>OW240915.1:91720146-91858851 GCA_933207985.1 Pelobates cultripes
ACTGATAGTCATACAGAAAATTATTACTTCAAGTTATTGCTGCTAAAGGTGTTTCTACAGCTATTGAATCTCAAGGTGTACTTAGTTTTTCACACATGGCTTTTTGTTAAATCATGACACGGCTATGTCAGGTGTTGTTCATCTAAGGTTGTATGACCTGCTAAGGAACAGAGGATTGTGGTTATGTCCTGATATGTAAAGTCAAAGAGGGTGTACTTTTTCCCCCCATGACTGTATGTGTCGTCAGATTTGCGGATATTGAGTTACATGAAAATAGTAAAGAAAGTTGAGAAGCCCAATGTGAAGAAACTACACCTTTTGTTTCATACCCTTTGATTTTTCTTGTTCGGTAGATAAAACTACCGAACACCAATACCACTCCTGGCTCATTAACTACAAAGCAGACCCCAAATTTACTGCTCTCTCTCTGTATGGCTGCCGTTCGTATAGCCGAAGCCACGTGCAAGATAAAACGGCGGCCATCTTGTTCGCACGAAAGGAGGCAGCGGGACTTGGTTGTCGAGTGTCTGGAACTAAAAATGGACACTCTACTCCCCGAACTCCTTTCACCGACCAGCCAGGGAAGAGCTATTCTATAGGTTTGTTCCCACAAACTAGGGGAACAAACGCTACCTATGAGCCAGGGGAACCGTTCGTGGATTTGTTTGATCTTTAAACTTTTCGAAATGGACCGGCCACACAGTCTAATTTCATGGAACTGTTTCTGGGCAGCCTCACATGAAACTCCTGAATCCCTGAACCGATCTGGGTGATTTTTGAATATGTTGGTCCCCCAGACCACGGCTATCAGGGTATATGACTTTTGTGGGGTTTCCATGGAGTACTTTCTGGGTTTTGTGGAAATGTGTTTTTTTGTATTTCGAGATAACTGAGTTTAGTATAATGCCTGACTCAATTATCTCCTAAGTACAGGGGAAGGATATTATTGTACGTGGGAGTGTCCTGGACCTGAGAGCCAACGTAACTGCAGAATGTGTTTTGTCACTGTCCCCTCTCAGGTCCAGTGGGGAATGCCCTTGGAATATGTCAACGTAAACCCTGTACATTTGGAACTGCATATCAACCGTTCGGTTAGCCTGCATAAACCATTCCTGTTCTACCCTTCATCTAGTTTAGGCATCTGTCTGATTTGCATGGGGAATATACGTGCATGCTGTACTTCGTCGGGAGAACGTTCGAATCAACACCCAAACTGCGAGCTATAATCACTCAGCCTCTAGCAGTTCGGGAGGAAAAAGATTAACGGGTATCGCCAATACCAGTGCTCGTTACAACTGGTGGCAAGTGGCGGGATTCCTATCCTGAATGGACGTCATGAACCAAAGGAAAAGTGAATGGCTCAGCAATATGAACTACTGAAACTATCAAAATTAAAGGACTTACTGGAAGCTCGACGCATAGTGGCAAGTAATAACACAAAAGCCACTTTTATAGCTGAAGTGATACAGAGTGACAGAGCCAGTAACATGGAAATGGAGCACCTGGAGGAAATAGAACTTCAAAAGGACGTATGATGGATGCTCAGTATGTTGGGGCCCAATCCATCGCAGGACACCATCATACAAGTCATGGCACAAGCCCGGGAGACGCAGAGAGCTCGTGAGTCGGGACCAGGATTACTGCAAGGGGATTTGCTAGCACCCCTAGGAGGTACAAATGGGCAGCCACAGAAGGTGAACAATGCTACCTTCAAAGCAGTCACGGACGGTGAAATTGTATATCGACAGCTATTTGCAGGACTTTGAGCGTCAGTGTGCTTTGGAGGGGCTAGAAAAGACTAATTGGGCTATGGCTCTCAGAAGCAAACCCTCAGGACGGGCAGCCGAGGCTTATAGAGTGGTACCTGATGAGGAGATACAGAATTATGAAAAGGTGAAGATGATATTGTTGGCCAGGAAATTTCAGGGCCTCAGGAAAGGAAGAAGAGACTCCTATGCTCAATGGGTATTCCACCTGCACCGCGCTGCATGAAATTGGATGCAGGGCTGCCGGGCAACTTCACTGGAGAATGCGTTACAGCTAATAATACTGGAGCAGTTCTTTGATCTGATTTGCTTGGGCAAAGTTCGAATCAACACCGGAACTGCGAGCTATAATCACTCAGCCTCTAGCGGTTTGGGAGGAAACAGACAAACTGGTATTGGCAATACAAGCGTTCTTTACACCCATGCCCCCCAATTTTTTTTATTCGCATATAGTCTGTCTCTGTATATATGTGGCTTCCTACTCCTCCAAATAGACCCATCCACTGTAGATTGTAGTGCTTTAATATCTTATTTAATAAGGGGAATTAGGAATGCCTGAAAGATGTATAGAAATCTAGGAAGCCAGTTCATTTTGATATAGGCGACACAGGATAGCCAAGAAACTTCCAAGTTTCTCAATCATCTTAAGTCAGTGTGCGTTTTCTGTAGAAGGAGAGCAGTAGTTTTTATCATATAGGGTGCAAAGGTCATGAGGATGAGTATTTCTACCTTTTTTAATCATATTTGGCAGTTGGCACAAGCTTTTCTCCTACAATGGCAATAAACTCTGTTTCTCTGGACATTACTCTATGGAGAAAGAATTTGTAGCAAAATACCAGCAATGGTAGAAGCAGATCCTCAATCAAATTCTTGGTCCACAGATGTCTCTTCAAAGATCAGTCTCTGTCCTCTTCTCTTTCAGGTAATATGGTTGTTTGTCAAAACATGGATATATGCATCAAAGAGCAGGAGAAGGGAATAAGGCTTTTCTGCCTTAAGATCTAATGCCAAGAAGAGAATTTCTCACTACTCTTCCTTTCAGGACAACAGATATTAAAATCATGGGAGAGAATTGAAAGGTCCTAGCCTTGGAAAGGCAGACTGTTTTCTATGAGAGAAGTATAATCCAGTTCCCTCATCTGCTAAATTTTTATTATGTTCACCCCTTTGGGAGAAGGCATTATTGTGAAAGTTTCTCCAATCTGTTTCTTAGAAAGCTTTAGGAGGATGGAGGCATTATTTGAATCTTCACAGGCTCAACAGATATTTGAATATACTCAAATTCAAGATTCAAGTTGAATTATCTACAATCCATTGTAAAAGTAGCTTTTCTAGAACAATGGAGGATGTCTAAATCATCTGTCTCCCTCTCAGTCCTTGTTATATCTGGGAGACCTTTTCAACACTGAAAAGGATACAGTTAGACTTCAAGACCAAAGGAAAGACCTTTTGCAAGTGCAGAGAAATGTTGGTTGTTAATGTTATCTTGACAAAATGATGATTCTCCTGGAGTCCATGTCTTCCAATAGAAGGCTGACAAATGGGCAGTGGAGAATGAGGATACTTTAAAGACTTTCCTTCTCCAGATCAGGATTCCACCAAGTGTATACCAGTCCCTGATATGGTGTTTCCTAAGTAATCAGGGTTTTCAAGAGATATTCCTTTTACTGTTTTCAATACAGACACCAGCACTTAGAGTTGGGGAACTTTTTCTCAAGAATTTTGATCCTTTGGCTTTAAGTAGAGATGCCCTATCATGCATATGGCCATTCATCTTGGAATATGCTGTTCCACCTCTTCTCTCCAGGAAAACTACATTTTGAACAAGTCCTCATCATCCTAAGAGCCCCACATCGGCCTCACTAACTATGCATGGAATTACATGGGATCTCCCAAGAGGTTTTAGCCCTTTTCCACAAATGACCAGTTCTTCATCCAGATCTGCTTTCTCCCACCATGAAGGCATGTAAACTAAAATGGAAAGGCTGTATTATTATAGGTTTCTTACAGTTATGAATAACTTTTTTCAAGCTGGGAAGTGTTCTACTTCTACTACTTTTTCAAGGATGACATGTTTTTTCTTCTTGGTCTCTTCCTAAGCAGGTGGATAATCAGTATATAAATATAAAGTTACAGGAAAAGCTCTACTGAAAAATGGGTAATAACTGCGTGGTTTATAATGTACAGGGTGCTCTTAAAGGAAGATAATCTGTTCCCATACCAGATATATGCATGTAATAAAAAATAAGAAATGATCCCAAGGCACACCACAGTTTATCCACATAAAAAAAAAAAGTGTATTTATTCATGCATTGAAAATACAACAAGATATCATTATAGCAGAGAGAAAGTGCATAGTATAGTGCTAAACTAGTATATAGTACCAAAACTGCAATTTAAGTAACGTGCTAAATGCAAAAACCCATTAAAAAAAGGTAAACTGACCAAGAGCAGGAGAAATGAAACCCCAACATTTCGGCTGTGAAGCCTTCCTCTGGGGGACCTCTCACTGACTGACCCTTATATACCCTATAGGTGAGAACCAATTAACCTAAGAGCGATCAGCTGCATGAAGGGAGAAACTTCCAAATCATACAATGTTGGGTGAAAGCACCTGTATCAGACCGGGAGTTACTTCCGGGTTTGGTGAAGTCATTACATATGGGCGTGGCCACATATTTCAGTAATACAAGGAAACTACAGCAGGGGAAATGGCCAAAATTATAGTATATCAAATGTGAAAATCCTTCTAATGCAAAACGGCTGATTGGGAATTAAACCAACAAATGGCACATCCCCTAATAATCAGTATATCTCTACTAAGCAAACTTTGGAATTCCTACAATCTGGACTAGACAATGCCTGAGTTTTAATACTCTAAGGGTTCACGTCTCAGATCTTCTGACCTTCAAGTGGGCCTATGATATAAACATGGCCGGATTATTACTGTAGTCTTGAAGATCTATCCTTTTGCTTCCCCCTGGAATTTGCATTTGCTGTAAACCCTTCAAGTCTTTAGATTCTAGTTATTTACATTTCTCATCAACACAGTTCTACTTAGCTTTCCCCCCCACTCTCATATATGTTAATGTTCTACTTTTATAGACTATGACATACGTAAGTTAAAAGATCTGTTTGTTATCCATCAGTAGATTATTTCTGCCATTTTTCAGACTTACTGCATCTCAGGAGTTTCAGTTCATGCAAAAGGCTAATTTTCCATGTCCTTATGAGCTGCTGCAATTAGGTTTTCCCCAGTACTGATATATTGAGCAGCTATTTTGGCCTGTTACCGCTTTCATGAGACATGACCAATTAGATGTTAGAGCTGGTCAATTTGATTATTCTAAATCAGAGTGTTCTTCAGAATTTAATGGCAAGTAATCGATTAGTTTTTCATGGTTGGATTGTCACTTTGGTTGTGTCTATGCACTTGCATTTGTTAAGGTTGGAGTCTGTGTGCTTTTTTTCCCACTCTCCCTTTCTTGGGTATTGCTTGTGTTTTATCATTATTGTGCTGTCCGGTATATCCATAATTAAATTGTACTTTCTAAACTCGAAAGGTATACAAATTAATTAAAAAATTGATATTGTATTGAAGGGTAAAATAATTCTAAGTTAAGAACTAAAACACATTTAAAATGTAAAGTTTAGAAAAGATTGTCACATACATTGTTGAATGTAATGCTTCATTTATAAAAAAATATATTAAAAAAAAGTATTCTCTCACATCCAGTTACGTTCAAGATACACAAAACCTCACAAAATATAACAAACAAAAACGGGAAAAAAATAATTTGTGATTTTATCCAAGCACAAAGCTTATTCTAATAATTTCCCTTTATTATTGTATGTATCGATATAGTTATATGTAAAGTACAGAGTGTGTTGCCACATGAAGTAAATCAAACCCAAAAAGTAATCTGCCTGCAGTTCCTCTCTGCTCAC
Organism: Pelobates cultripes; assembly: GCA_933207985.1. Lineage (NCBI taxonomy): Eukaryota > Metazoa > Chordata > Amphibia > Anura > Pelobatidae > Pelobates > Pelobates cultripes. Next base: position 91,725,861 of record OW240915.1, read on the forward strand.
GCCCGTGTGCGGTTTAGTGATAGTGGAAGCCTAAATATGTCACTCTGTCCCGAACATCACTATAGAGAGCACGCAGGGGAGCAGAGGGGAACAGCAGGCAGATCAGAGAGCAGTCCCATGGAAAGATCCACTTAGCTCGTCCAGGTAAGAATCTATTTAAATATAAAATGTCAACTTATGAGTGTATGTGTGCGTGTCTGTTTAGGTATCTGACCCTCTCTAATCGCATGAGAAAGGCGTTTTTACACACTTTTCCCCATGCCGTGCAGTTTTTGCTATGGCTGGTCCCACCTCCATGGCGGAGATCATCAATCTTTATGATCTCGGCTAAGCCAATGCTTTCCCATAGGAAACCATTGGGAACGTTTTGCGCATGCACAGCAAAACAATACTGTGCCAACAGTGACTGTGCCAATAAGCATCTCTATGGGGACCATTCAGGGTCTCCATGCATGCATTGGGCAGCACCGACCCAGAACTCTAGTGGCCATCTGAGTGACTGTCACTAGAGGTGTTACTAGGCAGCCATGTAGACCAGGCTTACCCAAACTCTGGCCCTCCAGATGCTGCTGAACTACAACTCCCATGATTCTATGAATGAAATAGATAGGCGAAGAATCATGGGAGTTGTAGTTCAGCAACATCTGGAGGGCCGGAGTTTGGGGAAGCATGATGTAGGCACTGCCTTGCCTGGTTCTGGTGACTATAGTTTCCCTTTAAGAATTTCATTTTTGTCATTGAAATAGAAACTTTTTTAGTTTAAAAAACTGGCTCCTAACTTTTTTAGTTGGCGCCTACACTCCAAACATATTTACCAAGGCCAGAGTCAAGTATTTAGTTAAGAGCTCATTTAACAGAGTATTCACAGTAGAATAAGAGTGGAATAAAAGGAACACCAAATTAATGAGCCCATGAGCAATCCGTCAGGCACTAGGATCACGAGGGAAATAAATCAGAAGAAAAAGAAAAAAATGTTTTAAGGTGGGGGGTAGCTAAAAAAATACCAGATATATATAACATATGGGAGGTTCAATCATAGTAAGAGGGGAAAAAAGGCACAACAATTAAGCACGTAAATTATACAAGTTGGTTATTATAAGATTAACGACAATAAGGGCATTAAGACTATCTCAATTAAGAGGATTTATCACAGTCAAAGGTGTATTTATTAGAAATATTTGCACACAGATTACAAGTGTGGAGATGGACAATGGTGGTCTTGTGAGGTGTCTTCCCGGAGCTACTGCTCACAGAGACAGGAGACGTATCTGTAATATTGTTAAGCAAGCAAAGCAGGAAGGGGAATTGGATGTACTTGTCCATCTAGGGACAAATGACTTGGCTTGCAATGAGGTTTCAGAGGTTAAGGAAGTTTTCAGTGTTTTTGCCAATGATATACGGCAGGTTGCTTCCACACTGTCATTCTCTGAAGTTCTGCCTGTGCATAACACTCAGAACGACAGGCGGATGCGTATTAGGGACTTTAATTTGTGGCTTGGTGAATGGTGTCGGGAGCAAGGATTTGGCTTTATTTCTCATGGTAGCTCTGTTTGGAATGGAAATAAGCTGTACAAAAAAGATGGTTTGCATCTTTCTCAAAAGGGAACAAATGTTCTCAGTGAGCAGTTCAGAGGTTTTGCTAGGATGTATTTAAACTAGGAGGGGGGGGCAAAAGGGTGATAAAACATCAATCCAATTGTCCCCCAAAACAAGGACATAAGGTGCCTGTAGCAAGTGTGTTAAAAAATGATAAGCTTAGAGTCATGTCTACAAATGCTCGCAGTTTAGGGAATAAGATCCATGAACTTGTGGCAATAATGACAACTAATAGTGTAGATTTAGTCACTGTTACTGAGACATGGTATAATGAGAAAAATTACTGGGACATAGCAATACCAGGGTACTCTTTATATAGAAAAGATAGGGAAAGCAAGAAAGGGGGAGGGGTGGCCCTGTATGTGAAGGATAGCATAAAATCTAGCCTAATAAAAAAGTTAGTGAGATAAACAGAGTCCATTCGGGTTACGTTAGAATTTGGTAATCACACAGTAACTCGTGTAGGTGTGATTTATAGGCCCCCAGGACAAATTGAAGAGTTAGATAATCTACTAGTTGAGGAAATAGCTAAAATGACAATGAAGGTGGAAGTTATCATCATGAGTGACTTTAATCTTCCTGATGTAAATTGGAAAACAAAATTAGCTACTTGTGCCAGGAGCACACATATTCTAAACTCACTACTGGGATTGTCTCTAAAACAAGTTGTTGAAGAGCCAACTCATAAATAGGCCATACTAGATTTAGAGTTAATAAATGGAGATTTGGTATCAGATATTACTGTAGGTGAAAGTTTAGGATCCTGTGATCATCAGTTAGTGTGGTTTGATATAAGAACAGTGACTGAGTCACACCACACAAAAACAAAAGTTTTAGACTTTAGAAAAACAGACTTTTCTAAAATTATAATATGTGTAGAGGAGTCATTATCAGACTGGAGCAATTTAAATGGAGTCCAAGAGAAATGGGATTATTTAAAAGTTGCACTATTTAAGGCAACAGAAAATTGCATTAGGCTTGTCAGTAAAAGCAAAAAATTCAAGAAACAACTGTGGTACTCCGCAGATGTAGCCAAAATAGTTAAAAACAAAAAGTTAGCATTTAGGAATTATAAAAAAAAAAACAAAAACACAGAGTGAGGAAGACAAAATGATCTATAAGATTAGGCAGAAAGAGGCTAAGCAAGTTATAAGAGCTTCCAAATCACACACAGAAGAGAAAATAGCACAGTCAGTAAAAAAGGGGGATAAAACATGTTTTAGATACATAAATGAGAAAAGAAAAGTAAAACAAGGATTAGTTAGATTAAAAACAAAAGAAGGAAGGTATGTAGAAGAGGATAAAGGTCTAGCTGACTGCGTCAATGAATATTTTTGTACTGTATTTACAGATGAAAATGAAGGAAAAGGACCTCAGTTGAGAAAAAGGATAAATGAGTCATTTATTACACGTGAGTTTACAGAGGAAGAGGTTCTATTTCATCTGTCAAAAGTAAAGACAAATAAGTCAATGGGACCTGATGGAATACACCCAAAGCTATTAAAAGAGCTTAGTGGTGTACTAGCAAAACCATTAACAGATTTATTCAACCAATCATTGTTAACAGGAGTAGTCCCAGAAGATTGGAAGTTAGCAAATGTTGTGCCCATTCACAAGAAAGGTAATAGGGAGGAGTCAGGCAACTAAAGGCCAGTAAGCCTTACATCAGTAGTGGGGAAAGTGATGGAAACCATGTTAAAGGATAGGATTGTTGAACATCTAAAAACACATAGATTTCAAGATCAGAGACAACATTGGTTTACTTCAGGGAGATCATGCCAAACTAATCTTATTGATTATTTTGATTGGGTAACTAAAATTACAGATCAGGGTGGTGCAGTAGACATTGCTTACCTAGATTTCAGTAAGGCTTTTGACACTGTTGCATAGAAGGCTTATCAATAAACTGCAATCTTTAAGTTTGGATTCCAATATTGTTGAATGGGTAAGGCAGTGGCTGAGTGACAGGCAACAGAGGGTTGTAGTTAATGGAATATATTCGAAGCTTGGACTTGTCACCAGTGGGGTACCTCAGGGATCTGTACTTGGACCCATTCTCTTTAATTTTTTTATTAGTGATATTGCAGAAGGTCTTGATGGTAAGGTATGTCTTTTTTCTGATGATACCAAGATATGTAACAGGGTTGATGTTCCAGGAAGGATAAGCCAAATGGCAAATGATTTAGGTAAACTAGAAAAATGGTCAGAATTGTGGCAACTGATATTTAATGTGGATAAGTGCAAGATAATGCATCTTGGATGTAAAAACCCAATTGAGGAAAGGGATTTAGGGGTGATTATTTCTGATGACTTAAAGGTAGGCACACAATGTAATAGAGCAGCAGAAAATGCTAGCAGAATGCTTGGTTGTATAGGGAGAGGTATTAGCAGTAGAAAGAGGGAAGTGCTCATGCCATTGTACAGAACACTGGTGAGACCTCACCTGGAGTATTGTACACAGTACTGGAGACCGTATCATCAGAAGGATATTGATACCTTAGAGAGGGTTCAGAGAAGGGCTACTAAACTGGTTCATGGATTGCGGGATAAAACTTACCAGGAAAGGTTAAAGGATCTTAACATGTATAGCTTGGAGGAAAGACGAGACAGGGGGGATATGATAGAAACATTTAAATATATAAAGGGAATCAACACAGTAAAGGAGGAGACTATATTTAAAAGAAGAAAAACTACCACAACAAGAGGACATAGTCTTAAATTAGAGGGACAAAGGTTTAAAAATAATATCAGGAAGTATTACTTTACTGAGAGGGTAGTGGATGCATGGAATAGCCTTACAACTGAAGTGGTAGAGGTTAACACAGTAAAGGAGTTTAAGCATGTGTTGGATAGGCATAAGGCTATCCTAACTATAAGATAAGGCTAGGGACTAATTAAAGTTTTTAGAAAATTGGGCAGACTAGATGGGCCGAATGGTTCTTATCTGCCGTCACATTCTATGTTTCTATGTAACCATTAGCAGATCTATTTAATGATATTGTAGAAAGGGGTCATTTCCCAAAAGAAATGTTAAGGGCAAATATATTACCAATTTTGAAGCAGAATAAAAACCTCGGGGAGGTGGAAAGCTATAGGCCAATCTCCCTTATAAACACCGATGTTAAGATATTCTCAGCAATAATAGCTAATAGGGTGAAAACGTCTTTAGCTACTATAAATCGATCCTGACCAAATAGGGTGAGTCCCGGATAGAATTTCCTCAGACAACACCCGATGTATTACGGATATCATAGATCTAGCAAATAGAATAAGAATCCCTCTGTCAATGGTTACAGTAGACGCAAAAAAGGCTTTTGACAGGGTAGACTGGGAATTTATGAGTAAGTCTCTGTTGAAATTTGGTTTTCAGGGGTGGATTCACCGCGCAACATTGTCCCTATACTCTGGCCCTTCGGCGAGGACAATAGGTCCTAATATCTGTGCAGATTGGTTTGATCTTCTGTATGTAACGAAATCGCCTGGCACCCCGACTGGGTACCTCAGTTGAAAGATGCTCCTAGTGCTTCCTGAGGACTCCAAGCACTGCAGCAGACACCACAATCACCGAACCAGAGAAGCGTATACCTTCTCTCAAGCATATGAATGCTGTAGACAGTTGAATAGGAACCATACGAATAGGTTTACTCTCCTAGCAGTCAAACTGGAACAGCATACAATGAATCCTTCCCCCAATAATGAGACGACACTTCACTTTGAGGGTTAAAACAGGAACTCCCTGTACTGTCACATACAGTCTCTTTTATTCCCAATCCACAAACATAGTACAGCCCACAGGGCGTTACAAAACAGCCAATCAATCCATACAATACACCCAGACACTCCCACACAAAATCCTCCCCTCTGGCTGTGATATGATTACTGAACACAATGGGTAATCTAATTATCACAGCCAGAGAAATACAGTTTCATAAAACACATCACAGGGACCCCAAAACATGCAATAACCCCATAAAAATGTATATCCTTGGAACTGGGGGATCTGGGCGAACCACATATCCAAAATTCACCCAGATCCGTTCAGTACTTTGGAAGATACAGTTTAATGCAGATTCTGCAGAACATATACAGGCTAAATGAAAAACAATCACTGTATAATGTGTCCCCTGCTGTATAGTCCAAAACCACCGCATGATGTCTCTATGCAACAAATACTGGCGAGATGGCACCGTGTTGAAAAGTCCACACAGTGTCTGTGAGTTAAAATGGCCGCTATCCATTGTTCTCACCATGTGCTTCTGATACAGGAAATGGTGGCCACCCAGTAACTCCACAGTATGTCCCCAGATGGTTCTTAAAAGGGCTAGCAGGAGCACAACACAAATCCATTATGCCCAAATCATGTCTTTAAAGGGCAATACATCCCAGGGGCCATAGTCACATGGCAGGAGGCTGGCAACCAGGCTTCTCCAGTGCATAGTGGCGAGGTTGGTTCCGCCACACTTCTCCCCTTTACCAATCAGACTAATAGGGTATCTGACCTCCTGCCGGTCAGTGCCCTTGTTAGTCCAGCAGCCCACCCACAAAACACAATCAGTAATACAGCCCACCCACAATAACTGGCTACTACACCTGGGTAGAGGAGAACTTTGTCCGTGTCCAGGTGCCTCACCATGGCTGTGTTGGTGACTGGTAAGCGTACTGGGTGGGTTGCTGAGTGGGCAGAGACCAGCAGTACTCTGTCCTGGTGCCAGCACTACCACGGGAGTAGTCTGGTTGGAGCCTGGTTGCTGGAGGGGGAGACAGACTGTCTCCCCTTTGCCTAAACAGTCCTGCTGCTGGGGGACAGGACCGACTGTCCCTACCCCCGGTGGTGCATGTGCAGAGACCACTGTTGTGGAGATTACTGTCTCCCCTTGGTGGGCTAAGCTGCCGCTGGGGAGAGGGGGTAACAAGCTCCTCTCCCATACATACTTTCAGCCGCTGGGGAGAGGGGATTAACAAGCTCCTCTCTCTCCCTGACACTCTCTCTGCTGTTGAAGGGGGAGACCGACTGTCTCCCCTTTCAATAATTTGTCCTGTTGCTGGGGAGAGGTGATAACTGGTTCCTCTCCCTGGAACACTCTCTGCTGTTGGAGAGGGGGACCAACTGTCTCCCCTTTTAATATATTGTCCTGCTGCTGGGGAGGAAGGACGGCACCTTCGGCTCCCTGGGACTCACACTGCCGCTGGGGAGGAAGGACGGCACCTTCAGCTCCCTGGGACTCACACTGCTGCTGGGGAGGAAGGACGGCACCTTCTGCTCCCTGGGGTACACACTGCCGCTGGGGAGGAAGGACGACACCTTTGGCTCCCTGGGACACACACTGCCGCTGGGGAGGAAGGACAACACTTTCTGCTCCCTGGGGTACACACTGCCGCTGGGGAGGAAGGACAACACTTTCTGCTCCCTGGGGTACACACTGCCGCTGGGGAGGAAGGACGGCACCTTCAGCTCCCTGGGACTCACACTGCTGCTGGGGAGGAAGGACAGCACCTTCAGCTCCCTGGGGTACACACTGCCGCTGGGGAGGAAGGACGGCACCTTCAGCTCCCTGGGATACACAATGCCGCTGGGGAGGAAGGACGGCACCTTCGGCTCCCTGGGACACACACTGCCGCTGGGGAGGAAGGACAACACCTTCTGCTCCCTGGGGTACACACTGCCGCTGGGGAGGAAGGACGACACCTTTGGCTCCCTGGGACTCACACTGCCGCTGGGGAGGAAGGACAACACCTTCTGCTCCCTGGGGTACACACTGCCGCTGGGGAGGAAGGACGACACCTTTGACTCCCTGGGAGACACACTGCCGCTGGGGAGGAATGACTGCACCTTCAGCTCCCTGGGACACACACTGCCGCTGGGGAGGAAGGATGACACTTTCTGCTCCCTGGGGTACACACTGCCGCTGGGGAGGAAGAACGACACCTTTGGCTCCCTGGGACTCCTTTTTGGCCAAATCTACTAGAGATTGCAGGTATTCTCCTACTAGTTTCCTGGCGAGCTGCACGGCTCTCTCTGGGGGGTTGGGTCCAAAGGTAGACAGCACCTCATTAACCTCTCTGTCAAACTCCTCCTGAGTGTAGTCATACACCATGCTTGCTCTGCTGAAGTTAGTTCTTTTGTAGATAGGGTCGCTGTACGGGTACTAGCGTTGCCCTCAATTTGTAAATCCACGAACTGTGTTTCCGAGCTGCTTTACCTCGCACTAGGACGCCATCCCACCGCTTGCCACCAATGTAACTCCACAGTATGTCCCCAGATGGTTCTTAAAAGGGCTAGCAGCAGAACACAAATCCATTATGCCCAAATCATGTCTTTAAAGGGCAATACATCCCAGGGGCCATAGTCACATGGCAGGAGGCTAGCAACCAGGCTTCTCCAGTGCATAGTGGCGAGGTTGGTTCCGCCACACTGTATATTATATCCATGGAGATATTGGCAATTAAGATAAGATAAAATCATTCAATAAGAGGTATAATAACCAAACAAAGAGAGCTGAAACTAAAACTCTATGCAGACTACTTGATTTTGACCCTCACCGACCCTGTTACATCTATCAATGCCTTTATGGAAATAGTAAAGGGATACAGTGAAATATCTAATTATAAATTGAATGAAAATAAAACCACTATTTAGGATATCAATTTACATAATGGCAGTAAGAACCATATAAAGGACAATTATCATTTTAATTGGGCTAAAACCAGTACCCCATATTTGGGTATCTTGTTGACAAGGGAAGCCTCGGAACTAATGCAGACATTTCTTGAGCTGTTTTAGAGATATTTCAAAAGCACTGAATAAATGGAAACAAATAGAAATTTCACGGTGGGGTAGAATGAATCTTATTAACTCATACCTCCTGTCTAAATGGGCATACCTATTTATAATGCGTCCTTTAAAAAACCCCTATACCATGGCTAGACATGATCCAAAACTCGTTTAATAATTTTAAATGGAAGACCTAGAATCAATAAAACATTTTTAGCTCAAAAAGTTAAAGATGGAGGCCTGGGCTTTCCAAGCATTATGGATACTTACTTAGCGCATGGGTTTTTTCATATATATAGAACCCAATTAGACAGTGTAAAGGGGGAATATTTTAGAAAGTGAGGTCTGTCAAGTGAAAAATTTTAGTTCCATACTTTGGTACAGATCAACAGATCCAAAAATGTGTGTATCTTAGACAATCTAACATATGCATTGATTCAATACTAGACACCTGGAATGCAGTAAGAAAGAAAGGCAATATAGAGACTAAAATCCCCTACAATCTTAAAATCCCCTACAATCCCATATTATATTCAGGATTTAAACATAAGAAACCAAATGCTTGATAATGGCAAGATAAAATCTTAACTACTGATACAGGAATTTCAGCTGGCAACTAAGGAATTATTTACATATTTGAGAATAAAAAGATATAAATCAAAATATTATGAGTCACCTTTCCGGTGGAATTAAGCTGATATGTTCACTCTTAAACAATAAAAAAGTAGGAAAGGTATCTTCTATTGCAAAGCATGCTATACTGAAAATGGAGGCTCCTCAGAGGATTAAGGCATGCCAAAAGTGGGAGAAAGATTTAAACATCATAATAAACAGAGGAAAATGGTGTGCAGTACTGCCTAGAACCTGCAAAATCATACACTGTCTGAATTTATTAGAAACCCTGTTCAAAGTCATCAACAGATGGTATCTCGTGCCCACTAGATTAGCCAGTATGTACAGCTCAAGCTCACCAGTATGCTGGAGGTGTGGGCAAAATATGGCAGGGAGTATTTGATAAGCTCAAAAACTTAATAGGTAAGCCTATCCCTAACTCCCCTGAGAATGCTTTATTACACTTAAATATTGAAGCGTTACAGCAGAAAGAGATGGTTATATACATCCACTTTATGATCTGTTAAGATAACTATAGCACGGAACTGGAAGAACTCACTCCCTTTTTCTTTTGATAAGTTGATATCGCAAGTAAATTTCCAGTTGAGAATGGAATCTCAACTGGAAAAGTCACAATGAGAACTGCCAAAGATAAAAGTTTATATTGCCTTTTGGTTAGAGAAACTAAACAGAGTGGAAGCAGATCCTGAGTGAATGATTTCGCAGGATCCAGTTGTATACAAACTGTTTTTCCTGTGTTTGGCCTAAAAATGATCACAGAACAGGGAGAAAAATATATTGAGCTCCCCCAGGTATTCCCGCCCGCATGAGAATGGTTATGATGTTTGTAGATCTCATGATGTTCATCTAGAGTAGCACTGGATAGGAGAGCACAAGGTTACAAAAGGTAGAAGTGCTCCCTTTAGGTGGTCACAGAATAATAGAGATGCTAGCATGAACATTTTGGGTATTGTATGTATACACATATGAACTTTTAATTTGGATGTTTATGTAAATTTGTCTTGTTGTAATATGGTAAAATAAAATAAACTTATTTAAATAAAAAAAGTTTAAATTGAAAACAAACAGTAAATGTATAGTGACAGATTAGTTTCATATATGTTTGTTAAATCGTTTTATTTTTTATTTAACAATAAATGACCTATAATAGATTTTTACTTGTTAAATGAAGACCAAAAGCACTACAGCCTATCTGGGTTCCCAAGAATCTTTGCTGAATTCTTCTGCAAGACAAGACTAAATGCAGGGTATGCGGTGACAGGTTCTAGCATGACCCAGGTACTATCAGATTATCTTACAATTTGGCTACTTATGGTGGTACAGTGTCGGGGCTAGTTGGCTGTAATGGGTCTGGTGCTTGGATTGATCCTTTACAGCAAGCATGTCAAACTTGCGGCCCACAAATGACTATTGTCCTGGGGCAGTTTGAATCTGTGGCTATGACCAGCTGCAAGACAGGAAAAATCTTTCCTGTCTGCCCTGCCACGGGCGATTACATGAGCCTGCAGCCCCAAGAGCGCTAAACAATAATCCACGCCGGCTGCCAGATAGGCACATACATAGGGGCTGCACAGCGGCGGCACTACAGTGCACAGTGGCTGTCTGTCTGCAGAGCAGGCCATCCAGTGTCTGTTAAGCAACTTGTTTTATACTGTACTTTTCAAAATAAACCTACGTTTCTATGAAAACTGACATTTTTGTGGCCCACAAACTTAAACCTTGTTTATTTGGCCCGTGTTAGCCTTTGAGTTTGACATGCTTGCTTTACAGTGTCACTAGGCTCAATAAAAATATGCATGGCTGCAAAGGTTATGGTGCAGAGAGAATCCTTCACCTGTAAGAAAGTCATTCAGTTCCTCTTTGTCATGTCAATGTCATATACATAGCACATGCAGAAAGGATCTCTTTACTCTCTAAAGAGAAGAAGAGATGCATGGATACGTAGTAACAGAGGTTAAACTAGAGCTGCTCTCAGCTTACTAATCAGTTTCACTTGTCTGATGTGATAGGTGATGCTGGTGGAAGACAAATGATTTTTCCCATAAATCCTTGACGAACAATGGTTATGTAATGTAATGAAATTTGATTCCGGCACAATAAAAGGCACCTTTATGGATCTATTTGTAGGTGAAGACAGCTTCGCTTAGCTGTGCAACTGCCAAACCTTGAGTACGGTATTTTTTTCTTCAATTTTTTAAACTGTTTAATGAGGAATAAAATATATATATATTTACCTATTAACATTGAAATTATGATTGTACAGTCCTACTGATCCATATCAATAAATATTAACATAATTACAAATTCTGTAATTGTGTACAGAACACTTTTTTTTAACGTTATTTAGAAGTTTTCACTCTTCTGATAAATTGATTAATGTGGCTTAAAATGTTCCATCAAATGATACGTGTTATTCACTAAACAAGAATTTTAGAAATGACAGAGCAACGTTTACATCAAAATGGGCAAATATCATTAGATGCCGACAAGGCATTCGACAGGCTCTTAGGAGGTTTCCTGTTCTCTGTCTTGACTCAATTTGGATCCCCCCCAAACTTTCTCCAGGCCTCATATGACTCTTCTATGAGAGATCCCATGTTGCCGAACATTCCTTACCCTTTTCAATAGCTAATGGCAAAAGACAGAGCTGTCCACTGTCTCCGCTTTTATTTGCTTGGTCTCTATAACTGCTATTGCAAGCGATACAGATGAGAAATGTGTTATTACTAAAATGGAGGAAACAGAGAAGCTGTTAATATCTATCACTCTTCATAATCCACAGAAAAAGAGAGGGTAATTAGGATGGGTTGGTTATGCAATTAAACTTCAAATACTGTATTTCATTTTTCCCTACAATCATCACTAATTGTATAAGGGCCCAAAACCTCCCAATTTAAGTGCTTTCAGTGGGGTGCCACATGTTCTTCTTGCTACAGTGAGAATTGGGATTGGTAACAATATACTGGCTGGCATACAAATTAATTTACGCAGCCATAAGCTCAAACATGCCATCTGTCAAACAGGCTAAAATGAATTTCTGGATCATAGCCGTCAACTCTGGTTGTGATGCCAGTGGTTGCCAAAAAAATGGGGGTATACTTAAGGGTCACTTAAATATGGTGTGGCATTCTAAATACTTCCTGGATGGTGTTACAGTGGGAGCACCATGATAAGAAGGCTTGCTCAGGGGCTCTACATCTGACGCAGTGTCTCACTGTCAGACGTCAAATGAGCCACTCTTCTCTGACTCATGCATCACCTCCACCGCAGTGTATTAAAAGGCCACATTAATTTAGGGGTAAAAATAATAGTTTCCCTGCCTGCCCAACATACACTCTCAACCAACACCCCAAATCCCACTTCCACCCACAGAAACATACGCTCAAAACCGAAAAAGAACAATTAACCACTGAACGCAAAATAAAAAGCTGCCATTCGCACCGAAAGGTTTATTTATTTAAATTAAGGGAGGTGGAGGGGGTTGAAATTGGTCAGGGTTGGTAAGAGAAATCTCTGACACACTATGCAGTGATCAGAGAGCAGGAAAGGGTTAAAAACCATACAAACCATACAGAGGTTAAAAGGGTTAGATTAACAAAATCTGCCTCCCCCTTGTAGTGAAGGACGTACAGACACGTCCCAATGGCGGCATTGGGTTACAGTTGTCATCACCACTGATTTAACATAAGTCCATGCAGAAGTTACTGCCCAATGACGAAACACATATGGTGGAGTTGTATGGGTGGACCGATTTGTAAATAGTAAAATAAGTTCCATGACAATTAGATAAAACAAAAGTTGTTTGGTAAAAAAAAAATTCAAGAAAATGTAGATACACTAAACAAATGGAAAGCTTTTAATGTTGTATAGCAAGCTATTCCTTATAGCATACTTATCTGAACTAAAATCTCTGCAGAGCATATGCAATATTACACCTAAGCATCTGTGTAATATGCGTTTCTGATGCAGTACAAGTGCATTATAGAACATGCAGGTTAGGTGCAGTGGTAAAAAGGGAGTGGTATGCATGTACAGTAACCAGCTAGAATTAAGAATTACTTTAGAATGGGGACAGAGAATGAAGGCTCAGAATGCTGAAAAACACCTTTCTTACCAACTGTACACAATGGAGAATGCAATAAATAAATAATTTAGGCCAAAAGTATTAAAAATAAAAAGAATGTTGAGTTGCTGCTTGGAGTGTCCATCATTATTAACATATGCACACAGCAATAGACTTATTTCTAAATCTCTATAAAATTTGCTTTACATAATGCACAGACACTTACCTTTACGATGCTTCTGGCAGAATTCTTGCAGGCTGAGATCCGCATCTGTTAACATGTTATTAATTTAGGAAAAGGCTCTGGACTCTGGAATGCATTTATGTGAATGTCACTTGCCACAGGATTCCAATGGAATAAGTGGAAATCACTTTCTTGGACTGTGCATGGACTACATTTACAATCACACAGTGCACACACAGTATAGGCGTTAGTGATGATCATCATTTATTCAGTTAAAGGGACACTATAGTCACCAAAACAACTTTAGCTTTATGATGCAGTTTTGGTGTATTGATCATGCCCCTGCAGTCTCACTGCTTAAATCTCTGCCATTTAGGAGTTAAATCAAGTTGTTTACTGCAAATATGGATTAAAAAACAAATTTTACTTACCGTAAATTATTTTTTTCTTAATATGGTGGCAGTACCATCGGGTTTTGCTCCTCCCCTGTGGACTAGCATCTAGCAAGATTAATTTCAATCAAAGAAGACCCTCCCCCTTGACCTATAAAACAGCTGTACCGAAAAACCTACCCCAGTAAGTAGCAAGAAAAAAAAAAGAAAACACAGACCACCAGTACTGCAAAATAATTAAATATAGAGGGAGGGAAGCCATACTGCCACCATCGGGATATAACAAGAACCACATCCGGGCGGGACTTATGCCACAACAGCTTGTAACACCATACGCCCAAAAGCCGCTTCAGAGGAAGAGAATATGTCTAGCCGATAGTGTTTGATAAAGGTGTTGAAAGAAGACCAGCATGCTGCTTTGCAGATTACTTCTGGAGAAGCAAGCACCCTTTCTGCCCATGAGGTAGCCATAGCCCGGGTGGAATGGGCCGTAAGCGCAACTGGAGCCTGAAGACCCCTTGTTGAGTATGCCAATTCTATAGCCTGAATGAGCCAACGGGATAAGGTGCCGCGGGAAGCCACATTCCCCTTGAATCGACCTTGAAAATTAATAAACAAGTGGTCCGAAATTCTGAAGTCTTTTGTTCTGGCAAGGTATATAAGTAAAGCTCTTCTGACGTCCAATTTCTGCCATTTGAGCTCTTGGGGAGAGGAGGCCTCACTACAAAAATGAAGGCAAAAATAAATCAGCTGATTAATAGACTTAGAAGACAAAACGGCCTTGGATGAAGAACAACCTTGTCTTTGTGGAAAATTGTAAATTCATCCGAGGAGGACAGAGCGTGCAGTTCTCCCACTCTTTTGGCCGATGTGATGGCCACCAGGAATGCGACTTTAAGAGACAAATTTTTTTTAATGGAACTGCTTCCAAAGGTTCGAAGGGTGGAACACAAAGAGCTTGTAGGACCAGGCATAAATTCCAGGCTGGAAACATGGATCTCCTAGGAGGACGTCTGAGTCTGATGGACCTAAAAAAAAATCTTCTGATGAGAACATGGGAGTCTAAATCCCTAATTAGGAAAAGAAACTTAAGGCCGATGTCTGAACTTTTAGAGTACACTAGTGGAGAAACTTAGTCCAAATCCGGAAGTAGACTTTCTGGTAGCGCGAAGTAAGATAGCTATTCTGTCTTCTTGTAAACCTTTGTTACGAAGGATTAGCCTTGCAGTAGCCAATTTTCAGCACTTCCAGAGGTAGGTTCCTGTTCACAATAAGGGAGTTTGATATGGGAAGTTCCCAATGAGCCGTGGCCATCTTCTTTAAAGCCGAAAACCAGACCCTGTTTGGCCAATACGGAATTATTGCTAACACTACTGCTCTGTCTGGTCTTACCTTGAGAAGGATCTTTGGGATTAAAGGCAGGGGCGGAAAGACGTAAGCCAGACTGAAGTTCCATACCATCGATAGACCATCTATCCATAGTGGTTGGTCTGTTCTGAACAGGGAAGCAAATCCGTGAACCTTTGCGTTCGAAGCTCTTGCCATCAGGTCCACTTCCGCCATTCCAAATCTTTCTTCCAGGATTCTGAATATACCTGGGTTTAAAGGACCATTCTTTCTGATCCCACTTCCCCCGGCTTAGATCGTCGGCTATGACATTGTCGCTCCTTCTTATGTGAACTGCCGAGATGTCTTCTAGATATCTTTGTGACCACTTCATAATTTCTGTGCATAGCATGTAAAAGTTTCCTTACTTTGGTTCCTCCTTGGCGATTAATATATGAGACCACTGTACGATTGTCTGATTGAATCTTTACCGCCTTCTGTTGCACCCAAGGCCTGAGGTGACGTAGGGCGTACAGTACTACTTGTAATTCTTTGAAGTTTGCAGATTCTTCTGCCTCCTTCACGGACCAAATTCCCTGAAACATGATGGTACCCAGATGAGCTCCCCAACCTGTCTTGCAAGCATCGGTAGTGACTATTATCCAGTCTTTTGGGCGGAATGATAGGCCTTTCCACCAAGTCAGTTGAGCTTTTACCTGAGGGGATAACCGGAACCTTTTAAGTCTTCCTCCTTTTTTGACCACGCAGTCAGAATATTCCACTGTAGAGGTCTGGTCTTTGATCGTGCCTATTTGACTGCTGGAAAATCGGCAGTTAGTAGACCCAACACTCCCATGGCCTGTGGAAGGAACAGCTTTTCACTTTTTGGAGACTGGAAACCACCTCTTGAATTTTCCTCCTTTTTTGTTTGGGAAGATGAATTGTCAGGGAGAGTGAATTGATTCTGAATCCGAGAAACTATTTCTCTTGTTGGAATGAGTACTGACTTTTTTAAATTCAAGATCCAACCGTGATCCTGAAGAAACCTGATAGTGGTCTGTAGGTTGTTGAGCAGAAGATTTTCTGTCTTTGCCATGAGGAGCCAGTCGTCCAGGTATGGGATAATCGATATACCTAATTACCTTAAATGAGCTGTAAGTGGAGTCAATATTTGCGTAAATGTTCTTGGGGCAGATGACCGACCACGAAGTGCAGAGCTCTGAACTGGAAATGGTCGAAGGATCTTCCCCTCTTTATTGCAAATCTTAGAAATTTTCTTGAAGCAGTAGCAATCGGAACATGCAGATAAGCATCCTTCAAGTCTATTTTTACCATAAAGTCGCCTCTTTGAAGGAGATTAAATATAGAGGCGATCGATTCCATGCCAAACCTTTGATAAGTGATGAACCGGTTAAAGTGTTTTAAAACCAAAATGGGACAAAAGGAGTGGTCCAGTTTTGAAACCAGGAATAATCTTGAGCATACTCCCTGAAATTTTTGAATTTCTGGAATTCTCTCTATAACCCTCTTTTGCAAGAGTAGCATAGCTTGAGAAAACAGGGCTTGTGATTTTTTGAAGACTTGTAAGTCGAGACCAGAAAGTTTGCTCTTGGATTCTCTGTGAATAAAATCTTGTGGCCATGCTGAATTAACCTTAGAACCCAAGGGATGTTTGTGGTTCTTTCCCATGTCTGAAAAAACCATTGGAGTCTTCCTCCCACTCTTCTGGTGTCAGAAACACTTATCTTTATCTCTGTAGAATTTTTTAAAATCGTCTCTTTGTTCAAATCTCCGATTTTTATCTCTTCTTTGAAAATAATGCGGTCTCTCTTGATAGGATCTCCTGTATTTAAACTGGGAATGCCTATAACCCGATCTCCAAGAGAACTTATCTTGAGGTAGAGCTCTTTTAGTCTCTGACATCTGCTTAATAATATCTTCTAAAGGAGACCCAAATAGCTTTGTTTTTTCAAGGGGAAGCTCACAAAGGGCTGATTTAGATGCCGAATCCGCCGACCTTAACCATAAGGCTCATCTTGCTACATAAGACAACCCCATAATTCCGGATGCCAGCTTAAGAACTTCTACCAACAAAAAATCATTAGACAAGCGCATGATCTGAAACATGCGACTAAGCTGTTTATCTTGCTCTGTAGATAAAATGTCTTGTAACGTTTTTAACCAAATGCCATTTGCTCTGGCAACCACTGCTCCTGCCAGTAAAGCCCTGCATTGAAAACCGGCCGTCTGGTAAGCTCGCATACAGGTGGTTTCAACTCTTTTATCCATTGGATTCTTCAAGGCCGAAGTTTTCCCAGTAGGAATAGTGGTCTTTTTAGCAAGTTGAGCCACCTGCACATCCACTTTAGGCAGATCGTCCCAGGCTTCTTCGCCGGAAAGTCTGAAGATATCTTAAGGCACGTTTCTTAGGATTTTTCCATTCCCTGAATATTAAATACACTAGGGTTTGTTGAACAGGAACCCCTTCTCCGGGCCTTCTGGTAAGACCGCCAGGTTAACTTCCTTTATGAATCTATGGAGTTCCTCCAGAGGAAACCCCAGTGATTCACCTGAGGAGGAGCCCAACCAATCTGAATCTATAGAGGAAGAACATTCTCCGGAAGACGTCTCAGATACAGAGGATGATCTTCTCCTTTTCTTAATTCTCTGCTTTACTTCCTGTGTAGTAGATTCCCTGTTTTAGGACTCTTTAATAGTCTCCAAGGTCTGTGCCAAATTTTTCTGGAACCAGTTTAGGAAAGATAGCATGTCTTTTTGCTTATCTCTTTCCAAAGCATTTGCAGTACACTGACTGCATACCTTCTTCCTTGAGCCGTCTGGAAGAGGAGTTGCACACTCACTGCAAACTATGTGCTTAGAATTTCATTAATCTTACCTCAAAATACCTCTGATCCGTGTGGGGGGCTGGTGACACGGTGTACCTCCTCTGACTAGCATCCATGCTGTTAGTGGGTACCTGCACAGCTATATATATCACAAATACACACAGCCACCCGTGAACAAAGTGATCTGTGTAAAAAAATATATCCAACACAAAAACTTAACTTATGGGTACACTGCTTCCCAAGGTTATTTCCCAGCTGATAACCATATGACAAAACTGTATAATTGATAGGATATTTTGGGATTCTGCTAGTGTACCTACAATAGAGAATAAAACAGTGCAAATATTGCTTTATACGATAAAATAATCTGATGATTAATATGCACTCACATATTCCAAATTGGTAAAGCGTATTATGGGTGCCTCCCCACGATGTAGATGGGTTTTTCCCTTAAATATCCCTCCTCAAGTGATAGCCAATGGGGTATCAAGGTCAGCAAGGTGATCCAGCAAACTGCAACCAAAAGAATACTTCAAAGGTGATTTATTCACTTCTTAAAATCAGGAGGTGTACAGATAAAAATTATAAAAGCAAATATGAAAGAAACACTGGTCCTACGCATTTCGTCCTTATACAAAAGGACTTCCTCAGGGACATCTTTCAATAAAATACAATCACAAGTACAAAACCAAAAAGCATGCTTTTTGCTCCTCCCCTGTATTGCCAGAACCATTCTCAGCATGCTTTTTGGTTTTGTACTTGTGATTGTATTTTATTGAAAGAGATCCCTGAGGAAGTCCTTTTGTATAAGGACGAAACGCGTAGGACCAGTGTTTCTTTCATATTTGCTTTTATAATTTTTATCTGTACACCTCCTGATTTTAAGAAGTGAATAAATCGCCTTTGAAGTATTCTTTTGGTTGCAGTTTGCTGGATCACCTTGCTGACCTTGATACCCCATTGGCTATCACTTGAGGAGGGATATTTAAGGGAAAAAACCATCTACATCGTGGGGAGGCACCCATAATACGCTTTACCAATTTGGAATATGTGAGTGCATATTAATCATCAGATTATTTTATAGTATAAAGCAATATTTGCACTGTTTTATTCTCTATTGTAGGTACACTAGCAGAATCCCAAAATATCCTATCAATTATACAGAGATATATATATATATATATATATACACACATACATACACACACACACACACACACACACACCTGCATTACAAATTTTGTTCTTTTTTTTTCCAGTTTAATAAAGATTCCGGTTTTCGCATGCATTCTGGCGCAACCAGAAGCTTAGGTGGAACGCAACACCAGCCGGGCGTGCGTTCCACCACTGTGCGCCTGCTCAGCACTTACTCCGCCTCCAGGAAGTATTGCCGGAACCATTCTCAGCATAAAAATCAAGTCTCCACTTGCTCCGTACCCTTACCGAGAGAAGCATGGTCTCTCAGCTTGCCACTCGGGCAGCTCTCAGAACGGATCCCCCAGGCTAGCAACCTGTGTGTCTCACCATATAGATGACATGTCCTTTCCCTCTCGGGACAAGAAAGGAAACTGGGGTAGGTTTTTCGGTACAGCCGTTTTATAGGTCAAGGGGGAGGGTCTTCTTTGATTGAAATTAATCTTGCTAGATGCTTGTCCACAGGGGAGGAGCAAAACCCAATGGTACTGCCACCATATGACAGAAAAAAATTCTTATCTCCTGCTCTGTTAATAGCTTGCTAGACCATACAGAGTCTATTGTATGTAATTAGAGTTCAAATTACAGAGCAGGCCATTTTATTTTCAGGCAGGGGAGGTGTGGCTAGGGTTGCATAAACAGAAACCCAAGTGATTTAACTCCTAAATGGCAGTGAATTGAGCAGTAAAGTTCCAGAGGCATGATCTATACTAGGCATAGGCAACCTTCAGCACGGCAGATGTTTTGGACTTGCCTCCCACGATGCTTTGCCAGCATTATGGGGGATGTAGTCCACAACATCTGGAATGCTAAAGGTTTACCATCCCTGATCTATACACCAAAACTGCTTCATTAAGCTAAAGTTGTTTTGGTGACTATAGTGTCCCTTTAAGAATCGCCATACATACTTATGTGACAGAGAAAATATAACCAAGGAGAGAAGAGCAAGTACAATTGTAAAACAAAACACTGTAACTACTAAATGATTGTCTAACATTTGGTCTGCGTGTAAATACTGTGCCTTATATACTCTTTAAAAACATAACATCTGTAGCAGTGCTGAACACATTAATGACACAGCTTTAAAGACTTTTTGGGGCAAGTAGTTCGCGCACATACCCTTAAGAGTCCAGCACCTCTAGATTCTGTTCTCGGCTCCCTTGGAGATATCAGTACTGCAAGGTATCAGCATAGGACAAATACATAAAGGAACAGACCTATGCATAATATTACATGTAGGGTGTGGGAGTATCTCTGCCGGCTTTATTTACTTTTAAATGTTGTACCCGAAGAGTAGTTTTCCTGCTAACTTATACCTATGACGCACTTTCCATTTGTGAGACGGTCATCTTTTGCATGATGGCTTTCGTATTTGGTG
This sequence comes from Pelobates cultripes, assembly GCA_933207985.1. NCBI lineage: Eukaryota > Metazoa > Chordata > Amphibia > Anura > Pelobatidae > Pelobates > Pelobates cultripes. The sequence goes on from OW240915.1 coordinate 91,746,245, forward strand.
TTATGGATGTCTGCTTTTAGAATATTTCTTGTTACATGAACAATTGCAATATGACTTAATGACCTCCTGATCATGTCTGATCCAATTAGTTTAGAGCAGTAGAATCCTGTTAACTTAGAGAACCAGTATATAGAGCTTAGACACTTAGTCAAAATCCTGTGTATGATGTTTAGTGTACTATAATCTGGTTGGTATAGTTAAGCATTGTGTTGTTGGATTACTATGGCAATATTGGTGTCATCAAGCTTTTGGAGCACAAGATCCTGACACACTTGCGACAGTTCAGTAAGGGGAGGATAATCCTGCATATTTCACTTACTTTATTGCGATTAGGGAAGTTTTTTTTTAGCTTTGGTTAACCCTTAGGTCACTGCATTCAATGATCTTATGATTTCCTTACAGTATGGTAATCTAGATAGGCATGAAAACTCTCACACCAAAGTCTTTGTTGATGCGCATACACAAAACTACAGTTTTAAATTTTACTATGCTACTTAAAAATCTAAACAAATATGGGATTAAGATGCATCAGATGGCCATATCGTGTTAAGCCCAACACTACACCACTGTGGCGTAGTGGTGAGCTTGACACGATATCGCTATACGGTGCAACTGAATCCCCATATTGGTTTGCCAAGATAGTCGATTTTAAGTAGCTATGTAAAATTTAACAACAAAAAAAAGTGTGTGCGCGCTGTTCCTTAATCGGTATACATTTTGGTCTCTATGGTAGCACCACTGCTAAGAAATGCATGTTCCGAGTGTGCCACCAATTCCCTTTTTATCAACCAATGTCTTTACAGTCTTTGACGTCATGTTTCTTGATAGATCTTTCTGTGGGATACACGCGCATCATAATTATGGCACTAAAGTTTACAAGCAAAGGTGGTGAAAAGGGAGTGTTTAGATTAATATTGCTGCATATTTAAAGGGTAAGTAATATCTTCTTTTAAAGCTCTGGGCACCGATAATGAGTAATAACGTATAACATTTTGTCGTCTATTAAGCTCTTCTGAATTAACTAGGGTTGCACTAGTAAGCCGTCATCATTCCCGTTTTGTTCCTATCCGAGTTGTTTTGTTTGTACATACAACCTGATTAATGCAGAAGTGGGTTTCTACATAGGCCTGTTTACAATCTTTGGATAGTAATTAAGGCAAGCTAGCCCAACAAATTTATTATTGCTGTCCAAAACTAGACAGGCTGTGAAGTTCACTTCTCCATTAGCCAAGTTGCAGCACCAATAACAAGCTGATTGTATTGGTTATTATGCCAAATTATGTAAACTTGTTTGAGTGACTTAGTTTGTCGTTTTATACATAACTTCCAAAAGTTTAAAGTCCAGTTCTGCAGCAAAGAAACCCAATGTGCTTCTGTGAATAGCTCTATATACATAGAACACCCAGTATGTACCCTAGTGTGTGAATAAAGGAACGCTATGGGCGATCTATGTAATTTAGTTTTTTGTTTTGTTTGTTTTTAATATATGCCCTTCCTCAAGGCCAATAATAAAGCTAGATACACTACATGGACCTGACCATTACATCAACAGGGACTTTTGTTACATTGCATTCTAAATGCATAGACAATTAGGTAGTTGCTCCCCTATTTGCAGCTATGACAGCTTCCACTCTTCTTTGAAGGTTTTCCATGAATTTTCAAGTGTTTCTGTGGGAATTTCTGCCCATTCATCCAGTAGAGCATTTGGGAGGTCAGGCACTGATGATGGACAAGAAGGCCTGATTTGCAAGCGCCGTTCCAGTCCATTTGATGGTGTTTGATGTGGTTGAGGTCAGGACTCTGTGCAGGCCAATCAAGTTCTTCCACACAAAACTCATCAAAAATGTCATTAGGGACCTTGCTTTGTGCACTGTCATATTCATGTTGGAATAGAAAAGGGCCTTCCCCATAATGTCCCCACAAAGTTAGAAGCATAGTATTGTCCAGAATGTCTTGGTATGCTGAAGCATTAAAATTTCCCTTTACTTAAGTAAGGGGCCTAGCTCAAACCCATATCATAGTCTTCCTCCACCAAACTCTACAGTCGGCACAATGAAGTCAGGTAACATTTTCTTGGCATCTGCCAAACCAAGACTCGCCCATCAGGCTACCAAACAGGGAAGTACAATTCGTCACTCAACTTCTCAAGAATAGACTTGATCCGAATCTTGTCATTGTATTTGGTGATGTGAGGCTTGCATGCAGCTGCTTAGCCATGGAAACCCATTCCATGAAGCTCCAGTTTCTGTGCTGATATTAATGGCAGTGGAAGTCTGGAACTCTTTAGCTAGAGAAACAGCAGTCTTGGCAACTTTTACGCACCAGGCGCCTAAGCGTTCTGTGACGATGTGGTATTCTGCTTCGTGGCAGAGTTGCTGTTGTTCCTAAACGCTTCCACTTTCCAATATTACCACTTACAGTTGACTGTCGAATCACCAGCAGGTTTAAGAGTTCACAAACTGACTTTTGCAAAGGTGGAATTTTATCACAGTACCACACTTGATTATACAGATATATTTGTAAACGCAGACTGCATGGCTAGGTGCTTGATTTTATACAGCTGTGGCAATGGGTCTGATCGAAACACCTGAATTCAATAATTAGGAGGTGTGCCCCAATACATTTGTCCATATAGTGTAAATATGTTTTCCCCTATAATATATATTCTAAATACCTGTCCATTTATACAGACTAGCAGCTCATTGGCTGCCATTCTGTTACTTACTTCAGAATTCTAACCAGTTTCCATTTAGGAGATCCAATCAGCACAAAGTAACTCTGTGAGAAGCATTATGCTGCTGGTGACCATTTCATCACCGGATCTTTGAAAACAAACCGCAGGCAGAAGTTAGAAGTGCAATCTCCCCCCATATAGTTAAACACAGAGGGCACATTTTAACTATTTCTTGCAATCTAGTCAAGTTTCTCCAGTATTGTTAACAACACAGATCACAGTCGGGAAACAGTTTAAAACTGTATAACCATGGGCGGCTGGATTTACAGCAAGCAGAAAGAGCAATATCATAATGAGGAGGAAAGAGAACGGACTGGAAACAGAGTGCAGGTACGAGTTGCAAGGAGGTAGCTGGAGGGCACTTGCATTAGCAAGTTGTTATTGGTACTAATGGTACGATCATAATTAGGAGTGGGAGAGAAATGTGTTAAGCTGATCTGAATCCCATTCATAATTACGACATCAATTCAGTTTGCTACTGGTACCATTAGTGTCAACTGCATTTTGCCAATGACACGCAAGACACAGACATACAAACACAGTAATACTCCCCTTGTGTTTTCCCGCTGTCCTCTTCCATCAATCTGCAGGCCCCCTGTTTCCAAGCAGCTCAGTTATCAGTATCTGAGGTACATACATATTAAAAGACTAAGGCCAGTCTAAAATGGGGGTATGGCTAAAGAGGCAGGCATATGCAGCAGAAAGCTGCACTCTTTCTTTATTAACATTTAACTAGGGAGAGACATACAGCATATCTATGAGACCAAAACCTATCAAATGAAGCTGTGTTTGGCCCTTTAAAGTTTTGCACACATAAATCAATGTGGTACTTCCTTCCACTTATATCAGGAGTACAGCCAGAATCTTGATATTATTGCACTTTTAACGCCACGTTAAAAAGTTTAATCAACAGATTGTCTCAAATTTTTGATCATCATAAGACAGTTTGCAGGATTTCAGCAACATACATAAATATATATGGCAGTTATCGTAATATTAACGGAACAAACACCCATGCGGGAAAAATACGTAATCATAATGTAAATTAAACACCAACGATAAAAAGAGCATTAAATATAGACTGTTTCAAAGACATCAGATTTAGATATAAGATTTAATTCACTAAAAAATGAAATTAAAAAAATAAAATAAAATTGAAACCTTACACTAAAGACAGCAGCAATGAACAATCTCTCTCTTTTCTTATATTTCCAATAAAGCCATCACACCTCCAAATAATGCAACTCAGTTTCACTACAATTGCATATTTAGTGAATAAATCTCCAAATGATTTATAGGTTGTCATGTTGGGTTCTACAATAATTTTAATTCACAAATGCACACAATTTTTATTTTATTTTATTTTTTTAATAAGCATCTGTGCTAAAAAAAAATACCTTACACAAAAAGATACCTAGGTACAGAATATTATTGAGGGTGACACATTGACATATTTACATTTTGAGTAGGTCAGATATACTGGTCCTACACAAAAATTATAATTCCTCTGAAAATTATCTACAAATGACATGCTTGTAGCATAAAGAATTACATACTTATATTGTATATAATCCAGCTAAACTGCTTAAAAATAAATCCCATATAATAATGGAAGAAACGGTAAAAAATAGACTTTATCGTAAGCCTAAGTAACACAGAAGATTTAAGAGAGTCTTGGAATCTGAGACCTGAAGACAACAGTCACAAATGAAACGCTGGTGATCATAGAACAAATTGTTCTTGATTGCTGGTGTATTCTTCCTGATTATATAATATAGTGGAGCTCAACACTTCCAAAACATTACAGACTGACATCTGATGTGATAAAAAAATAAATCTGATAAAAGACAGAATCTGTCAAATAAAAAAAGGTTTTGAATTGTGTCCTTGACAATTTGTGGGATTTAGGTCTACCCAGGAAAATTTTACTTTTTGTGGGTGTTAACTAAAATACCGTCCCTTTTTACCAGTATATGTTGTTTGCTCTGTGTTGTTGGTTTGGTTTATATCTGAAAGGGATATTGGCTTTAGATTAGCCCATGGGTCCTCAAGCATTGAAGGTCTGTAATAGTTTTCCACATCATTAGACACTCTTTTCCCTCTGCCATGCGCTGTACCAAATGGTGTAGAAGTCCTGGGTGAACCCTTTGAAAAAAAATCATCAAAGTAAAGATATGTTCAATATTCGGCCTATAGTGTTCTACAGTAATTAATTCTAATAATGAAACTAATGTTACATGTTTATAACAGTTACAATTAAAAGGGCCAACAATTTTTTTTTAATGTAAATTATAAAAAAAAAGCCCCCACCATCACGACAAGCAGATTTTCACATTTACGCTACATATTTCATTATAAATAGGAAACCGTTTGGAGCAACAGTGTTTATGTCTGCAACCAACAAATCTTATGTATCAAGTGGTCAAAATGCAGGTTGTTGATAGTTCCACATCTTTGCTTCCAACCTAAAGAAAAGTTAAATCTGAAACTCAACAATATTAAAATTATAAGATTGACACACATTTGCGTAAATACAAACATCCTAGAAGAAAGACAACACCTTCTATAAATTGTCATGAATTATTTGTGTTCCTCTGTATAAAGCAGAAAATTATTCTTCATTTTGGCAGGTCTGCAAGTCATATATGCTTTGGGAAGAGAATTGATCCTTAACTATTTTGTTTTTATCACAATGGCAGCCACAAAGCATGTCAAGCATTATTGTTTCGCTATATCGGTCAGTAAGCCATGTTAAAGAAACACTCCATTGCCCAAATAATAAGAAATAAAATCACTATTTAGTAGATAAACACCCAAATAAACATGCATTTTTCATTAGGGGAATATAACAGAACAGCCTGAAAAAGCTTTAGATCTCTGCAGCATTTATAAGCCACCCTTCCTCTCCAGCACAGACTTTCCAATGCTCATTGAGAAATCTTTGTAAGGCAGGAGCTCTGGTCAATTGCTGCCTTTTGAATTTAGCTCCACTGAGCTAATCAAAGCAGAAAATAAGAGTTTGTCGGATTTACAGCCATGGTGGTGTAAAGAAGGTTAATTTATAAAATGTACCATTTTCTATAAAATGGAAACAAATAGATAGGGGAAAAAAAAAGGTTTTGTACACACAAAGCACCTCAGCAAGTAAAATGTCCCTCTCACTTTCTGGGGATAGTGACTGTTCCACTGGTTGTGCGGTGGCCTAAGGGGGGCCGGGTGAAGAAATTGAATAGAGGGCAGAGGGTGACAGAGGCACTTTACTTCCTTCAGGTGTTTTGACTGTGCCATAAAAAAAAAAAAAAAAAAGAAGAAGAAGGATCAAAAAAGTAAAAGGAAAGGTTTAAAGGGACACTATAGTAACCAGTACAGCTTATTGTATTTGTTCTGGTGATTATAGTCAGTCCCTGCAGGCTTTTTGCAGTAAACACTTTTTCAGAGAAAATGCAGTGTTTACATTGCAGCCTAGAGAAACGTCCACTGGCCACTCCACAGATGGCTACTAGAGGCCATACATTTCTCACTTTGGTGAATAACCAGGAAACCAGGATCTCAATCCAATGCTTCTTTCTGAGGATGCTTCTCATAGAAGAAGCATTAACGTTTGACATCATTATGCTGTGTAAGAATCATGAAGACCTTCAGTTTTGGAAAATTCTTCATGGGGGATCACCTATAGAAAATGTCATTAGAGGAGTGGTTTAGCCAAAATTTAAAAATTGCTGTTTCCCTGAAACGACGTTTTACATTGTAAGAAAAAAGGGACAGAGTGTATACTTTGGTGCTTGCATCATGCTTTTAAGTTCCTCCCTCATCCTATCAATCTTCAGCATAGCTTCTATCGTGAACAAACTGCATACACTTGAGCATATTAAAGGGACACTATAGTCACCCAGACCACTTCAGCTCAATGATGTGGTCTGGGTGCCAGGTCCCTCAGGTTTTAACCCTTCAGAGAAGCTGCTATGTTTACATTTGCCACTAGAGGCGCATCTGCGACACTGGAGGCATAGTATGCCTCCATCGCACAGAGCGTCCATAGGAAAGCATTGAGAATTGCTTTCCTATGGACACTTTGAATGTGACACTTTAGTAAATGCATTCTAAAGGCATGCAAAGCATCAAGGGAGTTACAGTTTTTCCTGACACTTTAGTGATCCTTTAAGGAGAATATTCAAGCAAAAAAAAATCCCCCCCCCCCCGCAAAAAAATAATCGAGCACTAGACCCTCAAACATCAGCTAATGTTATGAACAATGCAACCAAAAGAGCCCGACTTTGCAAAATGGAGCTCATCTAAAAGATGTAGTCTTATTGACATTAATAAAAATGTTATGGACTACTCAAACTATACTGTGAACTTTGGTCCACCCAATCTATGTAAGTTTTTTAAGTTCACCTTTTTTTTTTTTAATGTAGAGGTTTAATTAATTTTGCTTTTTGTATGTTGCCATCAGCTGTTACTCTTTACAGTAGATGGGAACATGTATTTACTTCTGCAATGCTTACTGGGTCACTACTGCATTAAATTGCATACATGTGTATTAGATTAATAAAGGATGTTTTAGGCTGTTCCATCGAGCCTTGTATTGTATTTTGACGCACATAAATGCAATTTCAACAGTAAAAATCTGAATACCAGAACATGGCATGTTAGGAGAAAGTGCACTAAGTCCTTGCCTCCTTTCCACTAGGGCACAACCATTCAAGCAGATGTCACCAGGAGGACATTCTTTACTAAATAAACTAAAAACTCTGCCACTTTAACAGAGTTAAAAAAAAAAAAAAGAAAATCAAAGCAACTATACTGTAAATAAAAATACATCATAACACAAAGCACCTTGTCTTAAATGTAACTGGATTACCACTTCAGTTCTTGGACAAGTACATTTTTTAAAATTTCCTAAACCTATTAATGTTTTTTTCCAGCAGAAAATTTGTTCCTGGAATGTGAAGCACCAGGAGTTGAAGAAAGAACATGACAGGACTTATGAGGTAGATCCATAGATAATTTAAAACTACAGCTTCCATGATGCTTTGTTAATGTAAATGCATTCTAAAGGCATGCAAAGCATCAAGGGAGTTACAGTTCTACATCTTGGAATCTATCTTTTGGACACCCCTGAAGTAGAACGGATGTCACCTTTGGAGGTCTTTGTGAAAACATCCATAGACCACTGAAAGTGGCAGAGCCCTATTAAATTATTCTTCCTAAACCCATTTGTTTAAGTTTTGAGCATCAAACATGAACACAACATCTATATAGACTTGTTCCAACACTGAACTCATGAGACTTTAGCCTGTTTCAAGTTTTGTGTGAGACTTTTCCTGCATATCACAAAAAGGTGCAAATTACAACACTAGACCCTACATGAACTCTCTCAGAAATACTATATAGCACTTTAAATATAAAAGGATACGAAACAAAATTATATGATAAATCACTCAAAATGGAAGGAGGAATTAAGATATAGGTGTCAATGTGTTGAATGAGCACTTCCTAAGACAAATACTTCACTACTCCTTTCTACAAAACACATCTAGTTAAAAAAAAAAAAAAAACTAACATCTTAGAACACTGATTAGACAAATACTGGATGATTACTGTATAGGTTGTACCTATCTCTGCTCCTACTTTATCAGTGTTGTTTTTACCTGTTTCCATTTACCTGATCCTCCGCGATCTCATTACAAAGGTGGGTGTTATTCTATTGTCCCTCGGACACTTCCCCAAGCAGCGCAAACCTCCAAGATGCCAACACATACACACTTTGTGAAGTCATTCAGATACTGCACAGTGGCTTAATCTAATTCACTGCAACTACTATAGTGTAGGGTGAATCTGACCCCGAGTGTAGAGTATTGAAAAGAACACAAAATGCAGATTACTAGAATAATTCAAACGGTTTTGTCATCTCTTGTTACTGTATAAGTATATCAGTGATATGGATTGAGTTGAAGTTAACAGAGTTACAGTGTTGGTCTGTGGAGAATTATCCATAGATCTCTAAATAGTATGTGCATGCACAAAGCTAAAGGGGTAATGTGAGCTTATGAGTCGCTAGGAGCTGAAAAAGAAAAAAAAAATAGCACAGTGCCAACACTTCAGGGACTCTATAGTCACCCAGACCACTTAAGCTCAATGAAGTGGTCTGGATGCTGTGTCCCAGGTCCCTTAACCCTGCAATGGTAATTACTGGAGTTTATATAAACTGCAATAATCACCTTTCACTGTTAGCTCCACCTCTAGTGGCGGTCTTTTAGACTTCCAGGTCGTTAGCTTGACCCAGCACTGAGGGACATCGGTGCTGGGCTCAGGTGACAGAACAGGCTTTTCACCCCTTCTGCACAGGATGGTGGGGAACTATAGTGCCAGGAAAAATAAATTCCTGGCAGTACAGTTTTCCTTTAAGTTTCATCCCCAGATGCAGCATACTGAGTAGGAGTGCCATATACTATAGAGTCCGCAAAATATGCAAGAAACTCCAAAAGTGACAGAACCACTTTAAGCCATATCACACACTTTTTTGAAAATTGTGCAGTAGCCACATCCACCCACCAAACTCCACACAGATTAGATTGACCAACTGCAAAACCTATACTACACATTCACCACTTTTTCTCCACATGAGGGGAGGAGGTGTGGAGGAGGGGGTGTCTAAATGTGTATTTAAAAAAAAAAAAAAAATGCGTACAAAGTTGTAAATGTGGATAATTATTAATTGAATGTATCTGGTGATTCCATGATAACTGCCCAAAGTACCCCAAAACGGTGTACCACTTTACATTAGTACAAAATAATATACAAACAATTTAAGGACCAATTTTCACATAATGTGTTATTTAATACAAGCCTAAATTAATGCTCCATTCCCGAGCCCGTTTAATAAACTAAACTGACAAAAAATATACCCCTGATCATCCCCGTTGTCGTGTTTGGTTTGCCCTCCTATGATGTGCCCCCCTTGCATGGTGTGGCTGCGGAGCGCAGAGACACCGTTTTCCCTCCCTATTACCTGGTAGCTTGCCATCGGCTGCCTGGGAGAGGAGTAGCCTCTGCCATGATGCTGCTGCTGCTGGTGGTGGTGGTGGTTCATGTTTCCTGCTCCTCCTGGTGACTTGTAAGGGGACGAGTTATACCGAGGGCTTGGCCTTCGGGTGTCTCCCGGGGACTGGCCGCCATACCTCCCGCCGTGGTAGTTCTGCCCTCCCCCGGAGGCTGAGCGCGGGGACTGACCCCCTCCCCCGCTGCCATAAGGCCTGTGCGGCCTCTGCCCGAAGGGCGGGGTGTGGGGGCTCCCGTAGCCCCAGTTTGGCAGCGGAGGAGGCAGCATCCCAGCGCCGGGGTTGCCCGCATAGGGTGGCGGACTGCGAAAGGAGCCGGGGCTCCCTCCACCACCATGGAGCGGGCTGCTAGGGGAGCGGAAATGGGACCTGTGCATGGCTTGTGTGCACTATAACCTGCTCCCCGGGGCCAACGTCTCGGAATCCCGCGCTCACTAACCGACCAAGAGCGCCCGGCAGGCCACAGCTTCCCAAAACACACACTGCGTACCTAGCAGGGCAGCACTTCCGCCTGGTCCTACTGCGTTCTATCGCCCGTCAACTTCCGCTCTACACCTCAGCGCGGCTCTGAGATAATGGTTCCGGCTGCAGCTTGTGCACACTGGTTTCATAGGGACCTCTTAGGCCGTGCAGGATTGGCAGGGACAATAGTCTATTGATACACAAATGTATGGCTTGTCATTCAAACCAATTCAATCAAACAAAGTCTGAATCAGCAAAGTGTGAAATGTTGCAAATTGAATTTAACTTTTTTCCTAAGGTGTGCATTCAAAATGGATTTTACATTAGAAGATTTTAATACAATGAAACTGAAAACATTGCACAAATATAAATACAAAAAATAAAGCCCACATAAATCAATGAGTTATATTTATTAGTTTGTTTATATCAGTACACATTGTTGTAGTGATCTAGTAAATAAAACTGGTTAGCAACTTTGATCACCAATGTATGTATCTTTAAATAGTGTTGGGATTAAAGTTTTATATAAAGCTTAAAATTGTGAAATAAAGTCAAATCCTGTGTCTTCATTCTACATAGAATAGTCTACTTCTATTTTAAATTTATACTATGCAGCAATGAACCACTGGTTCCTCCATACACACAGAAATTGTTAGTGTTGCCAATATTGATAAAAAATAAACATAAAAAGCCAGGAATCTCTCTCAGCAGTATAACATAATCCAAACATTCTGTAACCAATGTATTAGCAGATGCGTATTCTAGGGTGATTATGGTCTGATTGAACGGCGTTCTATCGCCTGGCTCGCTCTTAGTGCTTGTGTTTTAGGAATATTGGCATTGCTAACCATTTTTGTGTGTGCATGGGAGCCACTGATAGATTGCTACATACCATGGGTAATTCACTAAATTGAGAATTCAAAGTGAATTCAGGGTGAATTTCAAATTTAAGGCAAGAGTAACCAAACTGAAAGCCTAGCTAATTTAGAGAATTTACCTATTTCAACCTTAAATGTAAAATTCACTTTGTATTTTTACTTTAGTTATTAATCCTGACAGGAGTTATTTACTAAATTGTAGAATTTTCAGAGGACCTTGCACACACATTTTTTGGGGAGTGCTCCCACTCACTGCTTTAAAACAGGAAAGGCCCCAGCCCAGACAAATACAGTTAAAGGACCACTCTAGGCACCCAGACCACTTCAGCTTAATGAAGTGGTCTGGGTGCCAGGTCCTTCTAGGGTTAACCCATTTTTTCATAATTATAGCAGTTTCAGAGAAACTGCTATAATTATGAATGGGTTAAGCCTTCCCCCTAATCCTCTAGTGGCTGTCTCATTGACAGCCACTAGAGGCGCTTGCGTGCTTCTCACTGTGAAAATTACAGTGAGAGCACGCCAGCGTCCATAGGAAAGCATTGTAAATGCTTTCCTATGAGACCGGCTGAATGCGCGCGCAGCTCTTGCCGCGCGTGCGCATTCAGCCGGCGGGGCGTAACGGAGGCGGAGAGGAGGAGGAGAGCTCTCCGCCCAGCGCTGGAAAAAGGTAAGTTTTTCCCCCTTTTCCCCTTTCCAGAGCCGGGCGGGAGTGGGACCCTGAGGGTGGGGGCACCCTCAGGGCACTATAGTGCCAGGAAAACGAGTATGTTTTCCTGGCACTATAGTGGTCCTTTAAACAAAAAAGTAGGTTTGGGCACACCCAGTAGTTTCTTCAGCAGGTAGACTTTATTGTGGAGTACAAAAAAAATTAGACAACGTTTCAGCTCTCCTGAGTCTTTGTGAAGTCTCTTTGTCAAATACTAGGTGTGCCCAAACCTATTTTTTGTTCCACTAGTTATTTACTAAAGTGAGACTTGTTAAATTTAACTTTTAAGGTAAATGTTTCCAAACTGGAAGCATAGCTTAATGGGGGGATTTTTTAAATGTTATTTTAAGTTTGGCTGCTTTGGCCTTACCTTTAAAATACACTTTGATTTCCCAACAATCCTCATTTTAGTAAATAACCCTGCTAATATATACTGTTCTGTGTGTATTGAAGAAACGTGACCTTGTGAATTTCCTTCACATTTTTAGGTTTTATATAAAATTTCAGTTCTGACACAATTGTTTGAACTGCAATCATTGCTTCCCCCACCCATCCCCAATTTGCATAGGTTGGCCAAAATTTGCAATTTACTTTCAGGGTGATCAACTGAACTCTGAATACTCATTGTGCTGATTAGCATCTGACTTTAGAGAATAACCCTGTTGTTTCCAGACCATAATCACATTTGCATGCGGATAGGCAGGATATGAAAAGTGGGGTCTTACAGTATAAGGTATATGTCTTGGAGGGTGGAGGATTGTCTTTTGTAATTACGTTCAACCTTGATATTAATGAGTTAATTTAATTCACATATCACCTTCGTTCTGCATGCTTTAGCGCAGCATTTTTCACAGAGATTATCGTAAAATCAAGAAGCAAGACATGGAGTAACTTTTCTAAGTAAAGCTTGAATCACCCAGCTAAAAAAAAAATCTCTCAGTTACTAAAAAAACTGTAAGGAAACAGGAACCAATTTTTTAATTGGGGCCAACTCTGTCACTTCCCAGAATCCTTATCTGATGATTGAATAACACACATGGTCATCATAATTCTCTGACTTCCCTTTGTTTTGGCCCTACCCAATTCCTTATCAAGGGGTGATGTCAGATTCACAGTCTATTATAATGGTAATGCAGATTAAATAACATGGTAAATTCCTAATTTGATTAAACCCTTGCTTATCTTATTACATACTCATTGACTATTGGCATCTCTTTTTTCTTTTTTACTGTTTTTTTTTTTTTTTTTACCTATACCTAATGCTTTGTACTACATTTATGTTTGTATAGGCATTCTTTAATCCAAGAATCATAAAGATTCCAGTCTGCAGTGTCCATTTAATTATATACACTGCAACCGTGGAGATTCCTCATTAATGCAATGAGCCAAAAATGTTTCCATTCTCGCCAATTGTTTTATGGGTTGGTTTTGAATGTAGCTATATATTTGGACATAATGGTTTGTTTCTGGGCTCGTTTCACCATTTGGTATGACAGAAAAATAAAACATGTTGTGTTTCATCTTCCCCTGTGTTGATGCAGCAATGAGTCTGAGTAATCATGTTAAATTTTTGGACCCTTTTTAAAAAAAAAAATAAATCAAATTTCTGGACTTTTTAAAAATAAAAAAGTTTTATTTTGCAGTGCATATGCATATAACAAACGAGTGGTACTCCATCGGCAATCCTCAGGCTTTTTTATCATTTGTAACAATGAGGTATTCGGAATGCATGCACAATGTTATATTTTTTATGAAGAGGTTAAGCAAGATTACCATAGGGTAGTGATGGTTCAAAGCGGACACAGAATAATGCAATTACTTTCAGAGTTATAATAAAACAAGAGGAACAAGGTTATGACATGCAATTAATACCCTGGGTGCCTTTATGACTGTTAGGTAACTGATTAGCCACATGTGTCAAATGCAGATTAAGCAGATCTAGGGGAGATGTAACTCGGGTTGGCCACTACGAGGTAAGGGGTTAAAACGATAATACAGGCTGAGCATTATGTTGGCAGTGGTAGTGCTGGAGCTTAAGTAAGTGAACGCATACACTGTGCCAGAGGTTAGGTCAGACAAGGAAAATGGTGAACTACCTGACTAGGCTAATAGGCTAAAACAGGATTAGACAGTCATAATGCATGTTAGACATATCAGTAATGGCTAAGAATCAAGCTAAGGTAAATTAAAGGCATGGAAGTAAAGTCAGGAGAGAGAGAGGCCATGTAAAGAAAAAGTAAAAAACACATAATAACGTGTGGTTGGCAAACATGCTGGGTAGATGCACAGCCTGAACTTGCTCCATCCGCTTCATGGTTCTAGAGATAGCCTGTGGTGGTGCTTAGTGGACCCAGTTTGCGGGCTACCATGCAGGTCCTCGATCAGTAGGCTAAACAGCCATCCGACACGCTTGCTGGGGTCACTGCTTGTGTTTGGGCTCAATCCACTTGGGAGAAACGTGCAGCGTCATGAAGGTGAGATGCCTCTCCAGCCCTGGTGCTGTGGAGAACTGTTACCCTTTGCCACGAGCTGGAATCCGCAGGTGGGAGGGTCGATGGGCCTCGCGGGTTTATATGTGTGTAAGCTGTGTGTCTTGGCGGCCTCCCGTGTGTGGCGGTACCTGTGGGTCTTGACCTGTTGCTCTCAGCCCAGGTGGGTATCTTGTGAGTTTCAGAGTAGACAGCGTTAAGCTCCAGAGGTTTCCAGGCCTCTACTTGCTGCAAACTTGGTCCTTGTAAGTGGTACATGAATAGCCACAGCTGGCAGTGGTGTGAGCCAGCAGCTGAGCCCAGAATCGGTCAGAAATATTATCAAGGTTGTCCCTTGCTTTATTACTGGGGCCTGGCACATCAGGCTGCTGCAGCTGCATGCCGTGTGTAGCTGGGTATGATGAGCATCCGCCATCTTGGAGACCTTCACCCCGCTCAGCTTGTGGAGTCCACTGGGGGTGGGGGAGAGTGAGTAGTGTTGTGTGGCGACTTGGGCAGCGAAAGCGAAAGTGACTGCCTTTCCACTCCACCTTCACCAGTAGGCTCAACCCGTTGTTGCGCTTCCCGATATTCTGGGTGTCCGATTTAGTATGCACATGTAAGTGCCGCTTCCCCATTCTGTAGGGCTCCTTTGGAAGCTTCCCAGCATTTCAGCCTAAGATATGGCTATAATAGTATCCGCGTGCAGCAGGAGCTCATGCAAGGTATGTCTTGCTTGCTGGTCAGGCTCCGACCCTCGATGCCTAGACTTTTGTACATGGGACTATCAGATCCTAGAAGTCGTAAAGACAAGCCTACATATTGGTTAGTCACCTAGCTTTTGGTAACAGCTTTAGAGTGGAACTATTATGCATTATTTTCTACATTTTGGAACACATTGCAGAAAATCAGTTTACGCCATTTAAGTTACATTATTCCTGTTATAAATTACACATTTTAGTTGAATAAATTGCTATCAGTAAGTCACCTAAAAATTTCTTAGAACAGTTCTGACCCAAACTATTTTTAGTATAGTTTGGCTACCGGCCTGGTTGCCACTGTGCACTCGTGCACATCCACTGCATATGCTTCTCACACGCTAAGAGTATCAGCTGAAGGACTGAAGGTCAGACTTGGCACCATAACCACTACAGTAGAGGTTATGAATTGCTTTCAGTGTTCCTTTAGAGGGCTGCAGTGGAGGACATCCCACTCACTAACACCCTAAAATTAAAGAGTCCCCTCTTTGCCTATTTGGGACATAGGGGATTAACACCTCCCTGCTGCATCATTTGTAGGTGACACTATACAATATAATCTACTTCTTGGGCATCTCATAACAGCAGTCATCACTTTCTCTCAATGGAAGAGTGTGATCCACAACCGATATTAACAAACAAGCCTGGGCTTTGTGAAAAAAGATCAAGAGAATGTTCTTTGTTTCTCTGATAAAATGTGTTTCCCTTGTGTTTTCTAGAACTTGACCTATACATCTAGTAGTACAACATTTTCACTTTACATCTAGTGACTAACCCACCTACTTTATCCTGCCAATCCATCTCCATTCGTAGCCTCCACTTGTCCCCTCACAACATCCCCCAATCCATTAAACCTCCTCAGGTATCGCCTATGTCTTTTTATGATAGGGATCCTTTTCCCGTCCTCTCTAGTATATCTTCTTCGTATGTTTCAGTTCCAGGTTAATAACTTTTATTTCCTCTACCACATCCAAAACATAAAAGATCAAAATGTATTGCAATACTATTAACATTGTATAATTGTATGTAATCAGTCAGATATTTATTAATCACTTCACTTTAACTATGACATCAAATATGTTGGCCAAATATTCAGTCTTTTTAAAGCATCTCACAATGCACCACGACCACTACAGTTTACTTATAATGCAGAAATGTAATTTTTACATTTTCAACCTAACAGTTCAAGCACAATAACCACTACAGCTGTTACAGTTATGATCCTAGGTAGGAATCGGTACTGTTCCACAGTAAGATGCAGCTTACCTGGTTCATCCTGTGCACATCTACTGCATTTGGCTTCTCCAGTGGGATCACGTCATTGGATATGAGCATCAAGTAAGTTTTCTCTACCCAATGTTTGTGTTCTTGCATGTACATCTGGCGCATAACGGTACAGTTTGCTTTAGAGGTTATGGTGCTGGAGTGTTTCTTCAATGTGGCTACAGAGGAGCAGTCTCTGAGAGCCACAGTTTTATCAGACCTATCCAAAACAGTTTGAAAGAACACTGGAGACAGCACTTGCATCACAGCATCAAAAGTATTAAATCAACATAATAAACTAATGATCACTGTAGCGAGTCCCTGTACCCCTGGCTGTGATCTCCGCCAAGGGCCGCTTCCTCACTGGAACAGGGACAAACCTCAGCACTCTTGCCCTCAGTTGCCGCCTTGACTGGAGGTCCTGGAACCTTCCCTCCTGGAAGCCGATGGGAATTAGCTCTAGACACCCCAGGCACTGGACAACACTCAGTCCTGGGGAGTTCTAGTCCTTACAAGGACTTTCCCTGTTGAATCCTCTGCAAGCTGCAGAAGACACAGGAGTAAATCTTCTTTTCCCTCCAATAACAGGATGACACACAGTTTTGGAGTGTAAGCTGGAATAGGTTTTATATGACAATCCCCATGCAAAGGGTAATGCGTATGGACCTGATGGTGGAGTGATTTACAATGTCTGACTGAATAACAATAAGGTTACAGGGCATTACACTCCCACACACAGCACACAATCCCTCCCCTCTGCCTGGGAGATAATTTGTATCAGTAACTGTACTAATTCTATCCAATTATCTCCAAGCACAGAAAAAAACCATACTTTTTCAAAACACCCCAAAAGTACTCTAAAAACACATAAAACCCCACAATTCCCTGATAACCCTGATCTGGGTGACCAACATATCCAAAAATCACACAGATCAGTTCAGGGGTTCAGGAATTCTAGGAAGTCATTTATTTGACCGACCGCAAGCATGGCCCCATGCCCAAAACAGTTCCAGAGAATCAGGGCTTGCAGTCGGTCTAGTTCGGGAGTTTGAAAATGAACAAACTACTGAACATGGTCAATAGTCTTAACCTGGAGCTTGTTCCCCTCATCCAGATGAACGCTCTCACTGAACAGTGCCCTTCTAAGCTGAATAGAATCGACCGCAGGTGATGATGGAAGTCCAGCGGTGTTTGGGAGTTTTTGTATCTGATTTTAGTTCCATGAGATTCATGCCCAAACACCGCTGCCTGAGTTCATGCAAACAAGATGGCCGCCACCTCGTGGAATTGCAGCCACCCAGACAAACAATTAGAACACTGTGGTGAGAAACGTTCCAAGTTGTTAATAGGTGTTAACAAGCTCCAGGGTGATCTCTGGTTCGTGCGGTTGTTCGGTAATTCGAAGTGCGACTTCGAAAGTTTGAAGTGTGGCCATATAAGTCCAAAAAAGCACGAACAGAGACTTTAACATTATATCTCACCAGGTCCGTAGTCTGTGGGCAGGAGACTGGCAAGCAGGCTCCTCCAGGAGCTCGTAGCAAACTCCTGTGAAATGGGGAGTTTGTCACAATCATGGACCATGTTCTTTAAAGAATCTGGAAGCATGTACCAGACATCAAAAAGAGGAATAACATTTTTTTTACACCTATTAGCAAACATTTCCAAAAATAAATAGAAAAGCCTTTGACCAGAGTTATTCACAAAAGAAATTTACTAGAACTTGATTATGGAATTACAAATTTTAGGGAAAGGGAACCTTTCCCTTTGCATGAAACACACTTAAAACAGAAACACATTGAAGGTTTGACAGTCAAACAATCAGGGATACATACAGGGCCACATTAAAAAGCCATCGGGCCTGGTGCTGACAATTATAATGGGTCTCATTACGGAATCTTATTGACAAAAAACACTAAAACAGTCATACCTCCCATGTGTCATGTATCTGGAGGTGGTGCTAGAGGGAAACTCACAGGACTGAGCTATAAGAAAACACATATCCTATGATAATCTCTCACTTTCATCTCTCAAGTAAATACATATGCCTTAACAGCAGTGTCCGGTGAAGCAGGATGTCGGGGGTGGGGTAAAAGCATGGGCTACTGACGCGAATCACATAACCGACATGCCCAAAAAAGGTGGCATGTCTGCCCGAAGAATTGGAAGGCCAGTCTGGCGTGAATGCATTTTTAGCTGGCTGGTTAACTAAGGGTGTGCTATACAGACAGTTCTCTGAGTTTGGCATAAATGCATCTATTGATGAGCTCGCTCCACACTTTCTAAGCCCTGTTCCCTAACACTCACTTGCAGGGACAATTCTCAATTTACGCATTGCAACACTTAGAGGAAGTAATCTCAGATCACGTCCTCCCCGCACTTGTGAACGGGAATCCGCACTGGAGTAGAACAGCCTGCAGCAACTATTGCAGCTCCAGCCCTTCACCTGTACCTGGCCAGCCTGGTCCCCACAGGACTCCTCGGAAGCCGCTCACGCTGCCAGTTGTACACAAAGCAGAACCGAACCGAATTGCACATGTCTACCTACAAGCAGGCTCACATGCAATACCGCAAGCATCCTCACACATACATACACCCATACACCACCAAGCACACAATATAACATTTCATCCATTCCACAAGCAGTCTCCATTCATAGGTATCATACACAATACCACAAACTACCAGGGCCGTCTTTAACATGGGGCAAACGGGGCAGCTGCCCCGGGCTAAGTTACTGCTGGGGGGCCCGAAGCAGCTGCCCTGCGGGCCCTGCTGCCCTCAACCCTTTATTTTTCCCCTCCATAGGCCACCAGTGCAACCAAGGACATGCACATTAAAGAGGCCCACCGGGTGGCCCATGCACTAAGTGTAACGGATCGCCTGGCACCCCGACTGGGTACCTCCGTTAAAGGATGCTCCTAGCACTTCCTGAGGACTCCAAGCACTGCAGCAGACACCAAAACCACCGAACCGGAGCAACAAATAAATTCTCCCAAGCATATGAATCACATCACAGTTACATCCCACATATTCCCTCCCCTTATCCTGAGAGGAAACTCAATTATACATACCGTTAAAACATACTTTCTACCCAACTTTCATAACTCCAAAACCATACATCACATTCACATAAAATTACATATTCACAATCAATCCATTCAGGGGAACAACATATTCAAAAATGGCACAAATCAGACAAGGGGTTCAAAAGTTAGTAAAAGTCCTTTGTGACTAAATGAAGCATGGCTTTCTGGCCCAAACCAGTTTCAGAGTCTTCTATCCTGGAAATAAGTAATTCAATTATCTCCCAGGACAGACACAAGACTCCATTAAGCACATGGTTGCAAAAAGACACAAAACACTTTAAAATACATAAAGTCACATTTACACATAACACACAGACATTTCACATATCCCCAGATAGCTGGGATCTGAGTGCACATTATTAGATGAATGGCACTCAGATCACACAAATAAGCCTTTCTGCAGGGGAAATAAACGGTTTAACCTGCAGGGCCATAGTCCAAAGGGAGCAGGCGAGCAACCAGGCTTCTCCAGTTCACAGTGGCGAGGTTGGTTTCGCCACACTTCTCCCCTTTACCAACTAGACTAACAGGGTATCTGACCTCCTGCCGGTCAGTGCCCTGGTTAGTCCAGCAACCCACCCACAAAACAGAAACAGCAGTACAGCCCACCCACAATAACTGGTTACTACACCTGGGTAGAGGAGAACTTTGTCCATGTCCAGGTGCCTCCCCACGACTGTGTGGGCAACTGTTAGGCTGCCTTGGTGGGTTGCTGAGTGGGCAGAGACCAGCGGTACTCTGCCCTGATGCCAGTGCTACCACGGAAGTAGCCTGGTGGGAGCCTGGTTGTGGGAGGGAGAGACCGACTGTCTCCCCTCTGGATACACTGCTCTGTGGCTGGGGAACAGGACCGACTGTCCCTACCCCTTGTGCTGTAAGTGCAGAGACTACAGTCCCATCTGCACTGTTGGGGGGTGTAACATCTCCCCTTGCTGGGTTAGGCTGCCGCTGGAGAGAGGGTGTAACAAGCTCCTCTCTCTGAACTGTAAACTGCCGCTGGGGAGAGGGGGTATCAGCTGTCTCCCCTTTCATTATTTTGTCCTGTGGTTGGGGTGCGAGACTGACGGTCTCTGCTCCCTGCAGGACACCCTGCCGCTGGGGAGGAAGGACGGCACCTTCAGCTCCCTGGGGTACACACTGCCGCTGGGGAGGAAGGACTGCACCTTCAGCTCCCTGGGGTACACACTGCAGCTGGGGAGGAAAGACTGCACCTTCAGCTCCCTGGGGTGCACACTGCCGCTGGGGAGGAAGGACTGCACCTTCAGCTCCCTGGGGTACATACTGCCGCTGGAGATCTGGGCCGACCGCCCAGCATCCCTGTAGGGCCGGTTGAGAGACCGCCGTCCCATCTCCACCTGCCATCTGTGGGTCTGCCCAGGACCAGTCTGTGAGGTCCCTCAACATTTGCGAGTAAGGACCACCTGCTTCCGCACCTGGCAACTCCGGCTGCTGCTGGGGATCTGGGGCGGTCCCATCTCCACATGCCTGTTGTGGTTCCTCACAGGACCAGTCTATGAGGACCCCTACTTCGGGTTCCTGCGGCTGCCTCAGGGGGAGACGGCTAGCCTCCTCGGATGCAGCCTCTACTCGGCTGCTGTAACACTCCTTCCGCTGAGCATACTCTCTCTCTTTCGCCAGCCGGGATTCTCGGGCCAGCCTTGTGTTTCGCTCGGCCGTGACCTGGTTCCAGATCACCCGGCGTACCTCCATGGGTAAATCATCCCCATACTGGGCCACTCGCTGCCTCACCTCGGCCATCCAATCATCACCAGAGCCTTCCATACTTGTCTGCTCCAAGTCGCTGGATACCTCTGCTCCCAGGGTCGCTGCACGTGTGCTAGCGTTGCCCTCAATTTGTAAATCCAAATGAACTGTGTCTCTGAGCTGCTTTACCTCGCACTAGGATGCCATCCCACCGCTGCCACCAATGTAACGGATCGCCTGGCACCCCGACTGGGTACCTCCGTTAAAGGATGCTCCTAGTACTTCCTGAGGACTCCAAGCACTGCAGCAGACACCAAAATCACCGAACCAGAGAAGCGTATACCTTCTCTCAAGCATATGAATGCTGTAGACAGTTGAATAGGAACCATACGAATAGGTTTACTCTCCTAGCAGTCAAACTGGAACAGCATACAATAAATCCTTCCCCCAATAATGAGACGACACTTCACTTTGAGGGTTAAAACAGGAACTTCCTGTACTGTCACATACAGTCTCTTTTATTCCCAATCCACAAACATAGTACAGCCCACAGGGCGTTACAAAACAACCAATCACATCACAGTTACATCCCACATATTCCCTCCCCTTATCCTGAGAGGAAACTCAATTATACATACAGTTAAAACATACTTTCTACCCAACTTTCATAACTCCAAAACCATACATCACATTCACATAAAATTACATATTCACAATCAATCCATTCAGGGGAACAACATATTCAAAAATGGCACAAATCAGACAAGGGGTTCAAAAGTTAGTAAAAAGTCCTTTGTGACTAAATGAAGCATGGCTTTCTGGCCCAAACCAGTTTCAGAGTCTTCTATCCTGGAGATAAGTAATTCAATTATCTCCCAGGACAGACACAAGACTCCATTAAGCACATGGTTGCAAAAAGACACAAAACACTTTAAAATACATAAAGTCACATTTACACATAACACACAGACATTTCACATATCCCCAGATAGCTGGGATCTGAGTGCACATTATTAGATGAATGGCACTCAGATCACACAAATAAGCCTTTCTGCAGGGGAAATAAACGGTTTAACCTGCAGGGCCATAGTCCAAAGGGAGCAGGCGAGCAACCAGGCTTCTCCAGTTCACAGTGGCGAGGTTGGTTTCGCCACACTAAGGTCTTGGCTTGTGTGGTGCGCTGTGGCGCTTTAAGAGCGGGACTGGGCCCTCTTGCTTTTCGACAACATGGGAGGAAGTGATGGTTCCCCAAATACCAACAGCTTCAGCCACAACTTTCCAAGGTAGGAAACTGGAAAGGTGGGCTTAAAAGTGTACATTTTGCCTGTGTCAGTTTGTTTGTGAGTGTGTATGTGTCTGTGAATGTCAGTACGTCTGTCATTTTGCGTGTGTGTGCATGTCTGTGAATGTATGTCAGTATGTCTATAAGTTTGCGTGTGTCTGTGAATGTCTCTCAGTATATATCTGTATGTCAGTATGTCTCTCAGTGTGTCAGTATGTATGTCTGTGTGTGTCAGTATGTCTGTCAGTTTGTGTGTGTCTGTGAATGTCTGTCAGTATACTTCTGTGTGCCAGTATGTCTGTCAGTGTGTGTGTCAATATGTCTGTCAGTGTGTGTGTCAGTGAATGTATGTCAGTATATGTGTGTCTGTCAGTATGTCTGTCAGTGTGTGTGCCAATATGTCTGTTTGTGTGTTAATATGCTTGTCAGTATGTGTGTGTGTCGGTATGGCTGTCAGTGTATGTGTCTGTGTGCACATGTCTGTATCAGTATGTGTCAGCATGTCTTTCAGTATGTCTGTGTGTGTTAGTATGTCTGTCATTATATGTGTCTGTGTGTATGTGTCAGTGTGTGTATATGTGTGTGTATCTGCATGTAGTCTGTGTAACTGTGTATCTGCAAGTGTGTCATTGTGTGTTTATGTGTGTCAGGATCTGTGTGTCTGTATGTTGTCATTGTGTATTTCTGTGTATCTGTATGTTATCAGTATGTGTATATCGGTGTATGTGTGTCTGTGTATCTGCATGTGTGTCAGGTTGTGTATCTGTGTGTCAGTCTGTGTGACTTTATCTGTGTGTCAGTGTGTGTATATGTGTCTGTATAACTGCATGTGTGTCAGTGTGTGTATGTGCATACATCACAGCATTCACATGCCAACACAACACACAAATACACCCCTGCATTCAAACTTCAACACTACATACAAACACACTCCTGCGTTGAAACTTCAACACTACATACAAACACACTTCTGTGTTAAAGGACCACTATAGTGCCAGGAAAACATACTTGTTTTCCTGGATCTATAGAGTCCTTGGGTCCCCCTCACCTTCTGAGCCCCCCTCCCGCCGGGCTCTAGGGGGAGGAAGGGGTTAAAGTCCTACCTTTTTCCAGTGCCGGGCTCCCTTGGCACTGGGAACTCTCCTCCCTCTTCTGACGTCATCGGCTGAATGCGCATGTGCGGCAAGAGCCGCACGCGCATTCAGCCAGTCTCATAGGAAAGCATTCTCAATGCTTTCCTATGGACGCTGGCGTCATCTCACTGTGAAAATCACAGTGAGAAGCGCGGAAGCGCTTCTAGCGGCCGTCAATGAGACAGCCACTAGAGGCTGGATTAACCCATTTGTAAACATAGCAGTTTCTCAAGCACATCCCTACATTTACACAAACATACTCAATACAAAAACATGCTTACATTCAAACACACAAACACTGCTCAGTACTAAATACAAACCTGCAAACATGGGTAAATGGCAGATCCCCAGCTGCCAATGCATTGTTGGAGTTACACGACGGATGGTGATCTACCTTTTTGTCACCCTTGCAATAGGGGCCCAAAAAATTCTTGCACCTCTTTACTTTAATCCCACCACTGCATTGGGGTGGATGGTGTGATTGCATGCAAGGAAGGAGGGTGTGATTGTATGCAAGGAGGGGGGGGGGGTCAGAATCCAGGGGGCCCAAGCAAATGCTTTGCCCAGGCTCCAATCAAAAATAAAGACAGCCCTGCAAACTACTAATAAACATATGCATTATAATAGCCCACATACACCCAAATACAACATAACAAAGCAACTGCAGCACCAAATAAATAACACATGCAGAATACAGCAACATAAACATCTAAAAAAAAAAAAAGACCTCAAAAAGGGACTTCAAGATCTTGTTTTTGCACGGTACTAGCAAAAGGTTTCTTACCCCTGCCCTACACGGTATGGCATGTGGCCTTTCACCTTGCACCTCCATTCCTGTGTGCAGAGTTCATTAAAACTAATAGTATTTATTGTTTTGAACACATTCATATCGTATTTACATTGTCAGTCATGAACAAACAATATAGTTTACTTTGGTAATAAATCAGTACAATCTATTTGTCTGGTAAGTAATGCTGCTAAACATGATCTGTCTGTATACATACATTCCTAAGATCACAGACACACACAGCCAAAGGATTAGCCCTCCCTCTTCCAGGACACCCCCCTGCTGCCCCTCCTTCCCTTGCTTGTCTCCCTGTTGTGGGAATCCCGTGTCCCTGACTCACAGTGGTTTAGCAGGATTTGTTGTCCCCTGATCGACGTGTCCCCGAAATATGAAACTCGCATGCCGGCTTCTGGAGGCCTTGAGTGGGGGTTACACGGTGGTGAGGGGGCAGTTTGGATCCTTCACTTGCACCTCCCCACTTCGTGCACAGCACCCTCCAGTCACCCTGCAGCGGGGTTACTGCACTAGAGGTACACATGTACTGCCACTTATATATGTTTCACAGTGTTCTAAAGCTTCATAATAATGATACTGTGTATAAAATGAAGAGGTAACCATAACCACTTTTTGAAAGAGATATGAACCCATCATGACAATACAGTACAATAGATTCGAAATGTATACACTGCATTGAAAACTACACTCTCACTCATTACGGTTAATTATGTATTTCTCCAAATCCAATGCTGATAAAGTATTTCAGACACTGTGTGTGATACTTATTTATAAAATACGAGTTATAGTTTTGTGTACACCTGGAGCGGTGTGTGTACCATTGTACCATTATTGTACACTGTACGCATTTTTTTGGTCTGTGTTTATATGGAGGATTCAGTTTATTAATACAAATCTAAGGATTTTATTCACTAAACAGTGAATTTTGACAAACTGAACAAACAATGACTTCTAAAATATTGTGCACTCGGAAAAGTTCTCAAATCCAGATTTATTTTTCCAAGCTAGATATCTTGGAATAAAATGCACAGTTCAATTTTTTTTCCCCTCACAACTTGCTGTTTAGTGAATAAACCCAAAAATGTGTTAGCTATTGTGTAAATATTACATTTTTTATTTTATTTTTTAGTAAGTCACAATTGAACATTAAAATAAGTGTTACAACTGATGTTTATGTACTATATTTGCAATAATAACGGGGTACCATCCACACTTGCTATACAGTGTGGGGGGTAATGGGTTGGATGATACTTCCCTGAAAACTGTGCAGGATTTGCCCCCAATATATTTCCTGCTCCACAACCACTGGTAATGTCTTGTCACAAGTTGTATTACCATTGTATTCTCCCACCTACTGATTGATCCTCAGTATACAACTACTGTAATCTAGTACAAGGCTGGCCTTAGGCCCCCATAGTGTTCACTATCCATCATTATTGATTATCATTTCATGTTAAAATTTTAAAGCCATGTTGTATGATGTAAAACAGTTCCATCACTAACAGATACACTCAGTTAAGATTATGGTGACCTAATGTCATAAATTACTTTTGTAATTAAAAAATATCTAGTTTGTGCAATATCGGTGTGAGTATTCCTGTGTGAAGAGCTGTTTTGAATGTCTCCCTATGTGCAATATTATCGTGTATTGTGTGCGCAGTGTTAATGGGTATTAGAGGTTCTGTGTATGACCAGTCATAGAAAGCTAGTGTTACTGAATGTATACTCTGTCAGCACATGTGTATGTTAGTATGCTACTGTTACACATGCAGACAAGAAAACTAACAGGTGGCAGACTACTCCAGGTGGGAATGGGGTGCAAAGAGCACAAATGTTCTTGTACTGAATGTATGCATCTTTATGGGGAAAGGTTCAGCACCTTCATGCAGCACTGAATTAGGAAGCATCTCTAGTGGCCGTCTGAGTGACTGCCACAAAAGGTGTTACTAAGCAGCAATGTAAACACTGCCAGCGTTTTAATGGCTGAGACTTCAGGGACATGCTATAGACACCAGAACCACTACATTAAGCTGTGGCGGTTCTGGTGACTATTGTGTCCCTTTAAGGTTATTTATTTAGTGGCTGCTTATAAAATAATCTTCAGCTCAAGTGAGTATGGGACAGATTAAAACTTTGAACCATGGTGTTTGCTTAAGAAGGAACTGTAGCAGGACAAAGTCCATATTCTCATGCTGTGTGCTAACATCCATGAAGGAGACAGAATACATTATAAGGGAACTGGTAATATACAACCTCGTCCCCTGTAAACATCGAAAAATAATATGTTGGTTATGTTTGAAATATATTAATGATATATTTAATTTGTAACTGAAAACTTGGTTAGTGGAACCCATTTTGACTCATTTTACGGTTATTCAATAAACCACATATTGTAGTAAATTCATTGGGGATTTTCACATTTTAGGACAAAATACCTAAGGGGAAACTCTCCTACTAATCTTTTTTACCATCTCAACTGTTGTGACCTACAATATGTAATTCCCTGACAGGTGACATTTCCTGTTTTCTGAATAACCCCCGATATGTAATTCACTTTATTTACCCAATAATTACTTTCCAGGTGCACTCAATTTACTGAGCTCTTCAAATGATTCAATACTGTTAGAAGAGTTTCCAACTGATTCAAGGGACAATATAGTCACTAGAACAACTACAGCTTAATGTAGTTGTTCTGGTGAGTATAATAGCTCCCTTCAGGCATTTTCATGAAAACGCTGCCTTTTCAGTGAAAAGGCATTGTTTACATTGCCCCTACGGACAACTCCAAGTGGCCACTCCTTAGATGGCCACTGGAGGGGCTTCCTGGCTCAGGGCTGCACAGTAAGCAGCGCTGCCGTTCAGCGTCCCCACGATCTGCATGGGGACGCTGAATTTTCCTCATAGAGATGCATTGATTCAATGCATCTCTATGAGGAGGTCCTGATTGGCCAAAACAGCATTTGGCCCCACCCCTGTGCTGATGTTAGCCAATCCAAATTGGCCATTGGCTAAAAATCAGCCATTTTGATTATGTCACAAAGGGGGCGGAGCCAGCGCCAGCGGAACCGCGCGGCGCTGGAAATAAAGTGAGTTTTAAACTTTTATAGGGGTCTGGGGGGGGGACAAGCCAACTTAATGGTGGGTTTAGCACTATAGGGTCAGGGATACATGTTTGTTTTGATCAGAACGTGTACTATTGACTCCGTCCTGAAGGGGTTAATCTCCACAAGTCTCTATTAACCCCTTAACGCCGTTACGGCGTTCTATGCCATCGCGGCTTTAAAGGGCTTTAAAGCCGTTGCGGCGGCATAGAACGCCGTTGCGGCGGCATAGAACGCCGTAACGGCTTTCAGCCCCAGGGGATCACAGCTACTTACCTCCGCTGCGATCCTCTTCTGGAGGGCAGCCAGACCGCCCAGGCAGCCCTCCCCCGGCGAATGAGGCCCCCGGGGGCCATGTGATCGCTTTAAAAGAGCGATCACATGGACCCCTATAGCTGGCTATGGATCTGCCAGCAGGGGGCTGTCTGAAATATCAGACAGTCCCCCTGCTGGTGGAAACTGTAAAAAAAAAAATTAGACAAGTTTTAAAATAAATTAAATACATTTATATATATATAATATATGTATATATTATATATATATAATATATACATATTATATATATATAACGTCATACGTTGTGTATTTTAATACTAATATTAGTACATATATTAGTATTAAAATACACTTAGAATGACGTTACATATATATATAATATGTATAGATATTATATAGATAATAGATATATACACATATATTATATATATATATATATATATATATATACGTATAAATACATTAATACATAAATAAAATAATAAAATAAATAAATAAAATATTGAAACAAAATTTTATTAAAATTATATATTCATATGTAATTTCATTCTAACTGTATTTTGTTATCAATATATATATATTGGTAACAAAATACACTTAGAATGACATTCTATATATATCTATCTATATATAAAATACAAATAACCGCAAATATATATATATATATAGATAAATACATATAATTACATAAAAGATTACATTAGTATACACATAAAATTTAAATACCTATAAATGCATATATATTAAAATTCTACGTGTTTATTTAAGTAATCTTTTAACATAATTATGTGATTTGATTAATTAAAATTTGATTGACATGCCTGACAACACAGGGAGTGCAGAGAATTTAATACGCAAGCACTATATTTGACCCTGTAACTCTCCAAGACACCATAAAACCTGTACATACGGGGTACTGTTTTACTCAGGAGACTTCGCTGAACTCAAATATTAGTGTTTCAAACTGGTAAATTGTATTACAACGATGATATTTTAAGTAAAAGTGACTTTTTTTGCATTTTTTACAAACAAACGGCACTTTTATGGACTATATTATTGTTGTAATATGTTTTACTGTTTTAAAACACTAATATTTGAATAATAATAACAATACCCCCGTTTTATTGTGTTTTGGAAAGTTAGAGAGTCACATATAAGGCTTGCATTTCATTTTTTTGACATTGAAATTTGCCAGATTGGTTATGTTGCCTTTGAGAGCGTATGGTAGCCCAGGAATAAGAATTACCCCCATGATGGCATACCATTTGCAAAAGTAGTTATAATTTGAGCCCGATGAATCCTGGCATTGTCATCTTGGAATATGCCATAATGTTGCTGAACCTAGACCTGACCAACTGCAGCAAACCCAGATCACAGCACTGCCCCCACACGCTTGTACAGTAGGCACTAGGCATGACGGGTGCATCACTTCATCTGCCTCTCTTCTTACCCTGATGTGCCCATCACTCTGGAAAAAGGTAAATCTGGACTCATCAGACCACACGGCCTTCTTCCATTGCTCCAGAGTCCAATCCTTATGCTCCCTAGCAAATTGAAGCCTTTTTTTTCTGATTAGCCTCACTGATTAGCTGTTTTTTTAAGGCTACCCAGCTGTTCAGTCCCAATCCCTTGAGTTCAGGATTTTTTTCCGACCACATTTCTTCCTCGAAGACGATGGTTCCCCACTATCCTACTGGTTTTTAATAATGCGTTGGACAGTTCTTAACCAAATTTTAGTAGTTTCTGTAATCTCCTAAATGTTTTTTCTGCTTGACGCATGCCAATGATTTGACCCTTCTCTAGCACATTCTCAATGGGGTTAAGGTCTGGACTCTGTGGTGGCAAATCAATGTGTAAAAATGATGTCTCATGCTCCCTGAACCACTCTTTTACAATTTGAGCCCCGATGAATCCTGGCATTGTCACCTTGGAATATGCCCGTGCCATCTGGGAAGAAAAAATCCATTGATGGAATAATCTGGTCATTCAGTATGTTCAGGTAGTCAGCTGACCTAATTCTTTGGGCACATAATGTTGCTGAACCTAGACCTGACCAACTGCAGCAACCCCAGATCACAGCACTGCCCCCACAGGTTTGTACAGTAGGAACTAGGCATGATGGGTGCATCACTTCATCTGCCTCTCTTCTTACCCTGAGGCGCCCATCACTCTGGAACAGGGTAAATCTGGACTCATCAGACCACATGGCCTTCTTCCATTGCTCCAGAGTCCAATAGTTATGCTCCCTAGAAAATTGAAGCCTTTTCTTCCGATTAGCCTCACTGATTAGCGGTTTTCTTAAGGCTACACAGCTGTTCAGTCCCAATACCTTGAGTTCCCTTCGCATTGTGCGTGTGGAAATGCTCTTACTTTCACTATTAAACAGAGCCCTGAGTTCTACTTTTCTTTTTCTACTATTTGCCGATCACGATCAATCAGGATTTTTTTCCGACCACATTTCTTCTACGAAGACGATGATTCCCCACTATCCTACCAGTTTTTAATAATGCATTGGACAGTTCTTAACCCAATTTTAGTAGTTTCTTCAATCTCCTTAGATCAGGGCTTGACAAATTTGCTTGGAATCTAGGAGCCAGCTAGAAAAGTAAGGAGGCAGAGAAATTAATGCCAAAAATACAATTCTTAAAGGGACACTATAGTCACCAGAACCACTACAGCTTAATGCAGTTGTTCTGAAGTCTATATCCTGTCCCTGAACGCTTTTCAATGTAAACATTGACTTTTCAGAGACTCACAAACAGACAGACACACACACTCACTCACTCACAGACATACAGACACACACACACACACACAGACATACAGACACACTCACAGACATACAGAAACACTCACAAACATACAAACACACACACACACAAACATTTACTGACATACAAACACACACACACACAAACATTTACTGACATACAGACACACTCACAAGTAGTTACTTATTTAAATCCACCCAACCTCCTTACTTCTGGGGAGCTAGAGTGGATAGGTATTCCCTGGGGTCCAGTAGGGCTGTGGTTATCTCCCTACTCTGCTCCCTTTCTCGCACTGTTTAGTGAGCCGGGGGCCGGAGTGACGTCACAACCCGGCTCCCGGCATCACTACAAGCCGCGCGAGGGAGCAGGGCAGGGAGATTACAGCTCCTTCGCCACGGCATTAAGTCAAACGGCCGCCTCGCCTCCCTCTGCACTCCATTACCCAGCCACCCCCTCCATCAGCCGTCAGCTCTGCATAGGCTGATGGAGGGGACGGCCGTCCAGCAATAAATGAGCCGGCCGCCCCACTGCCTCTGACAGCTCTCTGTGATCCGGTCTCCCTCCCTTACATCTCAATGAGCCGGCCGCCTCCATCTGTCAGCAGCCTGCCTCAGCCCTCCGTGATCCGACCGCCCGCCTCTGCTCTCAGGCAGCCGGTCACCTCGGGGGCTGAACAGGCTCACATATCCCAGGTGCCAGGACAAATTTTTCGGGTCGCCATGGCGACCTGGCGCCTGGTATTTGTCGAGCCCTGCCTTAGATGTTTTCTCTGCTTGATGCATACCAATGATTTGACCCATCTCAAACAGCCTAAGATAATTTCCATGACAACGGGATGTGTCTTTCGACATGGTTATTTAAGAAATGAGAAGCTACTCATTGCATCAGTTGGGGTTAAATTACGTGTTGCCAGCTGATCTGAATGGTTGAAAGAAAATCGCCCATGCAGTAACTATCCAATAGGAGGCTCTATTTGTTTAGTTAAATCCAGGTGGTGACTTGGCCAGGCAGCATATGTTTATATATTTTAATATTTTAAAAAAATCATTGTGGTTCCTGCTTCCTGGCTGTCGTGAATAGTGAAAAGTTTGAGTGATTGCTACAGAAGGACACTGTCTTTAAGAGCACAGGTTCGGAGCTGCTTGTTTCCACTATGGCTACTCGATTGTTTGAGGGAAAAACCCATGCATCTTACTATCAAAAATATAGGTTCTCTCCACCACAAGAGGTCCGGACTTGATATTCAACT
Source organism: Pelobates cultripes (assembly GCA_933207985.1). Classification (NCBI taxonomy): domain Eukaryota; kingdom Metazoa; phylum Chordata; class Amphibia; order Anura; family Pelobatidae; genus Pelobates; species Pelobates cultripes. Next base: position 91,777,979 of record OW240915.1, read on the forward strand.
ACATGGGTGAAAGGCTATCAAAACCTTATGGGTTTGCAGTGGATGTTGGATGTGGAACAGGACAAAGCACCAGAATCTTGGTTCCCTACTTTGAAAAGATCTTGGGGACCGATATCAGTCCTGCTCAAATAGAAGAGGCGAACAAAGCTAATGATATCCCAAATGTTACTTATAGTGTTTCTCCCGCTGAGGAATTGCCATTGGATGATGCTTCTGTAGATCTCGTAACTGCATGTGCTGCTGCCCACTGGTTCAGTATTGAAAAGTTCAATTCCTGACGTACATTCCTGACATGGAGGTACATTACAAAGACCGATCAGAACAGTTGACAAAAGTCTTTAAAGAGGGGCAAGAAAAGTTGGCCCCGTATGAAAATGAGAAAGTGAGGCTTGTGAAAACAGGTTACAAAGACCTATTTGATGCCATACCTTATACAGACAAAAAAAGGGTTGAAAATATGACAACCAAAATGCCAATGTTGTTGTCAGATGTTTTGGGTCTCATACAGACCTTCTCTATGTTCCAAGATTGTTTTAAACATGAACCCAAGAAAGCTAAGGAATTTATAGTGACAACAGAAAAAAGGTTCCTTGAAATCATGGGGGTATCCTCCACTGAGACAGAAATTGAAGTGCGGTTGAACAATGTATGTTTGTTGGCTTCCAAGCCTAAGTGAAGAGATAAAACAATAAACATGCCTAGCGCAACAAAGCTTTTGTTACATGAACCATAATATATGTCTGTTAAAAATAGAAAAAAAAGCTTAAGTAAATGTAGCACAAGGTGCTACACATTGTATAAACTCTTGAAAAAAAACAGTGTTTCCTGTTTGATTTTTAATTCACGCAGTTTAAAAATCATGATGTATTGCTAGGGAAATACATATAATAAACAACATGGTAAAGGAAAAAAAAAATAATTGTAAAGGTTTATCTGAAAATATTAAATCTTTTGAAAAGCTTATTGAACAATATTTAATTAACACCAAACTACTTTGGGAAAAATGTTGCAGTTTAGTTTCAGTCATCGCCATAAGAACCAAAGAACATTTGTGGGATGGGGGATTTGCAGTTTTCTACAGACAAAATAATATACTATCATTAGGTAGTCTATTAAACACTTAAACATCCCCCATCCCACCTGGTTCCATCACCCAGTGTTTCAGTTCACTATACTTCTTTAGTAAATAAATATTGTAAAGCTCAAATTCTACTCTCATATTATCCCAGTTGATGGGTTTAAAGCAATCTGTTAATAATTCTGATGCTGATTAATATTATAATAGTTGCCTACAGCAATTTATATTATTTGTTAATAGACACTATTCTAAATATACTAAGTTTGCAAATTTGGGAAAAATAGCTGAATTGTTAACTGATTTGCATTTAGTTAATAATTGAATTTGATGTTTAGCTCTTGTAACCAGATTTTAGTAAGTTGCACATTTAGGGCAGAGAGCTGTAGTGGTTATGGTGCCAAGAGTCCTCAGATGTCATCTGCTGGTATTCTGTCAAACTGTTTATGAATGGTTTGACCTTTACTTTGCTTTGTCGGGGGCCCTCAATCAGTCTGCTCTGGATTACTTCTGCATTAACATATCAATTTATAACAGGTTTAGACAGTATACAATGTCGGGGAGCTGTCAGCTGACACTGTCAGCCCGTAATTCCCCTACACTCTACAGCCCTTATCCCACCCCCACACACTACAGCCCAGTATACCACAAACAGCATCTCTACACATACTACACCACACATGGTTCCAACTACTAAACACACAATGACAATTAAGCAACCTACAAACACACAAACATGAAGATATGTCACAATGGAGTAGTGATGTACCCTCATTATAATAATATGCCTATACCAAGTTTGAAAAAGCCCATGTTACATACAAAAAACAATAAGAAATGGTGAAGTATGGCTAAATAACATAGTGAATATATATATATATATATATATATATATATATATAATTATATAACAATAGATATCACTTGAAACACATACAGATATTATGCTGGGTGAGGTATCTCCTGTGTAAACAGCCCATAATTAATAATGTCTTCAAAAGCTTTAGGAGGCTTAAAAGTAAATAAAAAAATACATAGTGCAAAACGTATGATACATAAAAAATCACAATACAAACATAACGCACTTACAAACATAAAGCACTGGAAACAGTGGCAGAACTAATGTAGAGAGAGCCCTGGTGCAAGACCTTTTTTGGGCCTCTTGCGCAAGAGTGGTGAGAAGATAGATCCCTATTTGTTGTACATCTCCACGATGCACTGGCAGCTGATGATGTATTTGTGTTTGAATGTAAGCATGTTTTTGTATCAAATATGTGTGTGCATGTAGTGGTGTATTTCTATGTACTGTTGTTATTGGGATGTAGTGTTGTACTTGTGTGTAGTGTTTGCATTTGAATGCAGGGATGTGTTTGTATGTAGTGTTGGCTTTTAAATGTAGTTGTGCTTTTGTCTGTAGTGTTGGTGTTTGTATGTGATTTTAGCTTTTTAATACATGTGTGTGTTTGTATGTAATATTTGCATTTGAGTGCAGAGGTGTGTTTGTAGTGTTGGCTTTTAAATGCAGATGTACAATTGTATGTAATGTTTGTGTTTGATTGCATGGGTGTTTGAATGTTGTGTTGGTGTTTTATTGTTGGGATGAATGCGCATACACTGCCACATACATACATACTTACACAGATATACATACATATTAACACACAGATACACACATACAAACACACTGCCACATACACATACTTAAGGTGCTGCTGGGTGAGGCTACTGTGTGTGAGGTTTACAGCAGCTCACTTCTTCTGTCTCTTCTCGCTGCTGCCTTTGCCTCCTTTCTATTCTGCCTCTGACGCTTTCTCACTTTTTCTATTAAGTTGGGAGGAAGTGACAGCAGATCTGCCGGTATGAAAGGGGCCTGGTCGCGCTTCTAAAGGGCCATGGTGCCTGACCAGGAACCAGTTCAGCAGTACCCATCGAGTGGCTCTAAAGGCAGCTCCTCATTCTGTCCCCTGTCAGCCCCCTGTCACCCCCTCATTCTAACCCCTGTCAGCCCCCTGACACTCCCTCACTCTCCCCCTGTCACCTCCTCACTCTGCCCCCTGTCATCCCCTCACCCTGCCCCCTGTCACCCCCTCCATTCCCTCACTATGCCTCCTGTTACCCCCCCATACTCTGCCACCTGTCACCCCCTTTCACACTCTGTCACCCCCCTTCAAACTCTAACCCTCCCCTCCACACTCTGTCAGCCCACTCCATACTCTGTCAGCCCCCTCCACTCTCTGTGAGCCCTCTTTCACACTCTGTCATCCCCTCCACGCACACACACCATGTCACCCCCCCCACACACACACACTGTCACCACCCTCCACACACACTGTCACCCCCTTAACCTTCCATACTCCTTCCCTCACTTTGTCCCCTGTCAACCCCTCACTCTGCCTCCTGTCACCCCTCCTTCCCTTACTCTGCCCCCTGTCACCGCCTCACTTAGCCCCCTGTAACCTCCTCACTCTGCCCCCTGTTACCCCCTCACTCTGCCACCTGTCACCCCCTCCACACTCTTCCACCTGTCACCCACTTTCACACTCTGTTACCCCCTTCCACACTCTGTGTTCCTTTAATTATTGTGTATCTAAATGTATAGGTTTTATTTTTTAGATGCTCGCAATGTGAAGCCATTGGAAGGTGTACGAATCTTGGACTTAACTAGGTACGTTGTGTTATGGTATAATCTACATGTTCCATAGCTTGTATTAGATGGATTATTTAATTTAAGATCTTATTAGATGAATGCACTATAGTGTTCACGGCACTATGGTTAAAGGGAAACTGCCACTTCCAGGATTTTTAAAGGATTTTTATAGTCACCAGAACAACTACAACTTAATGTAGTTGTTCTGGTGAGTATAATAGCTCCCTTCAGGCATTTTCATGTAAACACTGCCTTTTCATAGACACCTCCAAGTGGCCACTCTTCAGATGGCCACTGGAGGGGCTTCCTGGCTCAGGGCTGCACAATAAGCAGCCCTGCCATTCAGTGTCCCCACGTTCTGCATGGGGACGCTGAATGGCCAAAACGGCATTTGGCCCCGTCCTGGTGCCGATCTTAGCCAATCCAATGCTTTCCCTATGGGAAAGCATTGGATTGGCTAATAATCGGCCATTTTGATGTTGTCACAAAGGGTGTGGAGCCAGCGCCAGCAGACCCACGCAGCGCTGGAAATAATGTGAGTCCTGGTGCCGATCTTAGCCAATCCAATGCTTTCCCTACGGGAAAGCATTGGATTGGCTAATAATCGGCCATTTTGATGTTGTCACAAAGGGTGTGGAGCCAGCGCCGGCAGACCCGCGCAGCGCTGGAAATAATGTGAGTTTTACATTTTATTAGGGGAGCTAAGGGGGGCAAGACACCTAAATCGTGGGTTTAGCACTATAGGGTCAGGAATACATGTTTGTGTTCCTGACCCTATAGTGATTCTTTGACACTATGTTTATTTACGCCCAGTTTTAATATATGTATAATTGTGAGGCATGAAAAACAAAACTGAATGTAGAAATTCACACATAGTTATCCTACAATTGGGTGCCTCAATCTTAGCTCCCTGTCAATCATCATGCCTCCCACACTTCCTGATTTCAGTGGGACAGTCCCAATTTTAAGGTCATGTACCACTGTCTCATATTTGTTCCTTGGAGTCCCACTTATGGTGCTTGGAGTGTTTCTTTAAAAACAATTAATTGTAAACATACAGAAAACTTTTTAATTTGTAAATTATTACAACAGCATTAAAGGGATTATCTATGCTAGAGGTGAACACTACTATAATTCATCATGTAGATAATAATTTAAAAAACTGCAAAGAATAAAATATAAAAAAAAAATCCAACATGCATATCTGACAACACTGGCAAACAAAACATTTCTCATTAACTGATTATACAAGTAGGCAGATATTCTTCTCCAGAGAATAAAATTTGAGTATATTAAGAATATTAAGAATATGTAAATTGACATCTGTCTTTTGCAGAGTGCTTGCTGGACCCTTTGCTACAATGATTTTGGCAGATCTTGGAGCTGAAGTGATTAAAGTAGAACGGCCAGGTATTACAACACACATATGCACACACACGCATACAAAATCTTATTAATGTTGTATTTGTTTTTAATTCCACCACATACATGTATTAAAAGATACAGATTTTGTATAGGTGACTCATTCCAGTACAAATGATTGGTCAGAATAGTAAATTAGCAAGAGGAAGCAAAATCATATTCCCACTCCAGTCTACCCAGACTGGAAGCTGTTGGACTGTGATTCTTAGTCATGTATGAACTAACAATTTAGCTTTGGATAGCTGTTTTACACAACCCTAGCCATTGCTGTCCAGTGATTAGAAAGGCTAAATCTCATGGGAACTGGGCCTGTAAAATAAAGGAGAGATATAGGCCCACACCCATGACTTGTGTATGGGGGCTTCTAGATTAAACAAAATGTGGTACATCCTAATGGGGGCTACTTATTAAATTGGGGGACCTAGTGTTCCCCACAATCAAGACCCATAATACAAGGTGGTACACCCAATGTTCTATCCCAGCCACCACCAATAGGTGTCAGGTATAAATTTTAATTATAATATATGGTGGGGCCTGGTGTCCACCCACAGTTCCCAACCATGGGTGGTAGATGGAGGCCCTTATTACATGTGCAAGCATATGCCTTTGTCAATCCCGAAATTGCCAATAGTTCCCCATTGGATGGTTATGGGTTTCTAGTCTTCTAGTCCCCCCACATGTTAAAATAAAGTAACCATACCTATCCATTCACTAATAACAGTGTGTGGGGAAAGGGGGCCTTAAAACCAGTACTTGTATAATACAAAATCAACATCAGCAGGTTTTTTTTCCGTAAATCTCATTGTAAATCTCTATAATAATTTGATGCAACATCCAGTTCACAAAAAAACCTGATAAAAAAAAAATCAACAAAAAATAGATACATATTCAAACCTCTAAGCTCCTTACGCTCCCCAGGCTTTCCCACATTTTGAAATCCAATTGCAGCGCTCTCTTAGGTTGACTTGGTGGGAGGGACAATAGGCCGTCCTTGTGATATAATTCCCAGATTTTACTATTAACATGACGTAAAGTCATGATTTTATTAAAGACACGGGGTTGTGTATTATGCATTCTCTTTCCTTTTATTTACCTCAGCAGCAAAGATTGAGAGAAAAAAACTTTATGTATATAAACAAAATAACAATCTGCCTAGGAACAGGGCAGCCAATCATAACACAGGATGGTTTATTAGAGGTCTGATCCAATAGTAAGCTTCCTCTTCTTTGCAGCAAGTGCCGCAAGATCAGAACTTGAAACCATGCACCTCTGTCAACGTGGATATTCTCATTTCCCGAATTCAAGCTGTAGAGAGAAAGTGGTATATGGTAAAATCCAGTCTAGGAATATTTATTCACAATACAGGTGTATATGAAGTTATTATTTCGGAGTATAAATTAACAAAAACTGATAGTACATATCAAACTATATACAAATATTGGCTAAACCCATCAACTTACCGTCACTTATCATGGAGTATTCCATACCATAAGAACACATCACTGGGAGGGTGGGCGGGAATAATACTCGCCTCCGTGTCATTAATATAATCATGACTTTACGTCATGTTAATAGTAAAATCTGGGAATTTTATTAATGACACGGAGGCTTCTATTATGCTAGTTCAAAACTGATCCACAACTCTAGAAGAAAAATGATCGATCGGACGGAAATAAAATTCATGAAACGTGGAACCATGTGACCAGTACGCTGTTTTCAAAATGTCCTCGAGATGGCACCCACCACAGAAGCTTTAGATGCCATGGCACCTCTGACGGAGTGAGTGGAAAACAGCGAAGTATCCACACCAGCCACCAATTCATCCTACGAGTGATGTAAAAAAATAATAATATGCCCGGTGGGGTGAAGGATATCGCATTCCAATCCAGAGTAGGCAGAGCAACATCAGCAGCTTCCATGAAATGTGTTTGAGGGGCAATCCACCAGTCTATTAGAATCAGAACTAGGTTGACATCCCAAAACGAGGAATATTTTGTTCATGGTGGTCTAGCAAATCTAATTCCTTAGAGAAGACGACAAACAAAAGGGTGTTTCCTGACGGGAGTACCATCCAATCCATGCTGTCTCGCAGAAATAGCGGATCTGAATACGTTAACCTTACGATATGCTTTACATGATTCGAAAATCCAAGTCAAGAACTGTAACACCATGTTTGAAGGTTGGCATAAACTAGATCCAATGATCATTCCATGCACCAGCCAACCCATGTGCGCCAAGCGGACCGATATGCAGATCTTGTCCCTGGTGTCCAGGCGTTGTCAAGGAGTTCAACAGCTGTGCGTGAAACCTCTGCGGTTGTCCAGGGGCTCTGGAAATCAACCAAACTACTAGATGAAGTAGGCCATGCTCTATTAGGTCATGCAACCTCCCATCTGGATCGAGAAGCAGGTATGGTGCATTCAAGATAAGGCGAAGAAAATCCATCGACATTTCCAAAAATCGTGAGAACCATGGTTTTGTACTCCATAGAGGCGTAAACTATCACCAAGGAGCATGCGTGTCTGGAGAGGTAAGACAGCGTCCGAGATGGAAGGAGGAAATGCGTAGTGTCATGTAGAAGGCCATTCTTGTAGGAAAAGCGTCCACAGCCAAGACAGTTGGACCTGGACGCCAACTGTAATACAGAGGGAGTTGGGAAATCAGCCTGGAGGCAAATAGATCAATGTCCATTGGGCCCCATAATAGTTTGATTGGTCCGAACAGCCTCCAATCTTGGAATCCCTCAGGTATCTGGAGTTCCAACCCGCCCATGTGTTGTCTAGTCCCGGAATATGTTCGCTACGACCGACACGTTGTTGTGAAGGCAGAAATGCAAAAATTCCTTGGCCAGATTCGCCAACGTTTCGATTTCATACCCCCAGATCTATCGATCCACTGACACATTGTCCATTCGGAGTAGAATGCAACAATTCCCTTGGTCGAGTGTGAGGCTACCAATGGCAAATGAACCTGCTAGCAATCCCAGACAATTGATGTGTAGCGTAGATTCCTCTGTTCACCATCTGCCACCAGTGGAGATGGTTACGCAACAAGCACCCAGCAGTGTAAGATGGCATCCAACTGTATAATGATGTCCAGTGCTGGTCCGAATATCACTCAACCTTTCCACGCTTCCACATGGTCTGGCCACCATCGCAGCTCTTGCGACAAGACTCGTAAGAGTGACGCAATCTGAGATCTGAGCCTTTCAAGCGCTGTAGAGCGCAGTAGTGCAGAGTTCCCGGGAATATCGCTTGGATGGATGAGTAAGCCCATCACTCTTGCCAATTGACGTATGGAGAGGTCCTGTGCGCAAATAACTAGTCTGAGTTCTTTTTTGATAGACTTCATTTTCGTGTCTGGGAGAAATAGGAACTGTGCGGTAGAATCCACCTCAAAACCTAGAAACCTTATCTTCTGCATCGGAGTCACAATAGATTTTTTTCCAGTTGATGAGAAATCCCAGGTTCTCGAGCAAATGCACCGTCCACTGTAGATGGGAGCGAAGTATTTCTGGTGAGGTTGACATGATTAGAATGTCATCCAAGTATATAATCAAGCGTACTCCTCTTGTTCTGAGGAAGGCGACCACCGGTTTAATTAACTTGGTGAAGCACCAAGGACCGCAGAGAGTCCGTATGGCTGACAAGTAAATCTCAATCGCCGACCTTGTCACGTAGAGTGATGTAGATCTCTGTGTTCCTCCACTATGGGGATAGTTAGGTAAGCATCCTTGAGGTCTAGCTTGACCTTCCAGTCCCAGAGCTGAAGGAGATCCAGGAGGCAATATATGACTTTCATATTGAAGAGCTGATAATGGAGGAAGGCGTTTAAGTTACGTAAGTTTGTAACTGGACGAAACACCACTGTCTTTCTTGGGCACTAGAAACAGGTTGCTCGTGAAACCTGGGTACAGGTACGGGACTTCTTGGATCACTCGTTTTGTTAGTAAATCTGCAATCTCTGGGAAGCTCTGTGAGTAATGCCTCTGGAAGCCCTTGATGGGCCTCTATATCCTTGGCCGGGTGATGGCTTCCAAGACCTGTTTAATATTGGACTGTGCTTTATCTAAAGCCGGAAAGACCCAAGGTCTTTGACAAAAGAATCGCCGAACAACATGCTCTTCGCCGAAGAGCCTGGTTCTTTAATGGCTAAGTTCACTAACTTGGTTAAATTTTATAATTTGTATTTTATTAGAGGTTTAGTACTCAAAATACAACGTCATAGTATGGGAAATGTAAAAAGCAACAAAACAACGTTTCTGTAACAGTTAGTCCGTGGCATCGTTGGTAAAGCATCTATTGTTGGTTACTCTGTAACCTCAGGTCCCTTGTGACCCCTTGTTACGGCTCGTCTCAGGCCTGTATTAATGCAGACAGTCCCATTTTTATGTGTATTTGTGGGGTCTCCAACATTATGCTCTCTGTAAGCTAAACATTAGGGAGGAAAGTCTCTAGCTTTAGCTAAAATGGTATAACATCTGGAATTGGATTTCTGGGGCATATAACTTGGTTGATGGTTTTCCCTATCAGTGTGGTGCTGCATATATACTCGCCGTCACCTGGGATTTGGTGGTCCTCTGAGTGAGTGCTGTGGTAAGCCGCTCAGGTGAGGGTTTGTCTCCTCAGTGATGCTGAAGTGTGGTGACTCTTTGTGGGCCCTGGTTTGCTCTGTGTATGTCTTTGCTTCCAAGTGTCGGCTTCTCTGGGTTCGTTGTTTTCCGCCTCTTGCTTTCTCAGCTGGTGGAGAAATTGCGCCTGGTCCTCCGCGGAGGTGAGTGTGAATGTCCGGTCTCCCTTCATTGCTTTCAGGGATCCATCTGCCCCCCACCAGTATTTGACTGCCTCCGCTCTCAATTGTTTAGCCACTGGTGCTATTTGTCTCCGCTCTACTAGGGCTGCGAACGGGAGGTCTCCATAGAGGGACACTGTATTGCCTTTGAATTGAACGCTTCCTATTTCTCGGGAGCGGGCCATGATCGCTGAGCAGGTTTGTATATCTTTCGTGACCGCTATGACGTCTCTTTGGGATTCTGCTGGCGCTGTGGCGGCTTTGCGTATTCTAAATGCGGTTACTATTTTGTCTGGTTCGGTGTGCAACCTTATTTCCATTCTGGTGATAAGGCGGGATATGTACCTCAACAGGGCTTCTTCCCCAACGGTCTCTGGTATGCCTTTGATGCGAATGTTTTGCCTTTTGTGGCGGATCTCCAGCGTTGTGACCGTCCTATTGGGCTGCTGGACCTGTGAGCGTAGATCCTGCACAGCGTCACTGGAGATCTGTTGCTGTGCGTCTCTGGCGCTTTCCCTGGCTTCAACTTCGGTGAGCCTTTTCTGGATGACCCCGATCTCCTTCCTTGTGGTCTGCAAGTCTGCCCTCCACACCTCCCTCATTTCCTCTAGGAGATCTCTAATATCCCTCTTTGTGACTGGGGATGAGTCTTCCTCCAATTCAGATGCCTGACACTGGGCTCCGTCTTCTGACTGAGATGAGGCTGTCTCTGCCCTCCTGGGAGTCATCCAAGGCTTCCTCCTCACTGGGTGCGGCGGGCGCCATTTTGGCTGGTGCCGCCAGATTAGGCCTCGTAAAGGAAAGCCGAATGTTGGGTGTTTTAAGCCGTTCCGGAAGGTGGAATTTCTTGTTTTTCACCCCATGTCCGTTACTGTGTGGGGGCTGTATTTGTTGCGTTTGGAGGGTCCCGTTTGCGGGTTTCTGGTCTCTATATCGGAGCTGCACGAGAACGCGTCTTCCTCGTTAGACAGCTGGCCACGCCCCCCAACTTGGTTCAATTTTAAGCAAAATTGCCTTGCGACGTTCCACTGACAGGTCCGTGTTTGCATTACCAAGGAGTCAAATAAGCCTGTGCACCCATCCTATAGCCACGTCAAATCTAGATTAATATCACCTGCATTAGTGGCTTCAAGGAGTTTGTATAACTTAGATCAGTGATGGCGAACCTTTGGCACGCGTACCACAATTGGCATGCCGGGCCCTCTCTATGGGCACGCAGCCATAGGTTCGCCATCAATGCAGAGTAGGTACCTGCCTGCCCGAAACGGCAGGGGCCTACTCTGCTTCATTGTCGGCAGGACCGGAAGCAGGGGGGAGGCATCGAGGAAGCGGCTCTCCTGTCCTCCCTCGAGCTGTGTGGAGCGTTGCCATGGTAACACGCCGGAGGACAGGAGAGCTGCAGGCTCCTATCCTACATACTTACCACCACCGGACCAGCAAGGATGGCTGTGTCCCCCCCCCCCCTCCTCCCCTTCACCAAAGGTAAGATGAAGTGGGGGGAATACTGATTCAATTTGCTTTCTCACCACGAGACAAGAGGTCGACAAACTGAGAAGGTGGCAAGTTAGAGGATTCCTCAGGTTCAGAATCAGCCTCCTCATACAAGGCTTAATCGGGTTCTTCAGACCCAGTTTCCCCACTCTGGTCGGAATCTGACCCATCCTCCCGGGCCCGCACTTGTTTCCAATTTCTGGCCGATTTTGCCAGGCCAGTGGCTCTTTTGCACGATGGTAGCGCGCCATCTTGGACCGCCTGAGGCGTGTCAGTCATATCAGGAACAACCTGAATCGAGGGGTGAGTTATAGAATCAGCTTCCTCATACAAGGCGTAATCGGGTTCTTCAGACCCAGTTACCCCACTCTGGTCGGAATCTGACCCATCCTCCTGGGCACACACCTGTTTCCAATTTCTGGACGATTTTGCCCGGTCAGTGGCTCATTTGCACAGTGGTGGCGTGACATTTTTGACCGCCTGAGGCATGTCAGTCATAGCAGGTGCAACCTGAATCGAGGGGTGAGGAAAAATGTGTTTTACCTTTGCACATGCCTTGCAGGCCGTAGAGGCTGACTTATCAGCATGAAAAGGGGTGGGGGCCAGTGAATCCTGGGTATGCATGAGGGCTTGTGCTAGCGTCTGGGATATAGAGGAGGTTAAAGGGACACCGTAGGCACTGTATCTGCTTCATCTCATTAAACTGGTTATAGTGTATGGAGTCCCCTGGTGCCATCATTTCTTACAGCATTAAACAGTTTTTAATGTTGTAATGTTTTAATGCTAAACAATAGACCATGGCAGTCCATCCCCTCTGTGCTGCTTTGGCTAATAAGGAAGTATTAACCTGAGCAGCAATGGGCAGCTGTGATTGGCTGAGAGTGTCAGCTGACTGCTTTTAACCTGTCAGAGCTCCAACTGACGGTATGAATGGATATGACAACAAGGAAGTGTGTAATCTCTGCCTTAGCTACACATACAGAAGGGGCCGGACTGTGGGTGGCCAGGGACTCTTATTTTGTGGCATACAAACATGGTGCAACACCGAATGGAGGGACAGTGCCAGGGCACTCCAGGCACTATAACCAATTCAAAGAGACAAAGTGGTTATAGTGACTACAGTGTCCCTTTAAGGCCCTATGGATATGACCCGGCTAGTGGAATCCAGAAAGGCCTAAAATTCCTCAGAAAGCATCCGCCCACCATCCTCCACTGCCGGAGTACCAAGGGGTTCTGGTGTAGGGTAGGATGGCCTATCAGTCCCATCGCCCTGAACCTGCATTGTCAGGCGTGTGGTAGCCCAGATAATATGTACAGGGTAATGAAAAATATATAGCACAGGCCTTAAGGCTGTCACCAAAGGCCGGGGGGGGGTGAGGGGGAGAGAAATGTCAGCACTACAGCTGCACACTCACAGTAAAGCCTGGATAAGTAGGTATCAATCAACCATTACAGCAGTAAGTAGCGTGACAAAGGCCCACTAAAACCCAGACAACTATATGTGAACACTTATCCCTAGGAAGAAAAACTACAGCATTAATGGGTTGAGTAACCCCACTTACAGTAACACAGGAAAAAGCTAAGGGGAACAACAAGAGGAGTAATAAGTACACCAGCCCGGATGCTGCAAGGTTATAGATTAACAGCACAATCATGTGAATTCAATTAATACAATAAATCACTACATGTAGAGAAACAAAATTGTTACTTAGCAAAGAAAGTAGCAGCAAAGAAAGAGGAAGCTTACTATTGGATCAGACCTCTAATAAACCATCCTGTGTTATAATTGGCTGCCCTGTTCCTAGGCGGGGTGTTATTTTGTTTATATACATAAATGTTTTTTCTCTCAATCTTTGCTGCTGCAGTAAATAAAAGGAAAGAGAATGCATAATTAGAGCCCCCACCTACCAAAAAGCAAGTGAATGATATTTTGCAAACGTGCATCCTACTGAATACATTCAGATCTAATTTTTTTTTTTTTTTTTTTTTTTTAAATGGTACTTGATAAATATTCTGAATCCACTACTTTGTACAGGGTTCAGATGTGGAAGTACTGGTTTTAATTTGGACTTGCAATTAATCTGGCTGATTACTTCTTTTGGACAGACTGAACAAATTCTGGCTGGATTTGGCATTTGTAAATATGATAATTGCCATCCAGACATAATTCAATGTTTATTGAATTACCCTGAAAAGAAGCAAATTAAAAATGTTTATTTTTTTATATTATTTTTATTTTTTAATTATTGCACTCCTTTAATAGATTCATATTACTAGTCATCGTCAGGGTTTTGCATAAATTGTCAGGCATTGAAAAACTATATTTGAAGAATTTTTCAAACTGTGGAATTCACTTACTTATATGTTTTAGATACATATATATGTTGAACAACTACTGTAGTCCACTGAAGGATCAAGACATTCCTGCAGAAAATGGCACTTTGATCTTCATTAAAATATACAATTCCAGACATTTCATGGTTTAGCGAATGACCCTAATTGTTTAAATATTACAATTTGTGGAAACATTGCCTCTTTTCTGACAGAGGTCAGATGTCAGTTGGTTGTAAATAAGTGAAAAACCTGTAATAATCGTACTTATAACCTCTTAATCTGAAGTCAGCTACTTTGAACTAACTCTGAATTAACTTTGAATTCTCACTTTAGTAAATAACCCTGTTAGTGTCACTTTTGTATCCTTTGTCAGTTGCAGCATTGTAGTTTTGGTGTCTGAGTGTGGATCACTACACCTCATGTAAAGATGAGAAAAAAACACCATCTACTTTACAATTAGGATAAAAGACTTACATGGTTCTTCTCTGATTTCCAAGTGAAATTAAAGGGACACTTATTGAAGTGGTCTGGGTGCATAATCCCAGATCCCTTAATCCAGTTTCAAGAAACTGCAATAATTACTTTTCAGGGTTAACTCCAACTCTAGTGACTGTCTACCTGACAGCCACCAGAGGGAATTCCGGGCTGTTAGGCATCTTTTTATCGTCTAACTGACACTGGACGTCCTCATGCAATGCATGGGGACATCCAGCGTCACCCAAAACCTCATGGGAAAGCATTGTATAATGCTTTCCTATGGGGAAATCCTAATGCAAGCGTGGCCATGCATGCACATTAGGTTTCTCCTGGCTGTGGACCCAAGCCAGCGCCGAGGGACATCCTTTAACCCCTTAAGGACCGAGGACGGTTCAGGACCGTCATCGGCATTTTCCCATTGCCGACCTATGACGGTCCTGAACCGTCCTAACGGTCCTAGTTACTTACCTGATCACCGTCGTTCCCCCGGCGGAGATCAGCGTGGCTCCCGGTGTGGGGAGACTGCCTGCAGCCCAGACAGTCTCCCCACACTGAATTAGGACCCCTGTGGCCATGTGATCGCTCAACACAGCACAGGCAGTCTCCCTGCTAGTGTAAAAAATAAAATAAAAATAAAGTTAATGTAAATTAAAAATAAAAAAAATTATATATGTGTATATATATATATGATATATAGACATATTATATCTATATAATATATGTCTATATATCATATATATATAATGCCATACTAAGTGTATTTTTATATTAATATGTACTTATATCAATATAAAAATACACATATAATTAAATTACACACGTATATATATAATATATATAATAACTATATATATTGTATATATATATTATTTATAAAATATAAATAATAAGTAATTTAAATTAAATAATTTTTTTTAAATAATAATAAAAATTAAAAAAAATTATATATCTATATGAAATTTTATTCTAACTGTATTTTAAAATTAATATATATATATATATTTATATCAAAATACACTTAGAATGATTTTGTTTTATATCTATGTATATATAAATAAATAAAAATAATACGAAATATACATATGTCCATATACAAAATTACATAAATAATTATATAAATATACACGTAGACTTCAAATATATAAATATGCATATATATTTAAATTCTACGTGCGTATTTATGTAATATTTTTACATAATTCAGTAATTTTATTGATTGCAATTTGAGGAACCTGCCTGCCAACCCAGGCCAAAGTCCAGAGAATTTAATTTGCTAGCACTGTATTTTACCCTGTAACGTTCTACGACACCCTAAAACCTGTACATGGGGGGTACTGTTTTACTTGGGAGACTTCGCTGAACACAAATATTAGTGATTCAAAACAGTAAAACATATCACAGCGATGATATTGTCAGTGAAAGTGACTTTTTTTGCATTTTTCACACACAAACAGCACTTTTACTGATGATATAATTGTTGTGATACGTTTTCCAGTTTTTAAACACTAATATTTGTGTTCAGCGATGTCTCCCGAGTAAAACAGTACCCCCCATGTACAGGTTTTATAGCATTTTTGAAAGTTACAAGGTCAAATATATGGGTCAAATATTTTTACATTGAAAATGGCCAGGTTGGTTACGTTGCCTTTGAGAGCGTATGGTAGCCCAGGAATGAGAATTACCCCCATGATGGCATACCATTTGCAAAAGAAGACAACCCAAGGTATTGCAAATGGGGTATGTCCAGTCTTTTTTAGTAACCACTTGGTCACAAACACTGGCCAAAATTAGCGTTCAATTTAGTTTTTTTACTTTTTTCACACACAAACAAATATGAATGCTTACTTTGGCAAGTGTTTTCGACTAAGTGGCTACTAAAAAAGACTGGACATACCCCATATTGAATACCCTGGGTTGTCTACTTTAAAAAAAATATGTACATGTGGGGTGTTATTCAGAGATTTATGACAGATAATAGTGTTACAATGTCACTATTGATAAATTTTAAAAATGTATGTTTTGAAACCGCAATATCCTTCTTGTACCTATAGCCCTATAACATGCAAAAAAACGCAAAAAAGCACGTAAACACTGGGTATTTTTAAACTCAGGACTAAATTTTGAATCTATTTAGCAGTTTTTTTTTCATTCGCTTCAAGATTTTTCAAGTAAAAGTCAAAAAAACATGTATTTTTTTCAATTTTTCATCATATTTTTTTTAAATTAAAATACATGAGATTATTTAAATAATGGTATGTAAAGAAAGCCCCTTTTGTCCTGAAAAAAACAATATATAATTTGTATGGGAACAGTAAATGAGAGAGCGGAAAACACAAACACCACAAAAGTGTAAAAATATGCCTGGTCGCAAATGTACAACATCGCAAAAACAGTCCAGTCCTTAAGGGGTTAATGTTTCCCTTTAGGGCCAGAGTAGGCACACTAAAATATAGCTGATAATTCACTTTGAATTCTCACTTTAATAAGAAGTCAACCTGTGTATTGAAAATGTTATAGAAAAGAAAAATATTGAGATTATCGGAGCTCACTTACTTTATATGACAGACCAGTGATTCTGTTTTGCGTTTATTATTGGTTTTAATCTGTTTACTCACTTTTCATAATTGCAGGATCAGGGGATGATACAAGATCATGGGGCCCTCCTTTTCTAGGAACAGAAAGTGCTTACTTTCTAAGTATAAACAGAAACAAGAAGGTATGTACTCACTAGTGCAGTTTGTTTCCCAACAACAATAAGCATGGGTAAATGAAAACAAATAAATAAGTTACGTCATTAGGCTCCGCCTCCAGGAAGTGTTTGCGGTACGGTGCTAGCCGGCAGCGAAACTGTATGCAGTACGCCTTCCAAAGAGAGACTGAGTGAGCAAAGCGATACCACTTGGGGGACTATTTTTAATATTGTGAAGATTTATTTGGAAATAAAAAATTGTTTCTTTCAACTTGCTGCTGTCCTATGACCTGTTGGCTTTACACAAGAAGCGGATAAAGTTAGAGCAGACTTCTCTGCTCTCCACTTGTGAGTTTAACACTATTCATTGTTCTAATAACAAAATTTATAATACTGTATTACACTATGTTCTCTTATTTATTTTTTATACATATGTATGCAAAACTGGAGTAACCAGACCTAAGGTACATATAGCGGGGTATTGTAAGTGCTCCGTTTTTTCTACTAATTTTTCACCAATACACTGATATAAAAGTGGTATTTGTAAATTACCAATTTTCACCAATATATTGGTATATAAGTGATATTTGCACACTTGCACCTTTTTGCACTATTGTAGAGTGTGTAATAGCAACACATTTATTAAATAGAGTTTGTGTGTTTTTTTGAAGCACTGGAGTGTTTTTAAAGGAACATTGCACTTTTCTTGTCTTAAAGACACAGCGCACCCTTTTTTTGTACTATTGTATTTTTAGTGTTTTATGGGCTATTGCACTTTATAAGGGAGCTGCTTTATAGGTTTTATGGTTGTTATTATTTTAGACGTGTATTGAGCGCCTTTTTTTACTTGTCTTCTCTCTTGTTGTACAAATAAATAAATACATTTGTGATACGATGGCTGCAAAGTTACTCAAAGTGTTTGAGTTGTGTTGCAAGTCAGGAATACATATTGATGCTCAAGCCCCATGGCAAACAACTACAGTTACCCTGAATAGGAAAATTGGATGCACGATCTCCAGGAGTATTTATAACTTGCCCCTCACCCCATGGAAGCTAAGAATCCCTAAAGCTCTAAACACTGAATCCCAAGCCCCCCCAAGAAATGAAGCATTTACTTTCCAACTCCCCTTTACCCTAATAAATAATGGTGGAAGGTGTTATGGTTAGTAAAAAGAAATAGCTCTAAAACAATAACGGACAAAAACTTGTAATAATTATTGTTTTTAACATACCCCATAAACACTACTGCCCCTACCAATTTCACTGCAACCCTGTACATTTCAACCGCTATAACCCTACACTTCAGCCCTTACCACCATTCAATACATCCTCTCTCCCATCCTACACTACAGTCACACTGCCCTCTGCACTACAGCAATTCCCCATCCCTTCATACACTAAAGCCTCTGTTCCCCCCACACATTACAGCTTTTTTCCCCCATCTACACTTCTCCACACACTACGCCACACACAGTTCCATCCATACACATGCAACCTCCCCCACCACAGTGCAATTCCACAAGCAGTGTTCTCCCTGACTTGCTACCCTTCATACATGGAACACCACAAGCAACATCCCTACAAATATGCAAACCCCCAGCAGCATCCCTACAAACACACAATATTAAAAGCAGCACACACACAACACCACAGTCAACCTACCCCCAAATTTGCAACACCACAAACCGCATACACAACCATGCCTTGCCTTTCTTGTCCTCCGGTGTCCCATTTATGACAATAGGAAGTGTGCCATTTAATTTGCTGTGCTAAACACAGTGCATTTTCCTCATGCCAGAGCTATTTACTTTGGCTCTGTGCATAGGCTGCCCTGGAGGGGCACTGAATTAAGGAAGTAGCTAAACTGGAAACATACTCTGGAAGCATAGTTAAATATTTTCAATTTGGTTATTTTAGCCTTAAATGGGAATTTTTTTTTGAATTCCAGAATATTCTAACTTTAGTGAATAACCCCATTAAAAGTGAACTATAATAAATTTGCAAAGGAATTGCAAAATCTAGGCTAAAATAGACAAAATAGCCAAACTGGAAAAACTCTACAAGTCAGCCTAGACTCTGTAATTTACTCAACAATTCACCTGATTTCAGTTTCTTAGTGATTGGACCCCTTTAGTACAAAGATCAGGTTGTACATAGAGTAGGTAATTTAGTATTACAATTGAAGGGTCTGCAGACATAATATTATTATTATTGTTATTATTATTAGCAAACAAATGTTAAGGGATCTCAATCTGTTGGAGGCATGGAACTGAATTTGGAGGAGGACAAATAAATTACTTGCCTCCAGATGCCTCATGACCCAAATTTTTGAAATATTTGTCAACTTAAATGTGTTCTTCTGGAGTCAAATACATACCATGCATATATTTGGCTCACAGTGATTGAATTGCACATGTTTGTGTTTTGCACTATTTATAGTGCAACGCATGTTTTTGACCTCAGGTCGGAAGAAGACCTCTTTGAGGTCTAGAACATTGCCGGACCATGTGCAGGGTTAAAACGGTTGCACATGCCATCTGAACAAATGACTACTTTTTTCACTATTTGGACTAAGTATTTATCAATTTGTTTTCCTACACTTGGGGTTCAAGGGTAGATACTCAAGTTTATTGCTTTTAGCTGGAATTGAGTGCCCAAGTTATAGGACTTTTATAAAATGCTCTTTAGAATAACCTCGATGTGCATTATTAAATAAAATATGTTTGTTAAATAAAAGCAAAGTTGCTAAATTATTTTAAACTCTCATTTTCACTGATATACATATATGTTTATATTTTTTTGTTTCCACAACAGAGTATAGCTGTGAATATGAAAGATGAAAAGGGGAACAAAATTATTCAACAGGTATGTAAAATAGAAAATGCATCAACATGTTATTCTGTATTAGTAAATTTTGACTTAAAGGAACACTAGTGTTAGGAACGCATATATACATTCCCAACGCTATAGGTCCCTACTCACAGTTTAGATGACCAGGCCAGCTATGCCAGGGTGAAAAGGTGAAATTACTTACTTTTTATGCCTTGCAACACTAATCTGCTCCATGAAGTTCTGCCTCTTTGGCTGAGATATCAAGATCGATGATCTCTAGCAATCCTATGTTTTCCTATAAGAGAACATTGGGAGGCTAGTGATCATGCGAGAAAAAACACCGCTCTGCACCATCAGATGAGACCATCTGACTGAAATAGCAGAGTTTTTCTTTTTAATTTGATTACCTTGATTTGGTAGTTATTATGCTTAGGCAGTAAGATGAGGCAAATAAACATATTTCCACACCGCACCATTGAATCAAAATATTTTACGAAGACTTTCCATTAAGGTGATGATTTAATGCATAAAAAATTGCAAACGAGTGCAGACCATGTTTGTGTATGGTGATAGTTAGAGAAAAAGAAGAAAAAAAACCTCATACACCTGAACAGAAAAAAATATATATATATTTTTTTTTTCTGTTGCTGTATTTTTTTTAGTTTCAGCTGGGGTCATGGCATATATAAAGTTATTTGGCCTAGCCTATTTACTTTACCATTTGTTAATATACATAGGATTAGGAGGCATCTATATTTAAGTTTTTTAATTTAAATTTTTTTATTTACATTAGCTTGCAAGAAACTGTGACGTTTTTATTGAAAATTACATTCCTGGCAAACTGGCTGAGATGGGATTGGGTTACAATGATATAAGTGCAATCGCTCCTCATATTGTATACTGCTCTTTAACAGGTAAAGTAATGTTTTTAAACAGTTATTTTTCCTGCCTCTGAATACTAGCAATTGATAGAGTCAGTGATGTACCATAATGCAAATATACACTTGCGTGATCCGCGATGGTCTGACTTCTTTACTGCTAATTTAGTCTAAAAAATGTCAAAGTACCAACAAAAATGTTGAGGTTATGCTGTGGTAGAAATGAACCCTAGCACAGATGGCAAGAAAACACATAGATAGGTGACAGTGAGACTATATCACCAGGACTTAATATAAAAAGCTCTGCTACAAAAATGTAGACGTTTCGTCTCAGGGGAGCCGAAACATTGTCTAAATTCTTGTACTCAATAATAAAGTCTACCTGCTGAAGAAACTACTCGGTGGGCCCTAACCTACTTTTTTGTTCAACTGGATTTGTCTGGGCACCCAGTGGGGGTACTCCCCGAAAAAGTGTGTGTGCAAGGTCCTATGAAAATTCTACAACACTACACACATAAGGCATAAAGCATGAGACAGTTGCCTATTATGAAACGGTGAGGATAAATCGCCATTAGTATACATCCTATGCTACGTACCATCGCCGTCCCAGGACCTGGTTTAAATATATGCCACTTTTCTTGTACCAGGACCTTGCTTTTCAGTTCAGCAGATCAGCCTACACCCACCATATAATTGCTGTATTCCTGAATGTACTTTGCTAAATTTTCATAACAAAATACATTGTTAAATAAATCAATACTTGTATTATAATTATCAACTTAGATGATAACCCTTATTTAACAAGGGAAGGATCAGATCCCACTCAATCTTGTCATTTGTGCTTACAGAATCAGGGCATCCTGGTGGGTAAAGATGTCTATATTTCCCTTGATAATTCTGACATTTTTATAATTTATAGAATTTAATATTGTGACCGCTTAGATGGAATATATAGCTTGAAAAGCAGTTTACCTTTAACATTCATAAGGGATTTATCAATATGAATAGGATATCATTTTGAGAACGTATCAGACAGGAGTTGGACAAGAGGCCAAATTTTGTAGAGCCTGTCAAACAAAGGGTAGTTTTGAGGGAGACACAGTGCGTTATTGTTAAAATTGAGGAAATGCAGCATTTGTTTATAGCGATAACCCCTGGGGAAAGAGGGGTAGCCAGGATGGGCGGCTTGTACCAGTAAGACCTGATGCTTTTCTTTTTCACAATACCCATTATAAGGGTTAGTGCCACAGGTTTTCAGTTTTGCAACATCAGTGGGGTGCCATATATTTTTCATGCTGTATTGTGACCTTGGATTCACAGACAGATACTGGCTGGCATACAGGTTGGTTTGCTCAACCACCTGCTCAAATATGTCATCCGACATAAAGAACCTAAAATAGTTCACTGGCTCACGAACATCTACTGTTGTTGTGATGCCAAGTGTAGCCATGAATGAGGGTATTTCCGGGGCAGTAAAGATTTAATTTTGCATTGTGGGGCATCCAAAGCACCTTCTTTGAGATTGTAGTGGGGCACTATCACTGGAGAACTCGCTTAGGGGCTCATTGTCAGAGGTTGTCAGAGTGTCACTGTCTGCGCGAGTGTCATTGTCATCTTAGGGAGATTTGTAATTCATTTGCCTACCTGACTAATACACACCAGCTCACCACCACCAAATTCCCACTTTCACCCCACAGAAAACCCTATACCCAACCCAAAAATTAAAATAAAATTACTGATAGCATATGAAACAGCTGCAACAAGCATTAAAAGGTTTTTTATTTTTCATGGAGAGAACTCTGTACTGTACAGCACAGATACTGTACATTACATGGCAAGACAGCAGGGAAGGGATTAAAAACAGCTGTGGCTGACACAAATGGTCAAACCAGACAAAAATATTAACAGTACTGTTGTACTAATGACTGTAATCAGACAGATCATAGGACTTTTCAACTTTTTTACACACTGTAGCAATGATCTCTCTGTCTCTCTCCACTCAAATCAAAGTGAGGAAAGAGAGGGGCAATGTTACAAATCATTAGCTGAGACATTGTAACTTTGATCAGGGTGACAGGCAGGTGACATGGATCAGCAGGATTGCCAGCCGGAGGACTGCCTGGTTTGCTGGGGGTAGACAAATTAAAGAAAACTCCTAAAAAAACCTTCTTGTTAAAATTGTAAGGGGGTCTTTTGTCTGTAAACAGCTCTCCTGATAAAAATGCCTTTTTCGGGTTCACCAAAAAAAGAAATAAGGGGGACGGGGCCTGATCGCCATGCTGAATGGTCGCACGAGACAGTAGCTCCTACACTCTTTCGACTTTTAAGCCCAATAAAGCTGATCTTGTACCAACCAGAAGCTATGGTCCTGTACACAAGGGAGTACTGATTCCGAGGCGAGGCTTGCAATCTTTGTTTCAGTCCCTTGGGAAGTTATTTGTCGTCTAGAATGAGACCTACTCGGGTGGTGAGTGGCGTGGACAGCCGCTACCCTGCCCCACTATATCAAGCTGGACTCCCACAGTTAAGTGAACCTGGCCCTGTTTCCCCCCTTTTGGATCGGCGGGATGATCCTGGTCCACATCCTGTGGCCCCTACTGTGACAGCGACTCCACTGCCCCAATGTACCATCATACTGCTGCTGAGACCAGGAGTCTCATATAAATAGGCTGCAAGCGTGAATCCAAAGGCTAGCATCAAAGAGGACGCCAACTTTCCCTCCTTGCTGGATACAATCCTCACAGATTTCTGGTGGAAGGTAACTATGTTTTTATTTTGTCTGTATTTTCAGATGTACTGAACTTGTGCTGCTCCAACACACAATAAGTATATTTAGTGTGTATCCACATTGGGTGTATACTGTTGTATATCTCGAAAGGTAACTACACGTCTGTGGCAGCCTGATCAGCAGGAACACAGTGGTATACCACCCAAGTATTTGCCGGCTAAGACCCATCGCGGGGACTGGGCGCACATATGGCGAGGAACATGAATGTACAACAGGTCGGCGAACGCGGCACAGAACCATTGAAAACTTGTAAACCCTAGAGGACTTACCCTCGTGCCTGTCCAGGCAGCTGGCTCACAGTGTGAGATTTCGCTTCCTCTCCCAGTCATATATGGGCCTTCGCTATCTTCAGCCTTCATATTGCTGACCTTAGTTAGGAAAGTTTTAATTATGTGTTCTGAGCCTAATCTTATATTCGTAAACTGCCTTTAAATTCTACCTGGGGCCTTACTATTCAGCTACCCGCTGTGTGGGTCTCCAGGGTGTTCATGCACTCTAAGATTGTTTATATTTAGCTATATGTCGAACGTGCTTTCCATTATGAGACTTAGTGGCTTTTTCTTTATAAACATGGCTGGCATGCATTTGAATTCAACTGTACTATTCAGGTCTAGCTAGTCATGCCTAATTTATATTTAGCCTAGCCTGCCTATGTACCACATTTATAATGCCTAATAGTTAGACATGATTGCCCAACATGTTTCTTTTTCTACGCCTGACTTATTAAAGATTATTAACTTTCTGTGTTACATATTATACTCCTCGTGTCCAAATGGCCTATCTAGCCTTGCACCTTCAATGCAGTTCAGCAATCTATACATGCATTCTTAGACTGTAATAATCCTGTTACCATAAAAAAAAAAAAATGTGCACGATTATCGAGGCCATGCAAACGTTTCTTATGTTTTATTTTGCACCTTGGAATCCTTTTGTGACTTTGCATAAAACAATAAAGAATCCCCTCCCCCCCCTGCAGAAACAACTAAAACTATAAACAAATCAATAAAGAATTAACCCCCCACCTCCCTCAAAAACAAAGAGCAAAACACCAATTGCCTCTAAAATATAGGGCAGGACAACTGATTGATGGACAATCTTACTGATGTTATCTATAATTATTTATTGTTAAATTAAAATATAATTATTATAATTATATATATATATTTTTTTTATTGCTAGGTTTTGCAGTTGTCTCTTGGTGATTAGGTTTTCCCTTTTTACATTTTTGTTTGTTTTTGTTTCTTGGATGCTTAGCGAACGCATGTCTTACTTGGTACCATCCTTGAATGTAAGCCTACTGGGTGAATACTTTGGATATAAAACCTGTATCTTTATATCCTTTATGACACTACTCACGTTTTATAAAGAATTTAAATAAAGATTTTGAGGGGAAAAAAAGTGTTTTGTACTATCCTAACTGTAATGGAACTCCTGCACTTGTGACATCACAGGAAGTGGAACACTCATGAACCTGCTGCATGCTGTAACCTTAGGTTCTTGGCCAGTTTCAGTCGTGCGGTCTTGGTAATCTCAGCTGTTACTATGGCTCTTTCTGCAGAAACGTATGGTTGTGAACCAGTGGAGTTAAGTTCACCAACATCTTCAGAACCTGTGATTGTGCAGTATGTTCCTGAATTTTTATTTGGAGACATGTTTATGCAAACATCACAGGTGAATGCATTATCATCCCGAAAGAATAGAAACATTGATGGACCACCCATGGTCAGCATCATCGATGAGCCACCTTATGATCCAACACCATTAAAGAAAAGAAAGTCCTTTATTTCTACTGCCCACCTGGGCCCCTTCAGCAAGCAGGTCAGCATCATCGATGAGCCACCTTATGATCCAACACCATTAAAGAAAAGAAAGTCCTTTATTTCTACTGCCCACCTGGGCCCCTTCAGCAAGCAGGTCAGCATCATCGATGAGCCACCTTATGATCCAACACCATTAAAGAAAAGAAAGTCCTTTATTTCTACTGCCCACCTGGGCCCCTTCAGCAAGCAGGTCAGCATCATCGATGAGCCACCTTATGATCCAACACCATTAAAGAAAAGAAAATCCTTTCTTTCTACTGCCCACCTCGGCCCCTTCAGCAACCATGGTAAAACACAGGCGCTGGATGACTCTTGGGGAAAAGTATCAGACTCCACAGGAGTTGTAAATATTCAAGGAAAATATAGTCTGCCTAAAACCAGAATGCGCAAGCTTGCCGCAGGCTACAGAGCCTCCACCAGTCCATCCAGTGTCATGCAACAGCCGCAGATTTGTAAAGAAGGTATCCTCTCAAGGGTGATTACATACCTATTCCAATTGTAACAGCTTACAGTAGTTCATTGTTTAATTAAAATGTACACTGTATAAAAAAAAAAAAATGAATAAAAAAAAAAAAGAAATACGTTTTTATCAGGAAGTATTCATTTGAATAAACACAATACTTTAAGTAAGAAATAAATAAGTATAATGGAAAACATTTTATCTAATATTATAGAAGACAGCTGAATGAATTCCATGTTTGTAAGGATTTATAGAAAGAAGCCTTTGGATATCATGCCTTTCTAATATTGAGTAAGTTAACTGATAGCCCTGAGTTCAGATGTATTAATTAAGAAAAAAAAACTGAAAACAAATCTTAACTCATTTACAGTAAACAATGCCATGCAGCTATTTCCATGCTTTGCCGCATATTACTGTTGTGTTCCCTAACATTTCAAAACTTGTACATGAATTATGAGCTAAATTGGTTCAGTCACTGGCATGCCTCCCCTGACATTGGTGTCCCTGAAAGCGGGATCCTGGTGTGCAAACAGGGCAGGATAGTGATGAGATAACGTAAATGGCACCGCACAAAAGGGATATGCCAGAGATACTGGCAGGTCAGAGAAAAAAAATACCCCAATGTTTAGGTGATACACCACCACCTAAAACCATTAAAGTGTAAGTGCAGCGCTTACATTGAACTTATCCTATGTACAGACTTAGAGTTATGTACTCTGATATATACATGGAAGACAAAATAAAAAATCCAATAGTACAGCACAGTAAACACTATAAATGTGGTATGTAAGCAATAGATAGATTCATGCTCACAGTGTTTTGAGCCTTTTAGACGGTATGGCTTTGAACGTACACACAGTTGTGCCCTTCTGGCGGCAATTTTACCTATTTTCAGAGTCAAAATCCTCCAATATGGTACATAAAAGACATGAAGGGAGCATACAATAGTGAAGGTACCTCTGAGAAAGTGCTTAGATAATACACTGGATGTGTATCAGTATGGTATGTCCTTGGGTTTGTCCATGTTTAGGGGATAAACCCGAGGACATACCATACTAATTGAAAAAGCACAGGAATCCAGTGAAACGGGTCTTACAGGCCTTATGGGCTGACTTATAGTTATTTGTATGTATTTTAATTTTATGTTTATTTTCGTTTCTATTAAAGTAAGAATTTTGTTATAATACAAAACCATCGTCCACTGACCTGTTACTTATATCCTTGGGTTTGGATAAAGAGGGAACTGTTACTCCTTATTTGACAGTGTGTTCTTAAATTTGGAGCCAGTACTTTATGGGCTGTACTAGGAGTTTAGCTTGGTAGCCCCAGCGGTATGCGATATACTGGGCCCTCAGATGCTCCGTGATACCTTGGAATGTTCTCCTTTTCTTCAACGTGAACGCGGAAATATCCCTAATATTAACGCTCCGGGAGGTCTTTGCGTAGTCTGCTGTTTCGGAGGATGTCCTCCTTTGCGTGATAATAATGCAGTCTCATGAGGATGTCTCTTGGGGTGTCCGGCGGCAGAAACAGAGGTCTCGCTGTCCTGTGGGTCCGGTCCAGCAGGAGTGTATCCTTTAGGAGATCTGGATCGATTGCCTGGAAGAGGCCTGTCACATACTCTGGCAGTTTGTTGAGGCCTACCGTTTCTGCGACTCTTCGCAGCCTGACGTTAGTACGACAGGCTCGGTCCTCCATATCCGCCATTTTGAGCTTGTGATTGTTGACTATCTCTCTAAGGTTTTACATTTTACTTGCGAGGTCATTGTGGGCCTCTGCGTATTCCGCCATCCTTTCCTCGAGATGTGACGTTCTTGCGCCCAGGTCCTGGACATCTTTGGTCATCACACCGATGGATGTCTGCATGGTCTTCATTATTTTTTCAGACATTTTGTCCAGCATATCCTACATATCCTGCATATCCTGCATTATCTCACGGGTAAGTTGTAAGTCTGTTGCCACGCTAGCTTGTTGCGCTTCGAGTATGTCGACGGTGCCATCTTGCGATAACTCCGTTGGGGGGATATTCCGCCCATGCCCCGTTTTCAGACCACAAAATTGTGCTCTATCCGTTTTGTCCATATTCCTCTTTGCTTTAGGTCGGAGCCTCTAACAAATGCGACCATTCGCACTGAGGTCCGTCGCCCTCCCCCCACCCGTGTTTTTTCTTTTTTTAAATCACTCCCTCTAACACAGTCCCACCTCACGCCGGCCTGGAGTATGCACATGCATTCTGAGCTGGCAAAATGGTCCCTTCACATGCTTCTCATTGGACCGCGTGGTCCCAGTGATGTCAGGAGGGGACATGGAAGAGCAGCTTAGCCCAAGACAGGATTACTTGGTTGAAAAACCTTTTTTATTTGCAGGTTTTATTACAAATTGAGAAGGGGGACCTTCTCCACAGTGCCAATTTGGGCATATTACACTGGAAAGGTCCCGCCACTAAAATGTGTTATAGTAAACCTTTAACCCCTTAAGGACCAAACTTCTGGAATAAAAGGGAATCATGACATGTCACACATGTCATGTGTCCTTAAGGGGTTAAAGGGACAATATAGTCACCAGAGCAACTACAGGGTAATGTACTGGTTCTGTTATCTATAGCTTGTCTCTGCAGGCCTTTTCATGTGAACACTACTTGTTCAGAGAAACCTCTAGTAACTGAGACGGCCACTAGAGGTGCTTCCTGGGCTAGTGCTGTAAATGTGAAGCACTGACGTTCAAAGACTCCACGCTCTGCATGGAGGCGCTTAATGTTCCTTATAGAGAGGTATTGATTTACCAGGGCTGTGTTTTGCCATGCATGGGTAATAGCCTCACAATGCTTTCCTGTGGGAAAGCATTGGATTGGCAGAGATCATTAAGTTTGATGATCTCAGCCAAGGAGTCGGATCATGAGAGGGGCCAGTCATGAGGAGACCCACCCAGTGCTGGAATAAAGATGACTAAATCACCTTTTTACTGCATGGAGAGCAGGGCTGAACACCTATACTGCACTATTAGAGCTCAAGTGTCTGGAATGCATGTTTATATTTCTGACACTACAGTGCTCATTTAAAGTGCAGTTTACTAAAGAAGTAGAGTGTACATACAGTGGCGTACACACAATCCATGGGTCCCCGGTGCGAAACTGATCCGTGGGTCCCACCACCCCCCACCTCCCCTCTCTCCCCCGATCCGTGCCCCCCTTCCATACCCACCGACACATACATACAGACACACACAAACATACACACACACAGACAGACAGACACACACACATACATACACCCCCCGACAGGCACATACATACAGATATGTGGACAAGAGCCTGCAACCTATAGTTCACAACATCCCTAGCTATCTATTAAATGGGAACATGATTACTATTTGGTAACTGCAGATGTCAGCTCTCTATATACCATCATTTCACACCAGAAGGGTTGTGCAGCAGTAAGACTCCTTTTAGAGCAATCCCATTCGTTTGAACCAGAGCAAATTGATTTTATTACGGAAGGGATACAATTAATTTTAACTAGTAACTACTTCTAATATGATGACACTTTTTATCTGCAGGCATGTGGGACGACGATGGGCACCAGGTTCGCACCCAGCTACGCCAATCTGTTTATGGCAGATTGGGAACGCCAATATTTACTATCTAATGAGGGCTGGGTGGAGGGCCTGGTGACCTATCGCCGTTACATAGATGACCTGTTTTTTATCTGAAAGGGCACAGAATACACTTTACATACCTTTTTAAATCAGCTCAATAATAATGAATGGGGCATTGTTTTAACCTCTAATTTTAGTAAATATACAGTCACATTTTTAGATTTAGATATTTTTATAGATAATGAAAGGATACAAACCAAAACCCATTTCAAAGATGTTGATGTCAACAGTTTTTATCCACACTTCCAGTTGCCATTTCTCCCCATGGCAAAACAGTATACCTAAGT
Organism: Pelobates cultripes; assembly: GCA_933207985.1. Classification (NCBI taxonomy): domain Eukaryota; kingdom Metazoa; phylum Chordata; class Amphibia; order Anura; family Pelobatidae; genus Pelobates; species Pelobates cultripes. The sequence goes on from OW240915.1 coordinate 91,807,624, forward strand.
CACAACTCCTACGAATTAAAAGAAACTGCACGGATGAGGACAATTTTAAAGAACAAGCAGATAAACTAATTACCGATCTGCTAGATAAGAGCTACAAACAGGAAAGACTGAAAGATACCTATATACAAGTTTCAAAGATTCCACAAAGTACTTTACTACAAGAGGAAAAAAACAGAACTCAAAACAAAGGTGAAATTAACTTACCTATTATATGCAATTATAGCCACAACAATAGGGCACTAAGGAAAATTCTAAACAAACATTGGCCCATTCTATTACAAGATCACGCCCTATCCCAAATTTTACCAGAAAAACCTAAAATAGTATTTAGGGGTGCCGCCTATCTAAATAGACTACTGGTAAAAAAAACATATTAAGAAAAGAAAAACCATTACTTTCCTAGACAAAGGACAGGGTTTTTATGGATGTGGTGCATGTTTAGCGTGCAGGAACACAAAAAAAAAAAAAGACATATTAAGAATTTTAAGAACTTTAATTATAACGAGGAATTTCCCATTAAAGAACTTATAACCTGCCATTCGAGCAATGTAATATACCTATTGGAATGTACCTGTGGCTTAAAATATGTAGGATGCACCAAACGGAATTTACACATTAGGATTGAAGAACACGTTAGAAACATTAGGAGAACATTTGAGGGACATAGTGTATCACATCATTTTGCACTTGCACCCAATAGTGACCCAACTGAACTAAAATTTATGGGCATACACAAAGTTAAAGGCAATTGGCGAGGAGGGGATCTCAGTAAATTATTAGGACAGAGCGAAATGTGGTGGATATTCAACCTCGGGACTTTAAAACCCCGGGGTTTGAATGTAGACTTCGAACTCTGCCATTTCATTTAAATGGATATATTTTACCCATTAATATTTATTAGACACTTTATGTCCCCCTTCTATTTTATTTCAATTTTATTTTTATTTTATTTTACTTTATTTCAATTTCAGACCTCATAAATTAATATTTTCATCAATATTTGTCTTAATATTTTTTTCCACAATATACTTTACATATATGACCCTCTTATTTAGTGGTTTAATTTTGACCTGTGATTTAATGATTTTTGTGAATACCATTATATGTTGTAAAAAAAATGTTTTAACATCCTATTGGATACATGAAAGATCCCTCCGACCTGCACGCATGAGAGACGTGCGGCAGAGTGGGAGGATCCGGGAGTCCCCAGGCGATGTCGGAGTGATGCTCACGTGGGTCCGTGACGCGACTTCCGCCAATCGTTCTGGTAAACCCGGAACACTTCTGCCAACCATCACTGTCCACCAATGGAAATAGCAGTAAATAAAAGCGACAGAATTCGGCCAATTAAAGACACACATACACATTTCTTTATAGAAGTAATATGTATATACCATTGTGATTGGACAAAATGTATGTAGCTCATTAAAGAGGAAGACCTAAGAGACATTTAAAATGGAAGATTCAGAGGACCAACATTACAGCTGACTGAGGAAGCTCTATTGAGAGTGAAACGCGTATTGGCCATTTTAAAAGGACTTTTATTGAGGACTTTTTTAACATTTATTTTTTGTATTTATATTATATACTAATAAATCTGTTACTTTACTTAAGATCCTGCTCAAGTCCTTTTTGGAATCTCTAAGAATCTCCATAGGGGTAGTGCCATCCCCATTTTAATTGGCACCAAACTTATATACCTAGAGCCAGGACCCACAAGCTCAGGACCAGGTGAGCACCACATTTACTGTCCTACATCCATGTTGTTATTGCTATTTTCTACCCAGTGGTCCGTTCTCTCCTTTTGTTTTTGAGAACTACTTCAAGTCCAAGTGGAAGGGCGGTGCTACCATAATAAGCACACAAACTTCAATACAGAGCCAGTATTTTCATATACAGGCTCCTTGAAATGTGAGTGCACAGTTCACCATAATATTATTATTTCTGCATTGTCACTTTATATACCATATGCACTATATTGTATCGTTTTATATTTTTTGACATGTACTTCATACTGCACTACTGATTGAAAATGTTTGGTAAGCTGTATATGTGTTTGAGCGCTCCACTTATAGGTGTAGGTCTTCGTCACTTACACCGCACTATTATCTCACATACATACAGTCACACACACACATATATACACAGACAGACACATACATACACACACAGAGACACAGACAAACACACATACAGACACATACAGAGACACAGACACACACATACATAGAGACACACACAGACACACACACACATACTTACAGAGACACAGACACATACAGAGACACAGACACACACACATACATACAGAGACAGACACACACATACATACAGAGACAGACACACACACACACACACACACACAGACACACATACAGAGACACAGACACACATACAGAGACACAGACACACACACACATACAGAGACACACACACACATACAGAGAGACACACAGACACATACAGAGAGACACACACACACATACAGAGAGACACACACACATACTTACAGAGACACAGACACACACATACATACAGAGACAGACACACACACACACACACACAGAGAGACACAGACACATACAGAGAGACACACATACAGAGACACAGACACACACACACATACAGAGACACACACACACATACAGAGAGACACACACACACATACAGAGACACACTGTGGCGAAACCGGCCTCGCCACATGTCCTTGGAGGGGGCTGCTTGCCCGCCTCTTGCCTTTGGACTATGGACCAGACTTTATGTGAATGTGTTAACCCAGATAGCTATGCCATGGAGCCCATTCGTGTAGTTAAAGACTTCGGCTCCATGGCAATTGAACTGTGTGAATAGGATCTGAGCGCTATTCGGTAGTTTTGTGCGCTCAGATCCCAGCTATCTGGGGATATGTGAAATGTCTGTGTGTCATGTGTAAAAAGTGACTTTATGTATTTTAAAGTGTTTTGTGTCTTTTTGCAACCATGTGCTTAATGGAGTCTTGTGTCTGTCCTGGGAGATAATTGAATTACTTATCTCCAGGATAGAAGACTCTGAAACTGGTTTGGGCCAGAAAGCCATGCTTCATTTAGTCACAAAGGACTTTTTACTAACTTTTGAACCCCTTGTCTGATTTGTGCCATTTTTGAATATGTTGTTCCCCTGAATGGATTGATTGTGAATATGTAATTTTATGTGAATGTGATGTATGGTTTTAGAGTTATGAAAGTTGGGTAGAAAGTATGTTTTAACTGTATGTATAATTGAGTTTCCCTCAGGATAAGGGGAGGGAATATGTGGGATGTAACTGTGATGTGATTGGTTGTTTTGTAACGCCCTGTGGGCTGTACTATGTTTGTGGATTGGGAATAAAAGAGACTGTATGTGACAGTACAGGAGTTCCTGTTTTAACCCTCAAAGTGAAGTGTCGTCTCATTATTGGGGGAAGGATTCATTGTATGCTGTTCCAGTTTGAATGCTAGGAGAGTAAACCTATTCGTATGGTTCCTATTCAACTGTCTACAGCATTCATATGCTTGGGAGAATTTATTTGTTTCTCTGGTTCGGTGATTGTGGTGTCTGCTGCAGTGCTTGGAGTCCTCAGGAAGCGCTAGGAGCATCTTTCAACGGAGGTACCCAGTCGGGGTGCCAGGCGATCCGTTACATTGGTGGCAAGCGGTGGGATGGCGTCCTAGTGCGAGGTAAAGCAGCTCAGAGACACCGTTCGTGGAGTTACAAATTGAGGGCAACGCTAGCACACGTGCTGCGACCCTGGGAGCAGAGGTATCCAGCGACTTGGAGCAGACAAGTATGGAAGGCTCTGGCGATGATTGGATGGCCGAGGTGAGACAGCGAGTGGCCCAGTATGGGGATGATTTACCCATGGAGGTACGCCGGGTGATCTGGAACCAGGTCACGGCCGAGCGAAACACAAGGCTGGCCCGAGAATTCCGGCTGGCGAAAGAGAGAGAGTATGCTCAGCGGAAGGAGTGTTACAGCAGCCGAGTAGAGGCTGCATCCGAGGAGGCTGGCCGTCTCCCCCTGAGGCGGCCGCAGGAACCCGAAGTAGGGGTCCTCATAGACTGGTCCTGTGAGGAACCACAACAGGCAGGTGGAGATGGGACCGGCCCAGATCCCCAGCAGCCGGAGTTGCCAGGTGGTCCTTACTCGCAAATGTTGAGGGACCTCACAGACTGGTCCTGGGAAGACCCACAGATGGCAGGTGGAGATGGGACGGCGGTCTCTCTACCGGCCCTACAGGGATGCTGGGCAGTCGGCCCAGATCTCCAGCCGCAGTATGTATCACAGGGAGCTGAAGGTGCTGTCCTTCCTCCCCAGCGGCAGTGTGAGTCCCAGGGAGCCGAAGGGGTCGTCCTTCCTCCCCAGCGGCAGACTGTTTCCCAGGGAACGGAAGGTGCAGTCCCTCCTCCCCAGCGGCAGTGTGTCCTGCAGGAAGCGGAGACAGTCTGTCTTTCTCCCCAGCAGCAGGACAAAATATTGAAAGGAGAGACAGTTGGTCCCCCTCTCCACCAGCAAAGAGAGTGTCAGGGAGAGGAGCAGGTTACCCCCTCTCCCCAGCGGCAGTCTACAATTCAGAGAGAGGAGCTTGTTACACCCTCTCTCCAGCGGGAGCCTAACCCACCAAGGGGAGATGTTAAGCCCCACAACTATGCAGATGGGACCGTAGTCTCTGCACTTGCAGCACCAGGGGTAGGGACAGTCGGTCCTGTCCCCAGCCACAGAGCAGTGTATCCAGAGGGGAGACAGTCGGTCTCCCCCTCCCACAACCAGGCTCCAACCAGGCTACTTCAGTGGTAGCGCTGGCACCCGGGCAGAGTACCGCTGGTCTCTGCCCACCCAGCAACCCACCAAGGCAGTCTACCAGCCCCCCGCACAGCTGTGGTGAGGCACCTGGACATGGACAAGTTGCTATTTTATCCAGGTGTAGTAACCAGTTATTGTGGGTGGGCTGTATTGCTGTTTGTGCTTCGTGGGTGGGTTGCTGAACTAACCAGGGCACTGACCGGCAGGAGGTCAGATACCCTGTTAGTTTGGATGGTAAAGGGGAGAAATGTGGCGAAACCGGCCTCGCCACATGTCCTTGGAGGGGGCTGCTTGCCCGCCTCTTGCCTTTGGACTATGGACCAGACTCTATGTGAATGTGTTAACCCAGATAGCTATGCCATGGAGCCCATTCGTGTAGTTAAAGACTTCGGCTCCATGGCAATTGAACTGTGTGAATAGGATCTGAGCGCCATTCGGTAGTTTTGTGCGCTCAGATCCCAGCTATCTGGGGATATGTGAAATGTCTGTGTGTTATGTGTAAAAGTGACTTTATGTATTTTAAAGTGTTTTGTGTCTTTTTGCAACCATGTGCTTAATGGAGTCTTGTGTCTGTCCTGGGAGATAATTGAATTACTTATCTCCAGGATAGAAGACTCTGAAACTGGTTTGGGCCAGAAAGCCATGCTTCATTTAGTCACAAAGGACTTTTTACTAACTTTTGAACCCCATGTCTGATTTGTGCCATTTTTGAATATGTTGTTCCCCTGAATGGATTGATTGTGAATATGTAATTTTATGTGAATGTGATGTATGGTTTTGGAGTTATGAAAGTTGTGTAGAAAGTATGTTTTAACTGTATGTATAATTGAGTTTCCTCTCAGGATAAGGGGAGGGAATATGTGGGATGTAACTGTGATGTGATTGGTTGTTTTGTAACGCCCTGTGGGCTGTACTATGTTTGGGGATTGGGAATAAAAGAGACTGTATGTGACAGTACAGGGAGTTCCTGCTTAACCCTCAAAGTGAAGTGTCATCTCATTATTGGGGGAAGGATTTATTGTATGCTGTCCCAGTTTGACTGCTAGGAGAGTAAACCTATTCGTATGGTTCCTATTCAACTGTCTACAGCATTCATATGCTTGAGAGAAGGTATACGCTTCTCTGGTTCGGTGATTGTGGTGTCGGCTGCAGTGCTTGGAGTCCTCAGGAAGCGCTAGGAGCATCTTTCAACGGAGGTACCCAGTCGGGGTGCCAGGCGATCCGTTACACACACACACATACTTACAGAGACACAGACACATACAGAGACACAGACACACACACATACATACAGAGACAGACACACACACACACACAGAGAGACACACACAGAGAGACACACATACAGAGACACAGACACACACACACATACAGAGACAGACACATACAGAGACATACATATACAAAATGTTTCCTACCTTGTGACTTTCCCTGGGGGCTCAGCCTGATGGGAGTCAGAGTTCCCACTCTGACTCCCTCCTCCTCCTTCCTCCCGCGCGGGTCCTGATAGCTGGGAGGAGTGACCGGGGAATCACTTTCTCCCAGCTTGTGATGTCATCACAGGGGGCCCGGTCGCGCTGTTAAAGCACCCAGCGCTGACCGGGCCCCCTGATAATCCATATCCATTGGGTGGCCCTTACAGCATGGGCCACCTGATGGACCCCTCCATATGCGGCCCTGGCGGTTTGCCGCGCGTGCCGGGGCCGCAAAACGTGGCACCTGGTACCTGGTCGCGGGGTGGCAGGGCACTCTGGAGTGCCAGGCCCGGTCGCAGCTGCGACCCCTGTGACCACGGTATGTACGCCACTGTGTACATACATAAACATGTCAATAAACTCCAAACAACAGCATCAATTGTATAGAAGGAAATGCAAGTTTGTATTTTCCTCTGTTGCATATTTCCTGTTATTAAATAGCACAATAAGGGTTCATAAAAGAGAAACTGTCATAAACAAAATCTCAAGTTTCTTTTCACTGTGAAAAGCGCGAAAAGCTCTAAAAGCGGTCTTAGCATTTAAAGACTCAGCTTATGTTTATTTTAAACAGCTGGAGTTGCTTGTGATTCTTGTATTTTGCTACCAACTCTAGTACGTAATTATTCCCTCCGTGACAATTCTGCGGTCATTTTTGACAGGTGTGATAATAGACTTGGCATTTGCAGGCTTATCCCTGAATTGTTTATAGAGCTCACTCATGTGAACATTCCACTGAAATACTGTCTGTGACTAAGCACCACCTAGTGGATAATCCTGTCATATTTTTGGGAGCGTTTCATATACATACATTATGGAGCTTGCAAACTAAGTTGATCTACTTGAACTGTGCTGTTATTTAATACATACAAGGTTATTCATTAAATCAAACTTTTTAAGTCAATATAAAGTGAACTGAAACAGTCTCTAAATGAGCTTCCAATTTGGCTACTCAGGCCTTACATTTTAAATTCAACTTTGAATTCTCACTTTAGTAAATAACCCTGTAAAATATTGGAGATGATTCAGTTTAAAGGGACGCTATAAGCACCAAAACAACTTTAACTTAATGAAGCAGTTTTTGTGTATAGATCATGTCCCTTCAGTGTCAGGGATCAGTTATTTCCATAATAACCCATGCAATTCTTAAAAGAAAAGAAGACCTGATTCACAAAAAAAAAAAATCCAAGAAATAATAATCCACCTTCAACAATAGAGATCTTCACACAGAATGAGCTATTATTGATTTTTATTTGGGCTCTACAGGGTTAAAAAAAAGAAGATTTAAAGGAACATTATAGTCACCAAAAGCTTAATGAAGCAGTTTTGGTCTCACTGCTCAATTCTCTACCACTTAGGATTTAAATAATTTTTTTTCTGTCTATACAGCCCTCTCCAAACCTATGTTGCCTGTGAATGACACAGCCTGCATGGAAAAAAAGGTTTCAAATTCAATCACATATTAACTTTAAAAGTATTTATCTCCTGCTCTGTAAATTGAACGTTAATTACATACAGGAGGCTCCTGTAGGGGTTAGCAACAGAGCAGATAAGATAAGTAGCAGTTTTTGGTGTATAGATCATGGCCTTGTGGTCTCACTGCTCAATTCTCTGCCATTTAGGAGTTAAATTACTTTGTTTATGCACCCTAATCACACCTCCCTGCATGTGACTTACACAGCCTTCCTAAACACTTCCTATAAAGAGGCAGCTAATGGTTACACTTTCTTTATTGCAAGTTCTGTTTAATTAAGATTTTGTTATCCCCTGCTTTGTTAACAGCTTGCTAGACCCTGCAAGAGCCTCCTGTATGTGATTAAAGTTCAATTTACAGATTGAGATACAATTATTTAAGGTAAATTACATCTCTTTGAAAGTGAAACCAGTTTTTTTTTTTCTTGCAGGCTCTGTCAATCATAGCCAGGGGAGGTGTGGCTAGGGCTGCATAAAAAGAAACAAAGTGATTTAACTCCTAAATGACAGTGAATTGAGCAGTGAAATTCAGGGGAATGAAAGCAGGGGAATGATCTATACACTAAACTGCTTTATTTAGCTAAAGTAATTTAGGTGACTATAGTGTTCCTTTAATGTTCTGTTTTTCAGCCGAATAGCTGATCAGCCCAAATTTGGACGAATCACAATTTTGCCAAAACCGAATCTCCAAGTCTAGTTCTATCTATGCCTTGACTGTGTGTATTTTAACCCCTTAAGGACCAAACTTCTGGAATAAAAGGGAATCATGACATGTCACACATGTCATGTGTCCTTAAGGGGTTAAAGGATAACTTTAAGTACCATAAGCTGTACAACTTATTGTAGTGGTTATGGAGCAAGGAGTCTTCAGGCACAGTCCCCTATTTTCTGTCAAACCAATTTTGTGAAGATTTTGAGGAATTGTCTTAGGGGTGCAGACTGAAATGAGGTAGAGACGTAGAACTGTAGTAGCAATGGCTGGTGGAAAGGGATACTTGCAGTAACATGAGAAAGGAGAGAGAGTAGTAGTCAGAATGGGAGTGGATAAGAAGATTTCTAGTGGGAATGAGGGTGGCTGGAGATCTGGAGTTGTGATGAAGAATTTTCCAGTTGTGAAGTGGTAGCAATGTCCAAAGATGTGGAGTATCTGAATTGTATTGGTTAATTTTATAGTTATGGCTAGTAGTTTTCACTGTTGTCATAGCAAATAAAGGGCAAAAAACATTGAGTTACCATCAATTACAAATTAGTTAAGGGTTTATTCTTTACACAAAGAATTGTATTGTATTGAAAGCCAAGTTGTAAAATGTATCCAGAATAGTGGATTTGGAAACGTTTGCAGCTAGCCCTTTTAGCTTTAACTTTGCAATAACAGCTGGTGCATACATATTTCTTAAATTGTGGTTTATCTGTTTATTTTATGTTTTTCTGTGATTGTAGAACTTTGAACTATGTAATAAACAAAATAAATCATTTTTTTTGCAATATCAATATGCCACTATTTATTTAGTAAAAAAAATCTTCAATGCAGTTTTGTATTGCTTTTTTACTCCACTGTTAAGTAAGAATATAAATAGACATGATTCAAAATTTAATGCCCTACGTTAAAAGATATACAGGTTAACCCCTTAAGGACCAAACTTCTGGAATAAAAGGGAATCATGACATGTCACACATGTCATGCATCCTTAAGGGGTTAAAGGAACACAATAAGGTCAGAAACACAAACTTGTATTCATGACCCTATAGTGTTAAAATCACCATTTAGATGGCTTGACCCCCTTAAAAGGTAATAAAACTTCCCCGATCCGCCTCCTAGGCTGAGATCAACAGAATTGATCATTTCAACATAGGAAAGCATTGGATTGTCTGAGATTGTCAGTCGCCACCCTGGCCAATCAGCATCTCCTTATAGAGGTGCATTGAATCATTGCATCCCTGTGGGGAAAGTTCAGCACCCCCATGCAGAGTGTGGAGACGCTAAACATTAGTGCTGCACTGTGTGCATCACTGACCCAGGTGACTGCCACTGGTGGTGTTCCTAGGGAGCAATGTAAACACTGCCTTTTCTCTGGAAAAAAATAAAATAAGATCTCCCTGCTCTGCCATGTGCCAACTTATTACATAGAAGGATTATTGTGATTTGCAGCTCTGTTGCTCTTTTGCTTTCTTGGTGCTTCTCAGTGACTTAGAGTGCAGCGGACAATGCTTAGTCATTCACTGAGGGTGCTGTGAGAAAGCTCTTAAAGGGATCTGCACCTGATAGAGGTGCAGTCCACAATGCTTCCCCACCAGATCAGCTAGAATTCTACTCCCTAATATGCATTCTAATTGCCCACAAGAGATTATACTTCCTTCTTGCCAAAGCTGGGTAAAAGTGAGAAATGTGTAGGGGAGGCTGCCTCATACACTAAACATGCTCATCCAACACACACAACACAGTGCACAAAGTACATCCTCCAACACACACACAACACTCAACCACTCTCAGACTCCCCTCCACACACAAAATTCAGCCATCACACACACCACTCAACCAGCACACACAGGCACACTCAGCCTCCCCCAACATACAGTACTTAGTCTTCTCCCCACACATAACACTCAATCTACCACACACTCTCACACAATACTCAGTCTCCCACACACATAAACACCCATCCACAGACACACACAACACACTAAACATGACACAGAGCCACCCCAATTTACAGAACAGAACCCAGCTCTGTGTGATACACTACTAGGTACATTATTGTGAGTTGCATAATGCATATTTGTCTGTGTAGTCGAAATCCTTCCACTGAGCCTTGTTGGGCTTGTATCATATTATCAGGTGTTGAGCCTACTACTTCATTGTAGAATTCCTCTCCGAAGACAGGACGATACATATAATTTGCCCAGTCAATAAGATAATTGGGGTTTGATGTATATGTTTTCTGGTCTGACAACATTTGGTATGACATAACCATTGCCAGTGTTACTCATATAATGCAATGTTTGTTGATCTATTTCAATGTTACTTATAAATCCACTCATTCTGTCCTTTGTATCCTACCTTTTACTCATTCACAGTCATTAATGATCTCTGCAGCACAAATGGTGTTTAACATTGTGAAACCTCAGGGAGTAAGATTCTTAGGTTAATTGGGCAAAGTATAAACATACATCATATTTCTGATCAAAGTCAGAGGCAAGTACATTGCCTGGATTCAGGAAATTGGCAGGTTTTCAGATTCTCCTAGAGCAAAAGGTCACTTCATAATAGCAGGGATGTTTATTTTATCATAATTAAACTGTGGATGGTTCAGTTGAATGAGGCAAATCTTTGTTTACATGAATTGAAATCCCATGTGATTAACACACTTTAGACAAAATGAGAAAAATGAACAAAAGGTCTTAATTTTTTATCCCAAGATTTAACATCATTTAAGTTCAGAGCAGGAATTTTATATAATTTGGTGGGAAATGCAAGGGACAGCCAGAGGGATCAAACCGAGACAAGTCAAATCAAAACAAAATCACAAAGAATGGTTTATGTTCAGAAGGTGGGAATGGCCAACATCATTCTGAAAACATGTAGGTTAAACAAATAACTGATTCGTTCAATAAGAATTCATTAGTACGTCTGCTAACATTCTGTATATGTCTGTGATGCCACAGACATCGCTAATACGCTATAATCTAACAATGCAGATGGCTTGCTAACTTATCTTTGGAGTTCTGGGATGTAGTCTGTAATGAGTTTCTGGTCCATATTCAAACTGTTTTATGCTTCATAGAGTGATGTGTCCTACCTTAGTCCTTTGCTTTTATTTTCCTACAATTACCAGAAATCCATATCTTAGATTTTACAGAGGAAAGGAACTTTATTTTGTCTGATATCTATTTAAGTATATACAATATTTGATTGAACTATTAGTGAAGGTTCAATTGTATCCCCTTAGTGACCAGACCGTTTTCAATTTTCTTACTGTTAAGGACCAGGGCTGATTTTACATTTCTGCAGTGTTTGTGTTTAGCTGTAATTTTCCTCTTACTCATTTACTGTACTCACACATATTATTTACAGTTTTTCTTGCAATTAAACAGTCTTTCTAAAGATACCATTATTTTCATCATATCATTTAATTTACTATAAAGAAAATGATAAAATATGATGAAACATTTTTTTAAAAACACACCTTTTCTAACTTTGATCCCCAAAATATGTTATCTACAACCCTCAAAAAATACCTGTGCTAAATAGTTTCAAAATTTTGTTCTGAGTTTAGAAATACCCAATGTTAACATGTTCTTAACTTTTTTTTTTCTTCAAGTTATAGGGCAAACAGTACAAGTAGCACTTTGCTATTTCCAAAATTCTAAAATTCTAAATTACCAAAAGTTACATTGTAACACCTGTCAGGAATCCCTGAATAACCCTTCACATGTATATATATTTTTAAAAGAAGACAACCTAAGGTATTAAACATGAGGTATTTTGGCTCTTTTAATGCAACCATTTTACCACCAATCTATGCCAAATTAAAAAACAAAAACATAATTGGTGATTTTTATGACACACATAGCAATTTAAGAATACATGTAATGAGAACTTTAAGGGTTACTGCTAAAGAACACCCCAATATGTGTTCAGCAACATCTCCTGAGTACAGTGATACCACCCATGCATATGTGTGTCAGGTTCTCTAGGAGATAAAAGACCTTATTTGGAGGATGCAAATTCCAACATGGAATTTTCACATCTGGTCATCATGCACCCATGTCCTTTTTGTGACATTTTTGAAGCCAGCCAATGTAATTTACCCCCATCAAACCATATATTTTTAAAAAGTAGACACCCTAGGGTATTTCAAATGGTGGTATTTTAACATTTTACATGCACTAATTCTACCACCAGTCTTTGTCAAACCTTTGGGTAGTCATTTTTTTGTGTTATTTTTCTCCACATTGTACTTTAGGCATGAATTCTCAGTTCCTGTTATGTGTTACTGACAAAGAACACCCCCATATGTGTTCAGCAACATCTCCTGAGTACAGTGATACCACCTATGCAAACTTCTGACATGTGTTTTTCAAATTTGACATATCTTCTTTGCCTATCTTCCATTTGGGGGCCTTTTTACATATCCAAATGTATTTTCTTGCGATGAACATGCATATATTTGAAAAGCTTTGATGCCTTTGATGCAACCATTTTAGCCAACAAAATTGGAGAAAATGTGTGGTGGTAATTTTTCAATTTTAGGGCAGTGATTTGTGTGGGATTTAGAGGAGCCTGTTGTTGGTTATTGCAAGAAAACACTCCTGGTTTTTTTCTGCAAGGCCTCCTAAGTACACTCATGCCCCCATGCATAGTTTGAACTTGATCATAAAAATAGTCTGGTCATAAAAATAGTCCTCGACATCGAGGCATCTCTGCAATACCCATGGAGCATCTGGAAGCGATCACGATCGCTTCCAGCGCTCATATATGGGTTATTATATAACAATATTAGGTGTTATGCTCCTACGCTTCAATAGCTTATTACAGTCTATAGACTGTAAGCTCGTTTGAGCAGGGCCCTGTTCAACCTATCGTTCCTGTAAGTTTTTGTTATTGTCTCATTTATTGTTAAATCTTCCCCTTTGATAATATTGTAAAGCACTACGGAATATGCTGGCGCTATATTAACCCCTTAAGACCGCAGGGCGTTCTATGCCGTCCTTAAGGAAGCGGCTCTAAACGCCGCAGGGCGGCATAGAAGATCCCAGCCATCCTATGTACTTACCTGGTCGTCGGCGATTCCATGCCGGCGATCGCGGTATGGGGACTTACCTGGGAGCCCAGGGAGTACCCCTCCTTCCTCTTTGGCCCCTCTGGGCCATGTGATCGCGAGGTCCTTGCGAGGACCTCGCGATCACATGGACTTCATAGCTGTCCAAGGCATTGCCAGCAGGGGGAGTGCCTGTAAGAAAAAAGGTACTCCCCCTGCTGTCTGAAAAATAAAATAAAACATGTTAAAACAGTGTAAAATTAAATAAAATATACTTAGATCATATATATTTGTTATATATATGATCTAAGTATATATATATATATATATATATATATACACATATACACACATACACACATACACATAAATACACATACACTGTCTAAGTGTATTTTAATATTAATATATATAATTATATATATATATATTCATATCAAACTACACGTACAATGATATTGACTAAATATATATATATAATTGTTATTATATATATATTTATATATAATATAAAATAAACAAATATGTAAATACGTTAAAAAATAAAATTAAAAAAATAATAAAAAATAAATATATATACATGTGTAATTTAGTTCTAACTGTATTTTAAAATTAATATATATATATATATATATATATTGATATCAAAATACATGTAGAACAAAATAATATATATATCTATATACATAAGTATATACGTATATATCACTATATATACCTATATATAAATAAATATAATTTAAAAAAATTATATACATATATATATATATATATATATACACACACATATATATATATATATATATATATATATACAAATTTGTATATATATATATAATAATTCTACATATATATTTATGTAATAATTTTACGTAATTAGGTCATTTTTATTTATTTTTTAAATTCTTTATTTTGGTTGTGCAGATGATCACGAGATATGAACAGACGCCACAACAGCGTGTTGCAAGGGTTACAGATATGAGACAGTGGCATAGGAATTTGCACATTTTTTTTAAATATGGATAACTTGCGTAACTAAACATTTGAGTTGTCAGAGTGATGAGTAAATGAGTGATGTTCAGCAGGTTAGTTAGAGTACAAGTAAAAGCTGCACACATAGCTAGTGAGATGACATTAGAGTTGTATGCACATTCTATGTGTATGGGTGTATGAGTCAGACAACTATTGTTAAGGTACATGCTAGATAAAATAATGTCAAGTGTAGATTTCTCCACACTGCTTGAGTAACCACCAGGGGGCAGAGAGACACTGAGCTTGTCGAACACAGCACATATGTGTGCTTAGGCATTTTCTTACGCAGTTCTGCAGTAATAAAATCAATAATAGTAAAATCATAAAGCAAGGAGATGCTAAACAAAATAATATACAGTGCTAGAATTATGAGCATGCACTGTTAGCAGCCGTTTCGTTGTTCTTGCAGCGGTGCTGAGTCAGATGGCGTCCTGGCCATGATCAAGTCCCCTGTGTTTCCCGCTGGTTGCTTGAGGGCTTGGGTACTTGGTGGTCAGGAGTGTGCTCGGTCTTGTTTCTGCTGGCATCAGCCTAGGGTGCAAGATGAAGCCGTGCTGTGTCCTTTACTCCTCTTTGTGTGGGTGGAGTGAGAGTCCAAATAGGGTGCCCTCCGGACCGCCGGTAGAGGTGTAGTCTCCAATGCTGCAGATGGGAGCTCGTTCTCCGGCTTGTAATGAGCGCGGCGGCCATCTTGGATTTTGCCATGCGGTCTTCATTTGATCCGTTCACCGCTTGGTTGGTGGAGGTGGTCTCTACCACTCCGGTGAGGTCCGGGATAACCCCCCCGGCCCACAGGGGGGGAGAACGGGGCCCTTAGTAGGCGTGAGAGAGGTCCCGCCGGACTAAGCACGGGAGATCGGCTGCTTCTCCCGCCAGAGCCTCACGACAGGCTGCAGTCCCAACTGCTCAACATACATCGCTGCCGGTAGGATGGGGGCCGACCTGGATATCGAGAGTGGTTGGTTGAGTCCCCTTAGCCTTCTTGTGGCTGCTGGGTGATCGTTTTTCAAGGGAGAAAGGTTAGTTTCAGGCTGGTTATAGAAGTTTTGCTCAGGAGCCGAGGTGCCCCACGTCCATCTTGCTTGGCGGTCAGGCCCCGCCCATTAATTAGGTCATTTTATTAATTACAATTTACAGGACCTGCCTGACAACCCAGGCCAAAAGTTCAGGGAATTTAATTTGCTAGCACTATATTTAACCCTGTAACTTTCCAAGACACAATAAAACCTGTACATGGGGGTTACTGTTTTACTTGGAAGACTTCGCTGAACACAAATATTAGTGTTTCAAAACAGTAAAATGTATTACAACAACGATATTGTCAGTGAAAGTGACATTTTTTGCGTTTTTCACACACAAATGGCACTTACACTGACTATATAATTGTTGTGATATGTTTTACTGTTTTGAAACACTAATATTTGTGTTCAGCGAAGTCTCCCAACTATAACAGTACCCCTCATGTACAGGTTTTATGGTGTTTTCAAAAGTTACAGAGTCAAATATAAGGCTTGCGTTTCAGTTTTTTCACATTGAAATTCGCCAGGTTGGTTATGTTGCCTTTGAGACCGTACGGTAGTCCAGGAATGAAAATTACCCCCATGATGGCATACCATTTGCAATAGTAGACAACCCAAGGTATTGCAAATGGGGTATGTTCAGTCTTTTTTAGTAGCCACTTAGTCACAAACACTTGCTAAAATTGGCGTTCAAATGAATTTTTTGCATTTTCAAATATTAACACTAACTTTGACCAGTGTGGCTACTAAAAAAAGACTAGACATACCCCATTTCCAATACCTTAGGTTGTCTACTTTTGCAAATAGTATGCCATCATGGGAGTAATTCTTATTCCTGGACTACTATACGGCATCAAAGGCAACATAACCAATCTGGCGAATTTCAATGTGAAAAAACTGAAAAATGTAACACGCTATATTTGACTCTGTAACTTCCCAAAACACCATAAAACCTGTACATAGGGGGTACTGTTTTACACGTGAGACATCGCTGAATACAAAAGCAAACAGTATTATGACATTCACAGTTAGAATGTCACGTAGAACTAAAAATTTTTTTCAAATTCTTATTTTTCCCCATTTTTTTATATTTTATTCATATTAAATTATGTTTAATACCTAAATTTTGATTTTAAATGAAGGCCCTGTTTCCCCTGAATAAAATTATATATAATAAGTGTGGGTGCACATAATATTAAAGAGGCGAATTACGCCTGAACAGACATATAGCGCAAATTCCAGTTTTTGTTTACATTTTCTTTTGATCACAACTTGTACATTTGGCTCAGTCATTAAGGGGTTAATACCAGTAATAATAATAATAATTACAGAGTTTCTATGTTGGCTTTGGTACATAATATTCCAGGTGTTTAGGGTATTTTATCTGTTGAAATTTGTCCAATGAGATCAGAGTCTTGGTCTAAAGGTGTTTGTTATTGGGATATATAAACAAGGTTTATACTGGATGGCATTAATGGTAAAATGTGGTAGTGATAGCAAAACACGGGAAGAAACACAGGATGCAGTAATAGTAAGGTATTTTTGTCCGCTAACAAAGTAGTGCTATTAGAGCATATCTAATTTTTGTTGGTTTGTTTAAACGTTTAGCAATCCTAGCTGCAAACTATTTTAAACTGAGTGTCTCGACCCCTCATATTTGCCGTGGACGTACTAGGTACGTCTGCGGTCCGTAAGGGGTTAAATGTTCAGTTTTTTTTTTTTTTTGCTTTTCTTTAATTAACACATTTATTTACTCTATTACTAAATGGTAATTAGTCCACACTTACTGCTAGAGCCTGAATCTCTCATGAATATCCCTTTGATAGGTCTGATAAGTGATCGAAAATGCAATTCACAGATCAATACACACAACTGATGATAAATAAGTAAAAAAAAAAAAACTAACGTACAAAAGGAAGATAGAGTGTATGTACAGCCCTGGGCGAGGTTGCAGTGATGTCATAAAATTAGTGTGGGTAGGGAGCATGAGGTACAGGATAACAAATTAAACAGTCAGGTTAAGGGTCACAGAATGCTGCAATAATGAATAATAAGACAGGTCTTATACCAAAAAACATAATCTATAATAAGGAATGCACCATAGGACAAGAATCTACAATTTGGCAAGGGAAATTCAGCTAATTTGGATGCATAGTTGACATTTGTTTGTGATTTTGTTGTAAAAAAAATGCTTTGAAAAACCCTGCAATCATTAAGTGACATTTGGCACCAACAATATCAATTATATGAATTAAGTTATAAAAGAGAAAATGTTATAAATAAAGAATTTATCATCTTACCCCCTGTATTTAAATAGTACAGGATGTTACACTGGGTAATAGCATCCTTACAGTCAGTTAAAGGGAGGAGTGAGTGGACTCTATCATCTCACTGTCATTACCATTCCAGAGACTGATAAAGATTGCTATAGTCATTTTAAGTACCTTTTTATTTATTATTTTTTTTAGAATTATATGATCTAACTAACTGTATTTACTGTACGTGGGCATTCTGCTCAAATGCAGACATTTATTTTACATCCTGTTGCAATTTTTAGTAGTGACTAGGTATTTTTCATTTATACTAAGATTTCAGACTGTGTGAAATATTGAAAGATAGAGGACAATTGTACACTGTGAAACAGTTCATTTACAAACTATTGTTAATAGTATTTTTGATTTTTTTGTCTGCAAAGCAATCTATACACAAAGTAGTTGTGCTATGATATGTTTAGTTATCTTGATTTTTTTCCTGAGGCTATGACTACAATGTCATGTTTGCCATATTTACTTCAATATGCTGTAACAAAGACACCCCAATTATCACCTCTGAGAAAAGTGTGAAGGGTTTAAAAAATGAATACAAATTACCCTTATAACTTCAATATCCTGAAGATTCCTGCAAGGGAACTTCTGCTCTTCCAAACCTCTAAGTATGTCAATCCATGATTCAAACAAATCTGGTCAACTGTCTCTTTCACTTAAAATCCATGTAACACAATCTCGGTCAGAAGAATTAAATGATTAAATATATGTCTGGCAGGTGAGCAACGTAAAGAAAGTAGTTGATTATTCACCGTGATATGTGTTACACTACATTTCCAAGTTCAAGGCTATACATCAGTTAGTACCTTAAGTTTATTTTAACATGTTTTACGGGAACAGTTTTTCTTTTGTGTGTGTTACTTCAATATCAATGTCATATTTTATAACTGATTATGACAGAGAAAATGGCCAGCAATCAGTGGTGTACTAATTAGCTATGTTTTTAATCAACTTCAAAGCTATCAAAACATTTACTGGAAGTAGCATTTACGGCATACATATATAAAAAAATTAACATTTTCTTATGGGACAAAGACTGGATGTCAAATGTTTCTGTCAGTGTAGCGTAAAGATTTTTTGGTAATCATGTATACAAGATTCTTCTAACCAGTGTAAATGAACAGTATAACAGATTGTAAATGAGTATAATAAACACATTTTATTTGGGAGTATAAAGACAAAATATCAAATAGTGTAGTTTAAAAAAAAGAAATAAAAAAGTTAACGTTAAATTAGCTCCTTTATGACATAGGATGTTCCAGGAGTATTGTGATATCATAAAATCTGCTTAATTTAGTATCCAAAAGGGTCTATAGACCTTTTTTTCGACTTCCCTGTTAACTAATTAGGGGCTTGTTTTAAAATTGTTAGATACATTTTGAAAATGATTTAATATTTTTTATACACTTCTAAAATGTTTTATAGGAACACTATAGCGTCAGGAACACAAACATATATAACTGACCCTACAGTGTTAAAACCACCATCTAGCCCCCCTGGTTCCATCTTGCCTCTCTAAATATAGTAAAATCTTACTTGTATTCAAGTCTGCAGCTGCTGCCTCTGCCCCTGTCTGCCTCTGACCTGCCTGCTGACATCATCAGAAGTGGTGGTCTGAGCCAATCACAATGCTTCCCAGGGCCGCCATCAGGGCATGACAACCGCAACGGTTGTCATGGGCCCGGCGGTCCTGGGGGGCCCGGACTGCTCAGGTCGTCCGGGCCCCACATTCAGTGGGTACATACCGGGTCGCAGGGGGCCCTGCGATCCCGTTATTTACCCACAGGGCCAGCCTCTTCTCCTGGGGGGCCCAGGAGCCGGTCACCTCAGGGCCCCCCAGAGGCTGGCCCTGCTGACCCCGGCAGGCCGGCGCACGAGGGAGCACTCTCTGTGTGCTTCCTCTTCAGCTCCCTCGCGCACCGTACTGATGCCGGAGCCGGAAGATGACGTCATCTTCCGGCTCCGGCATCAGTACGGCGCGCGAGGGAGCTGAAGCAGCACACAGAGAGTGCTCCCTCGCGCGCCGCCCGCCGCCATGACGGGGGGGGAGGATGAAATGGGAGGGGGAGGGAAGAAATGGAATTTGAGAGAGGGGGGAGGAATTAAATGGGAGGCCCTGTGGGTACATACTGGGTCGCAGGGCCCCCTGCGACCCGGTATGTACCCACTGAATGTGGGGCCCTGACGATCTGAGAAGTCCGGGCCCCCCAGGACCGCCGGGCCCATGACAACCGTTGCGGTCAAACTGTTTTCTAATGGTTTGCCTTCTTACCTGCAGTCTGCCAAGTACTACTCCCAACCTCCTGTCAACTGCCAGGAAAGTCAGGAGCTTTTACAGGCTCTCCTGAGCTAAGCTCCTTGGCTGACAGTGGCAGCTAATTGCTCTTAGCCAGGCTTAGCTTAGCTTAAAGGACCACTATAGTGCCAGGAAAACAAACTCCTTTTCCTGGCGCTATAGTGTTAATAGATCCACCCCACCCTCATGGCCTCCCTCCCGCCGGGCTCTAGGGGGAGGAAGGGGTTAAACGCTTACCTTGCTCCAGCGCCGGGCTCCCTCGGCACTGGAGACTCTCCTCCCTCTTCCGAAGAATGCGCGCGCATTCAATCAGTCCATAGGAAAGCATTTCTCAATGCTTTCCTATGGGCGCAAGCGTATTCTCACTGTGAAAATCACAGTGAGAAGCACGGAAGCACCTCTAGCGGCTGTCAATGAGACAGCCATTAGAGGCTGGATTAACCCTAATGTAAACATGCTGCAGAGTTAACCCTAGATCAGTGATGGCGAACCTTTTTGAGCCTGAGTGCCCAAACCGCAATACATGCCAACTTTTTTTCCTTAAAGTGCCAACACGGCAATTAAACCTGAATATTGAGGTTTAAGTTTTGAAAAAACAACTCGTACTGTTGTCTGAACTAATTAACAACTTTTGTTCTAAAAGAACACAACAACAGAGAGTTCAATGATACAAATTTTAAATAATGATATAAATAGATAAAATTAAGCTTATTAGTATCTCCAACAAATGCAATACATACACAAACAGACTGCTGAATACATGCACACAGTCTGCTGAATACACACACACACAAGACTGCTCAATACAGAGACTGATGAATACACACACACAGTCTGCTGAATACACATACAGACAGACAGCTGAGTACACACACACAGACTGCTGAGTACACACACAGACTGCTGAGTACACACAGACAGACTGCTGAATACATATACACACACACAGTCCGCTGAATACATACACACACAGACTGCTGAATACATACACACACACAGAGACTGCTGAATACATACACACACACACACACACACACACAGACTGCTGAATACACGCACACACACAGACTGTTGGATACACACACATACTGCATTGAGGGGTGTAGTGTATATGTTTGTGTGGGGTGCTGTGTGTGTGGGGGGTGCTGTGTGTGTGCGGAGACAGCATAGTCTGCTGTGTGTGTGTGTGTGAGGGTTGCTGTGTGTGTGTGTGGGGTGTTGTGTGTGGGCGGGGTGTTGTGTGAGTGTGGGGGGGTGTTTGTGTGTATGAAGGGTGGTGTGTGTGAGGGGTGCTGTGTGTGTGAGGGGTGCTGTGTGTGTGTATATAAGGGGTGGTGTGTGTGTGTGTATGAGGGGTGGTGTGTGTGTTTGTATGAGGGGTGCTGTGTGTATGAGGGGTGCTGTATGTGTGTGTGTGTGTGTGAGAGGGGTGCTGTGCTGTGTGGGGGGTAGGGGTGCTGGGCGTGGGTAGGGGTGCTGTGTGTGGGGGTAGGGTGCTGTGTATGGGGGTAGGGGTGCTGTGTGGTGTAGGGGTGCTGTGTGGGGGGGTAGGGCACTGTGTGGAGGGGTAGGGCTGCTGTGTGTGGGGGTAGAGGTGATGTGTGGGGGGTAGGGATATAGGGAAGGGAGGGGTGCTGTGTGGGGGGGGTTTTGTAGCAATTATGGGCAGGCGTAACTACTTGGCCTAGCAGCTAGCAGGACGGAGATCTCCAACTCCTCCATGTGACCATTCATCCCTACAAACTATTGTTTGGGGACTGCCGGTTAAGTGGCGCTCAGTCTATGGCAATACCAGCCTTAGTCAAGCTTACCAATAGCGGTAGCTGCATTAACGGTCAGACCCCTAGTCAAGCAGGCTAGTTGGAGGTTAGGCCGACTGCATGGCGGTCTGCAACATATTCAGTACAATCATTCACCTTCTTAACCTTTGGGTAGATGGTTCACAGACTGACGGAAACAGAGTTAGAAGGTCCTTTGGCATGGCAGTCCGGGTCAGGTAGAGGGAGGGTAGTGGGGGTGTGTGGGGGGTAGGGGTGCTGTGTGTGGGGGGGTAGGGGTGCTGTGTGTGTGTGTGGGGGGGTAAACGTGTTTTAAAAAAGAAAAGTATACTAAATCAGTATTCCCCCCCTCCCTCCTTCTTACCTTTAATGAAGGAGGGGGGGGACACAGCCATCCCTGGTGGTCCAGTTGTGGTAAGTATTGCTTCCCTGTCGGGAGGCAGGGGGAGGGATATGTGAAGCAGCTCCACTGTCCTCCCGCGCGATGCTGTGTGGAGCTGCTTCACTGATCCCTCCCCCTGCCTCCCGACACAGAAGCAGAGTAGGTGCCTACTCTGCATTGATGGCGAACCTATGGCCGTGTGCCCACAGAGAGGGCCCGGCGTGCCACCTGTGGCAAGTGTGCCATAGGTTCGCCATCACTGCCCTAGATGGACCTGGCATCCAGACCACTTCATTGAGCTGAAGTGGTCTGGGTGCCTATAGTGGTCCTTTAATTGTCAGGTTTTGCTTAGACAGAAAGCTTTCAGCTCTCCTGTAGGCTGTTATTGAGGCAGGGAGCAACACTTGGCAAACCCTAAGTAAGACGTGAAGAAGGTTTGACTATTTACATTGGGGAGGCACTCCTGGCATATTAACATATACAGCATGCTATAGGGATTATGGTGCTTGGAGTATTACTATTGTGTTAATTGTGCCATAACTGCAACATTTTACTGGCAGAAGTATTTTGTATACATTACCAACTGTGTGAGCTTATCTTTAACACGAACACCACTAATCCATCCACACATCACACCTCATAATACCTAATCAATATGTACAGCTCATGAATGACACCACACTGTTTTATGAACAGCCAATTCAAAAATGCTAGATGCACAATTTTAAAGCTAAACTCTAGATTGAGCAGGTTCATCATCAAGCTATTGTTCCTGTAACATTTTGCATTTGTCTAATTTATTGTTAAATTATCTCCTTTGTAATATTGTAAAGCACTGCGGAATAAGTTGGCGCTATATAAACGGCAATAATAATAACCATTTTGGTATTACCAGTTTTACAGGATATTTTCTGAATTATCAATTCCTTCACCTCAGGCTTAGTACGAAGATGTGAATTGAATGAGTGGGATGTTTTAACATTCTTCTAATAGCTTCTCTTTAAAACAGATTCTCTTTTTCCTTCATTCTTGACATTCCTTTGATTAACAGAAATAGGCATGCCCACATAATTCTCCTCTCTACTTTAACCTATATATTACATGAAAACTGGGTGAGGATTCATATTAATTATTTTCATCAGACTAAAGGTTGCTTAAACTCAAATTCCATTATTTCACCTACTGTACCAGCTATAAAACTTTTGACAAATATTTAAATAGATTGAAGGCAAGCAGAAAATATTTGCAATTTAAGATCCAACAAAAAGTCACCTTATCGCTATCTTTATTGTTTCTTTTCCCCAGACACTGTTTTTAGCTTGGCCCTCTAGAGACGCTCATTCATCAATCCATTGTGTTTAACCACTTAAGGACACATGACATGTGTGACATGTCATGATTCCCTTTTATTCCAGAAGTTTGGTCCTTAAGGGGTTGAATAGTAAATTGCATTGTTTGACAAGTCACTCACAACATTATTATGTACGGGAGAAGCACCCAATTTTTTCACTTTAACCCCTTAACGACCGCTGTGTGGGGAGACAGCCCAGACAGTCTCCCCTCGGCGAATTAGGACCGCGCGGCCATGTGATCGCTTTAATAGAGCAATAGGTGTCCAAGTATCTGCCTGCACGGGGTCTGCCTGTGCTGACAGGCAGTCTCCCTGCATGTGTAAAATGAAGAAAAAAAAATTGTTAATAAATAAAAATATAATTTATATATGTGTGTGTATATATACACTGCTCAAAAAAAATAAATGGAACACTTAAACAACACAATCTAACTCCAAGTCAATCACACTTCTGTGAAATCAAACTGTCCACTTAGGAAGCAACACTGAGTGACAATCAATTTCAGATGCTGTTGTGCAAATAGGATAGACAACAGGTGGAAATTATAGGCAATTAGCAAGACACCCCCAATAAAGGAGTGGTTCTGCAGGTGGTGACCACAGACCACTTCTCAGTTCCTATGCTTCCTGGCTGATGTTTTGGTCACTTTTGAATGCTGGCGGTGCTTTCACTCTAGTGGTAAGCATGAGACGGAGTCTACAACCCACACAAGTGGCTCAGGTAGTGCAGCTCATCCAGGATGGCACATCAGTGTGAGCTGTGGCAAGAAGGTTTGCTGTGTCTGTCAGCGTAGTGTCCAGAGCATGGGGGCTCTACCAGGAGACAGGCCAGTACATCAGGAGACGTGGAGGAGGCCGTAGGAGGGCAACAACCCAGCAGCAGGACCGCTACCTTCGCCTTTGTGCAAGGAGGAACAGGAGGAGCACTGCCAGAGCCCTGCAAAATTACCTGCAGCAGGCCACAAATGTGCATGTGTCTGCTCTAACTGTCAGAAACAGACTCCATGAGGGTGGTATGAGGGCCCGAAGTCCACGGGTGGGGGTTGTGATTACAGCCCAACACCGTGCAGGACATTTGGCATTTGCCAGAGAACACCAAGATTGGCAAATTCGCCACTGGCACCCTGTGCTCTTCACAGATGAAAGCAGGTTTACACTGAGCAAATGTGACAGACGTGACAGAGTCTGGAGATGCCGTGGAGAACATTCTGCTGCCTGCAACATCCTCCAGCATGACCGGTTTGGCAGTGGGTCAGTAATGGTGTTTGGTGGCATTTCTTTGGGGAGGGCCGCACAGCCTTCCATGTGCTCGCCAGAGGTAGCCTGACTGCCATTAGGTACTGAGATGAGATCCTCAGACCCCTTGTGAGACCATATGCTGGTGCGGTTGGCCCTGGGTTCCTCCTAATGCAAGACAATGCTAGACCTCCTGTGGCTGGAGTGTGTCAGCAGTTCCTGCAAGACGAAGGTATTGATGCTATGGACTGGCCCGCCCGTTCCCCAGACCTGAATCCAATTGAGCACATCTGGGACATCATGTCTCACTCCATCCACCAACGTCACGTTGCACCACAGACTGTCCAGGAGTTGGCATATGCTTTAGTCCAGGTCTGGGAGGAAATCCCTCAGGAGACAATCCACCACCTCATCAGGAGCATGCACAGGCGTTGTAGGGAGGTAATACAGGCACGTGGAGGCCACATACACTACTGAGCCTCATTTTGACTTGTTTTAAGGACATTACATCAAAGTTGGATCAGCCTGTAGTGTGTTTTTCCACTTTAATTTTGAGTGTGACTCCAAATCCAGACCTCCATGGGTTGAAAATTTTGATTTCCATTTTTTTATTTTTGTGTGATTTTGTTGTCAGCACATTCAACTATGTAAAGAACAAAGTATTTCTGAAGAATATTTAATTCATTCAGATCTACGATGTGTTTTTTTAAATAAAATTATACTTTTATGTATTAACTATTTTTATATATTTTTATATATATATATATATATATATATATATATAGACATATATTATATCTATATAATATTTGTCTATATATTTTATATATATAATGTCATACTAAGTGTATTTTTATATTAATATATATATATATATATATATATATATATATATATATAAATATAAAAATAGACTTATAATTAAATTACACACATATACATATAATATATATTGTATATATATTATAAAATACAAATAAATTTAAATAAATTAAAAAACATAAAAATAATAAAAACATTTTAATATATATATATTACATTTTATTCTAACTGTATTTTGTTATTAAGATATATATATATTTATATCTAAGTACATTAAGTAAATTATATATACATCTATGTATATATAAATAAATCAAAATAATATGAAATATATATATATATATATATATATCCATTTACAAAATTACATAAATAATTTCATAAATATACACGTAGACTTCAAATATATAAATATGTATATATATTTAAATTCTACATGCGTATTTATGTAATATTTTTTACATAATTAAGTAATTGTATTGATTGCCATTTGGGGGACCTGCCTGCCAACGCAGACCGAAAGTCCAGAGAATTTAATTTGCTAGCACTGTATTTAACCCTGTACCTTTCTATGATACCCTAAAACCAGTACATGGGGGATACTGTTTTACTCGGGAGACTTC
Source organism: Pelobates cultripes (assembly GCA_933207985.1). Taxonomy (NCBI): domain Eukaryota; kingdom Metazoa; phylum Chordata; class Amphibia; order Anura; family Pelobatidae; genus Pelobates; species Pelobates cultripes. Next base: position 91,834,009 of record OW240915.1, read on the forward strand.
TCTGAACACAAATATTCATGTTTGAAAACAGTAAAACATATCCCATCGATGATACTGGCAGTGAAAGTGATTTTTTTTTTATTTTTCACACACAATCAGCACTTTCATTGATGATATAATTGTTGTGATATGTTTTACTGTTTTGAAATACTAATATTTGTGTTCAGCAAAGTCTCCCGAATATAACAGTGCCCTCCATGTACAGGTTTTATAATGTTTTTGAAAGTTACAGGGTCAAATATAAGGCTTAATTTTCCATTTTGTCACATTAAAATTTGCCAGATTGGCTTTGAGAGCGTATGGTAGCCTGGGAATGAGAATTACCCCCATGATGGCATACCATTTGCAGATGAAGACAACCCAAGGTATGGGGTATGTTCAGTCTTTTTTAGTAGCCACTTAGTTGAAAACATTGGCAAAAGTTAGCGTTCATAAATGTTTTTTGCATTTTTAACACACAAACATATGAATGCTAACTTTGGCCAGTGTTTGTGACTAAGTGGCTACTAAAAAGGACTGGACAGCAGTGCAAACAGATACAAAAACTCCTTAGTTTACACCACTACTATGATACGTGGAGGATATCCAACGCCTCAGAGAAAGCATATACACACTTTTCACAGATCCATAATACATACTCGAGAATAGACGGAATCCTCATTCAGGGTCAGGGACTGAACCAAATAACAAGATGTGATATAGGACAGATTACCTGGACAGATCATGCCCCAGTCACACTGACAATTAAGGACCAATACGACTACAAACAGCGGAGCCCTTGGAGGCTGAACGCTTCCCTGATCACGGACCCCGCATTCAAAAGGGAAGTAGACGAAGCTCTAAATAAATACTTTGAGGAAAATACCACCGTAGGGATGTCCCAGAGCACAATATGGGCAGCCCACAAAGCAGTGGTTCGGGGGATATTTATAAAACGAGCGGCATACCTGCGCAAACAGACCATGGCCCAAACCTCCCGATGGAGAAATGAACTCCACCTGCTGAACACCCGCAACCAAATAACACCGTCCCCTGACTTAAAACGACAAATTTCCGCCATCACACACAAGCTACACCAACAAGCACTAGAACAAACGGCCTACATGCTCCAGAGATTAAAAGCGAGACAATACACACAGGGGAACAAGGCTAGCAAACTTTTGGCTAAGAGACTGCAGGAACAAAGGGCGAACCAAAAAATAGCCTACCTAATGACCCCATCAGGTGAAAAAAAAATGATCCCTAGGGACATATGCAATGAATTTGCAAAATACTATGCCACCCTATACAATTTGAACACAGACAAAGCCACCTTCCAACCCACACGAGAACATATCAACTCATATTTAGATAAGATAGACTTACCGTCACTCACACCCCAACAAGCTGAGGACCTCATTAAACCCATAACCAGTGAGGAACTCCACGTAATAATCAAAAACCTGCCGAGAGGCAAAGCGCCAGGCCCGGATGGGCTGGACAACAGCTACTACAAACAATTTCAACACATCCTGGCACCCCACCTCGCACTCACATACACAGAAGCGACAAGGGAGCAAGTGTTACCACGAGACACACTATTAGCCCATATCATCACAATTCCGAAACCAGGTAAACCACCAATACACCCACAAAACTTCAGACCCATCTCCCTGCTCAATACAGACGCGAAAATATTCGCCAAAGTATTCGCAACCAGACTGAGCTCAATTCTCCCGAAATTAATTCATAACGACCAGGTCGGGTTTGTGTCAGGGAGGCAAGGAGCGGAAAACACAAGAAAAGTAATTGACATACTGCATAGCCTGCCCAAACTACACAAAGGGGGGGGATTGATCATGGCCCTAGACGCAGAAAAAGCCTTTGACCGCCTGCACTGGACATTCCTGGAAATGGTCATGATCAAATTTGGCATGCCGGAAGGGTTCAGGTCAGCGGTCAAGGCGATGTATAGTGAACCAACCGCCCAAGTTCTTAATGCAGGCTTCCTATCTGAGCCCTTCACCATCTCAAATGGGACGAGACAAGGGTGCCCTTTATCGCCCCTGCTGTACGTTATGGCGTTAGAACCATTAGCAGCCAGGATCAGACAACATGAATCTATACACGGTGTGAGCATAGGAAAGAGAGAATATAAGGCCAACTTGTTTGCAGACGATGTGCTGCTGACCCTGACCCAACCGCTGATCTCCATGCCGAACCTCCTAAAGGTAATAAAAGAATACGGGGACAGCTCGTATTACAAATTAAACGTATCAAAAACTCAAGCCCTAGGAATAGGAATCCCAAACACTATAATGCAAGTGCTGCAGGGACAGTTTGAGCTTGACTGGAGGACTGACGATGTCACGTTCCTGGGAATTAAATTGACGAAGTCAATGGGTAACATGTTTAAAACAAACTACGAGACCCTATACAGGGAACTAACCACCAGATTGAATGGATGGGGAGATAAATATCTATCCTGGCTGGGGAGGATGGCGGCGGTTAAAATGTCTCTCCTCCCCAGGCTACAATATCTCTTTCGGACACTACAGATAGAAGTACCGAACTCCTACCTACACAAAACTCAGACACTGCTATCACGATTCATCTGGGCCAATAAAAGGGTGAGAGTAGCGGCAAAATTCCTCTACAGGTCAACCCAAGAAGGGGGTCTGTCGCCCCCAAACGTTAGGTCCTACTACCAGGCGACAATACTGGCGCCAATGGTGGAAATGCAAACAAGAGACTCCACACCGCAGTGGTTAGACATAGAGGACTACTGGATTAAGGGAACCACACTTAGACAGCTCCTTTGGGTGCCCAAACAGATGAGGCCAAATCAACCCGACATGTTGCCAACTACAAAAACCCTGTTGAGAGCATGGGACAGGACTAGAGACGCACTGACATCCCTGTCCCCGTGGTCGCCAGCAGCACCGCTATCTAGCCTATCTATAACCAACGACACATTGGCGCATAGAGAATGGTCCCAGAGGGGATGTACACACATAAAGCACATAGTGGAAACACACAAAATACTACCATTCCCTGTGCTCCAGGACGAGTATCAGCTACCCCCTAGACTAATATTCTCTTACCTACAACTTAAATCCATGCTAGAAAACCAGTCAGTCACTAAAAGAGGCCCGAGCACACTTACAAAGTTTGAGCACACATGTCTGAACCCCAGACCCAAGAAAGGTACAATCTCAATGTGTTACTCACTCCTTATGGAAAACACTACGGCCCAACCAGATAAGTTTAGAGTAGCCTGGCAGACAGACCTGGGAAAAGAGTTTGATGCAAAACAATGGTCACAAGCTCTCACAGCACACAGAGGGAGATCTACCTGCACCTCGCATTTAGAACTGATGAGGAAGGTGTACTATAGGTGGTACATGGTACCGACCAGACTAGCGAAAATATATCCGGGAACGCCATCCCAATGTTGGCGTTGCGGGGAAGAGGTGGGAACAATGTACCATATATGGTGGACATGTAGGGAGATCAGACCTTACTGGGGAGAGGTAGGAGACATTATCAAAACGACAGTAGACAACAACACCAAGATCACCCCAGAACTATGTCTCCTATTTATAAACATGGGATCCCGACGTAACAGTGAGACAATCCTGACATACCACATCCTCATAGCGGCACTGACACTCCTAGCTAGAGAATGGAAGTCGACAAAGGCCCCGACAATACACACCCTGAAGAGTCAAATAGCCACTAACTTGAGGTATGAAGTGGCGACCAGACAATCACAAGGTAACAACCAGAGATTCAGAGAAGCAATAACTAGATGGGACACTCACCATAATGAGAAGCAGTAGAGAGGAGACTCCAAGCGGACTTCCCACGATAGGTTCGAATCATACGACAGAAGTGGCCACAGGAAAACACAGGGGTACGACACCCATGAGAAGGATAGGGGACCCTGACTAGTGGGATGCAACTAGAAGTCAAATAGGAAGACCTCCTAGTAAAATACAGCCAGACAGCCTCAAGGAAATACCAAAGGTGGCAAACCTTGAGCGGCAGATAGACAGGACATGGGGAACTCGCTTTACCCCCCCCCCTCCTCCCCCCCTCCTCACAATCCCCGGTTTATCCCCGGTTTACCCCCTATCCCGTTGAAGAGGAGTGTAGTGGTAGGACATCAATGGACAACCACACCAAGAGCAGCGAAGCAACCGCAGAGCACGCACCACTCAGGTGTAGCGGACCAATTGTAGGTAAAGAGAGTAACATACATAGGCAGGGAACTCAAGCCCAGTAGACATGGAAGGCCACAGAGACTAGCCAAACAAAAGAGGGTATATATAGAGTATGCAATACCATGCCTAACACACAAATGTCAGATTGAAAAAAAAAAAAATGTGTTTTTTATGTTTTTTATGTTTTTTATGTTGAACGCTCATTGTAACCCCTCCCTACTCTCTTCTGTACCCCACTGTTACTTTATAAAACAATAAAAATTGTCAAATTGAAAAAAAAAAAATAAAACATGGTCTTTTTTTCATTTTTGATTTTTGTTTTTTTTGTTTTGTCGAGCTGTCTGTAGTTGTCTCTCAGACCATAGATCAGCAATTCAAAAGTATATATAATTTTGGGATAACTGAGCATTATTTGAAATGCTTCTTTTTCATTTTGTCGTACAATTGCTGAAAATAAAATTTTCAGTGCAAACTAAATGTAGTAAGACTTATCGACTAACAATGACTACAAAAACCCACATCTGTGAAAAGAACTTTAAATATAATGTAATGTGGAAAGGGTAATCTGTCTTACTTCAGCTGCTCCATATGTAGGCTTTCAACCCGCAAAGGGGTTACCTATTACATTTAACCTTTGTGATCATCCCACAGGCAGCAGACAATTCATGTTCCCACGCTAAACCAATGAGAAGGAAAGGGACCCTCATGAAAAATCTCTGAGGCCTGAATGATGCTAATCAATGATTTTACTATAGAAGCTGGCTAAAGCCGGTTCTCGTGCTACAAAGTATTAACAATGCTTCAATATTATAATAATAACTGTAATCGAAGCGCTTTACAAAGAAGATTACGATAAAAGTTTTGTTTTCCCCAGCTATAAGCACAGATACATGTCTTTGAATACACGCTCTTATTTAATACAGAAAATACGGGTTTAAAAGCAAAAAAATAGAACATTTTTTGTGCCAAGAAACAAACCTGAATAATGTATTGTATTCAGTCAAGTATTTAAAAAATAAACAAATAGAAAATAAAAGCCCACGAGGACTTAGAACAAAAACACAGAACATAAAGCAAAACATTTGTAGACTTGCCTTCGTCAAAGGACACATATGATAATTTATAAGAGAATAATAAATAATATTATTTTTTCAGTATACATATATCATACTTGTGCATTCGGTTTCAACCAAATTTCCATTTGGGCAAATTTAGGCCAAATTCCGTATCTCTAAAGCGCTATATGGATATTTGAATGAGCAACCGACTAGCACAATAGCCAAATATGTTTGATCCGGTATTCAGAGTTCCACACGTAGTGTCAAAAAAAAAAAGATTGATGGGAACAAAGATGATTGATGACTAGGGGACAGCTTTTAAATGTTAATTTTATTCACAGGTCAAGTGAGAAGTGACCAATAGAGAGAAAAGAAGGAGGGACTATGTTTATCTATCTATCTATCTATCTATCTATGCCTAATATCATGTATGTTCCCCTCGTGCTGCCAACAGTTCTGGTGCATTGAGGCATAGACTTCATAAGACCTTTCAATATATCCTGTGATATCTTGTATCAAGATATTAGTGGCAAGTCCTTTAAGCCCTGCAAGTTGCAAGGTGGGGCCTCCATGGATCAGATTTGTTTTTTCCAGCCCTCCACAGATGCTTAATCTTATTGAGAATTTGTAGTGAAAGAGTGTACATGCTGGTCTGCAACAATCTCTAGGTAGGTGGTAGTGATCAAAATAACATCCACACGAATCCCAGGACCCAAGGTTTCCCAGGAGAACATTACCAGAGCATAACATAAAAAAACTATTACATTTTTTGAGCTTTGAAATAGCTGTCTAGTGAACGAGTTAGTGCGCGTGATGCATACCCTTATAATGTATGCATAATCAGATGAGTGCAGCCCTCTTGGTTGGGAGTCCATATATATTTATATTTTTGGTCGGGGAGAAGGGCCGTTGGGATACAATAAGGTTTGAGCTATACCAGTAAGAGCAAGTTGGTTGTAGTGTGCGAAACTGAGAAACAGGTAGACCTGAAAAAGGCTCATGCATTGAAAGAGAACAGTTGGGTAGGGTTCCAAAATGTAGAATGTCAGGTGGTAGCTGGGAATGGGGTAGATATAGGCCGGCAAAACCCCTACCACAACGCCAGGCATACTGGACAAAGGACGTAGGCATACTGTTTGAGCTATACCTGTAAGATCAAATCAGTTGTGGTGTGTCTAAACTGAACAACATTAATTAACAAATCCCCCCCCCCCATTATTAGGGTTACTTGTATTTTGACTGATCCAGCAACAGTTACATATCACTGAAAACGCCCAGTGCTGGGAAGATAAGCATGATGGACGTAAAATTTTTATTTATTGTTAAAAATCGGGCAAAAATGATACCGTAACCGAGTGATGGATGTTGAAAACATGAAACTATGTTGGTTGTAAGATAATGTATTGGATGTAAGTACTGCTTCTGATGCTTTAAGGAAATACTGTCTCTTCCCAAGGACCATGTCTCAGTACAATATCCAAAAGTGGACCTGAAAACAAGTTGTCAGGATGCTTATTGACCCCTGAAATGCTACTTAGGGCCAACTAAGATACTCTAAAAACCAGACTAAGCTAAATGTAATGTTCTGTAGAGCATGTGGTTGTCATAAGTAGGTGAGAGAGATAGTTTAGTAAAAGAAAGTCACTTGCATGGTGACCTAAAAACGTGTAATATACTTAATTTATCTTTTCATTGTGAAAACAATGAAATGTTAATTTACTAAATATATACACCTGGATGATTGATGACAGCTAGAAGTTGAGAGTAAGAATAAGTGAATAGAAAAGGTGTACAGTGGTTCATTGGTGGATCCAGGAGGGGGCAACAAGGCAATTAAGCTCTTTCTTGCTGGCCCATGCACGGCTGGCATTAGCCAAGCTCACCGGCTCACTGGCACTGAAATGAGGTAGCCAGCAGGGCTGGAGAGAGGACTCAGGAGCTCTAATTTAGAGGGTTCTCCTCTAGCAAGCTCAGAGCGTTGCTGCATTTACCATGGCAATGCTTCGGATCTCACAATAGTGAATTCTAGCCCCGTGATTTTTGGGTGAGAGTTCACTCACCACTAGAACCACCAGGGCTTGGAAGTAATATCCCTCCTCCCTGGGCAAAGGTAAGAAGGGATATAAAGTGCATTTATTTTAATTAAATACAATACAATAAATATATATGTATTTATATTCATATATTTATTTACACAATACAGTCCTGTACCAGTATGAGTCACACACTGCATCCCTCTGACACATACTGCACAACTCCCACACACATACTGCACCTTTCACACATACTGCACCCCTCACTCACACCCACTGCAACCCTCACTCACACCCACTGCACCCAGGGCTGCCATCAGAAATTTTGGGGCCCCTGACACAGCTCAAGGTCTGGGCCCCCCGGTGCCTGCACCCGAGTCCGTCCCCCCCCCCCCTCCTGAGTCCGCCCACAGGGATGCAGTGTCTGCAGGGCCGGTGCAAGGATTTTTGCCGCCCTAGGCAAAAGTAAAGTTTGCCGCCCCCCCATGTGACATCACAATGCCCCACCCATATGATCTGCCATGTTAACTAACACCAGTGCTGCAGTGCCGCCGTGTATACATTAAAAGGCCTGCAGGGACAGGCTAGACACCAGAACCACTACATTAAGCTGTAGTGGTTCTGGGGACTATAGTGTCCCTTTAATGTGAGGTAAATTAGAGATTAGTGCCACAAATAATATACTAGATTGCCTACTTACAACCAGATGAGGATGATGATGGGCTCTAGCTGCCGTCTGGCTCCACTGGTCTGGTGTAGAACAGGCTCTCTGGAGGCGGTTTGTAACTGTGGTCACAAAAATCAATGTTCTGGGATCAACGGTAAGCAGCTCCATTTTTTTGAGGGCCCTTTACACAACTCAAGGTCTGGGTCCCAGGGTCCACCTTCATGTTCCACCAATGAGTTTGTTCACAGGGGGTGGAGTGTGTGTGGGGGGGATGTCCTGATGTGTGTAAGGAATACATTGTGTGAATCTGTGTTTGTATGTGTAAGGGCTGCAAGGTGAGTTTGTGTATGTATGGGATGCAGTGTGTGCGTCTGTAGGGGATGCATTGAGTGTGTGTAAGGGGTGCATTGTGTGTGTGTAAGGGATGCATTGTGTGTTGCTGTGTGTAAGGGATGCATTGCTTGTGTATGTGTGTCTGTGTGTAATGCATTGTGTGTTTTTCTGTGTGCAAGGGGTGCATTGTGTGTGTGTGTGATGGATGTCAATCTCTCCCCCGTCAATTTCCTTCTCCCCTCCCTCTCCAATTTCCTTCTTCTCCCCCTCCCTCTCCCTCCAATTTCCTTCTTCTCCCCCCTCTCCAATTTCCTTCTTCTCCCCCCTCTCCAATTTCCTTCTTCTCCCCCATCCAAATTCCTTCTTCTCCCCCTCTCTCAAATTTCCTTCTTCTCCCCCTCCCTCTCCAACTTCCTTCAACCTCCCCCCTCCTCTCCAACTTCCTTCTTCTCCCCCTCAATTTCCTTCTTCTCCCCCTCAGATTTCCTTCTTCTCCCCTCAGCCTCCTTCTTCTCCCCTCCGGCTTCCTTCTTCTCCCCTCCAATTTCTTCTTCTCCCCCATCTTCCTCCCCCCCCTCTTCCCAGCTTCCTTCTTCTCCCCCCTCTCCAATTTCCTTCTTCTCCCCCTCCCTCTCTTTGCCTTTCTCCCCTCGATTCCTTCCTCTCCCCCCTCAAATTTCCTTCCCCCAAGGAGTTTCCTTCCTCTCCCCCCTCCCTCAAATTTCCTTCCTCCCACTCAGATTTCCCTTCCCTCTCCCCTCCTCCCTCAGAGTTTCCTTCCTCTCCCCCTTGATTTCCTTCCCCTCCCTCCCTCAGGTTTCCTTCCTCTCCCCCCTCCCTTCGTTCCTTCCTCCCCTTCCCTGCCTCCTTAAGGATTTCAGCCTCCCCCACCCCTCCCTCCCTTAAGTGTCCTCCCCCACCCCTCCCTCCTCCCATGAAATTCCCCCCTCCCTCCCTTAAAATTTCTTTCCTCCCCCTCCCTCCCTCAAATTTCCTTCCTCTCCCCCTGACACCCGGTGGGCACGCAAGGGAGCACTCTCCCTGGCTGAGTGCTTCCTTTTCAGCTCCCTCGCGTGCCGCGTACTGATGCCTGCGCCGGAAAATGATGTCATCTTCCAGCTCCAGCATCAAGGCGGTATGCGTGGGAGCTGAAGAGGGAGGGGTGGGGGGGAGAGTGCTCCTTCGCGCACCCGCCGGGTGTCAGCAGGGCCAGCCTCTGGGGGGCCTGAGGTGACCGGCTGCTGGGCCCCCCAGGAGAAGAGGCTGGCCCAGTGGGTACATACAGGGGTCACAGGGTTCCCTGCGACCCGATATGTACACCACTGAATGTGGGGCCCGGACAATGAATGTGGGGCCCGGACGACCTGAGCAGACCGGGCCCCCCAGGACCGCCGGGCCCATGACAACCGTTATGGTTGTCATGCCCTGATGGCGGCCCTGACTGCACCCCTCACACACACATTGCATTCTTCACACACATTACACCCTTCACACACTACTGCCCTATCCCCTACTACAGACCCTTTCCCCTACAACAGACCCTATTCCGACAGACCCGGCAGTGGTTCAATGACCTAAACCCAAAACCAGTAAGAGAACTTAGTGTTTATAATTCAGGCTACATTACTAACACCATGAAAATGTGGCAGAGTGATTGCTGGTAAGGTAGGTATAGTAAGTTAAATGAGCCCAAAATTATTGAAATACTCAAGTGATACCCATTACCAAAAAACACTGCAAGGAATTGAAGAGAATATTAAATGACCCAGCTAACCATTTATGTTTAAATGTCCCCAGATATTTAAAGCCTGGTATAAAGCATAAATGGCGAGACTTGATGTACTGATATGATCTTAGCGTGAATAGATATCCGCAAAGGAGGAAGAGAATATACATGAATATCATGGGCCCCTATAACTCATATACCAAGAGGCCAGGGTACATAAACACAAAATATCAACTTGGATAACCAGACACAAGTTTGGATTAACTGCACATTGTCACAGAGAGGCATAGTATAATACGTAACAGTGAGGACTAGCCTGGTGTACTGATTAAGTATTGTGGCGTGCATACTTCATATCCCTAAGCAAACAAGACTGCTACTTACAGCAATTGCCTAATAAATATAATATGTAAGAAACTGTAAGTATAAATGTCACTGTAGATGAGGTGGATGTGTTGTTGTTATGAACAGGTTCCCCATAACCCTTTGCTTCTGACAACCAGTAATCGTATGTACAACTAACAGTAAACTGCAACCTTGCAGCACTACAATGCGCTGTGTACCGATTAGGTGACTTAGAACCCTTTAACATAGCAACTATGTACTATAATGCCAGTAACAATATTATATATATCATTCTGGCCAAACATACTATCCGACTCTGGAGATAAAGATAAAGTAAGTATATTAATATATACCGTATTGCTAGTTTAGAGCTCAAGTAGCAGGTAGCTGGGAACAATACACATCTCAGCTGGATTCTGCATGAAAAGAAAAATTATATAGCTAAGAAGAAACAAAACAATGATGTGAAAGGAATTATTACAGAAAACTGATAAGCATCTTCATTTAAAAAAAAAAAAAATATATTTTTTTGAAAGCCCAGCTGTGAACAACAATATGCACTACAAATGCACCATAGGTCTCCACAGTGGCAAAAAACCCACAGAAATAAGTAGTGACCCTGAGCATGATAGTGCTTCCCAGCATCCTGCAGTGCGACTGCCTGTCCCGGAAATCTCTACAGTAGCAAAACCTCCCAGTACTGTGCAGCAAGCCACAGCAAGTCAAAGAGGTCCATAGCCACAAAACCCAGTATCGTAAATTCCACGATGAAGGAACTGATGAATATGTGCTGCATGCATGAGAGTATCATGTCGCTTGTTTATGGGCTAAAATATACACTAGAAATTGAACCTGGAGTCCTAAAGAATAGCAGTTAGTAGTGAACCTGAGATGTAACTTAGCAAGCAGTTATTAATAGTCACAACAATACCCAATACAGACTGGGTGTCATTGAGCTACTTCAAATAATAATAATAACTAGAAAAGCTATAATTTCTGGGGAAATTGTGTGAAGTGTTCTTGCCTCCACCAGTAGTCTACAACTGGAGTGGGCAGAGTAACTTATTTATTTATATAGCACATTTAATTGCAACGTTGTTGCCCAAAGTGCTTCACAGTTACATTAAAACATACATTTATAAAAACATTAGCAGGTGTACAAAAGGCCCTGTCTATGACATCACTTGCTGCTCCAGCTTGGCACAGGTCAGAGTATTTTGGCGGTTGCCATCTTCAAACGGTCGTATTTTAAAAACTATACATCCTACAGCGAAGAGCTTTATATTGTGAGAATCACAGGACCCAGACCTACATTTTGATGCATAGTATGTCTCTGAAGTATTAAAAATGAAGGCACAGTCGCAGTTTAGAAATTGCCCTTCAAATTTGAGCTGGCTAGAGTGGAGTTTCAATGAATGTCAATGGACGCGTGAGTTGCAAACAAATGGTCATATTGTGAAAACTATCAGGACTATGGCTTAGCCGTTGACATGTTTAGTGGCAGCAGGGATAGCTGAACGTTTTGATATAAGATTTGTGTAGGTGGGTGAAAATGAGGGAGTGGTGGCAGTTTAGAAATCATGTCCTGATTTTTCAGCTTTTGCCAGCTCCCACTCTAGTTTTGAACATTTTGCCATTCATTCCTATGGGACCAATTTCGCCACAAGAACGATGATATTCCGTTAACCATTCAGCGAAACGTTCCACAAAGTAATAGCAATCCAATCGGGAACAATCCACATGTTTCGGTATATTACTGTCTATGTAGTGTAAAAACTGTGGGAGGAGTTAGGGTGGTAAATTTGGCTATAATAAGAATAAGAATAATATATATATGAGATAACATTAAGTGGTCTTGCTATGCAAGAACACATAATTAATTGTGAACTGGATCCCAACCTCCTGCTAAACGTTTGAAATTGAAATTCTCTCCAGTATGAAGAAAAATAATAAGCCAAATATGTTGGGCTGAGAAAATATAGGAGATGCATTGTTAAACCATAGATATTGTAATAGTTACATTTCTGGCACCTTTGTGACTTTAGATAAAAAGTTAAATATCATAAAATACTATTAGGTGAGAGAGGTTTAGTTTGAAGCGTAATATAGTAAACTTCCAAAACTTTAGCCACAATCAATGACCAATAGGTAGATACATATAAAAACACAAGTAGGACACTTAATATAAATTACACTTAGAGATGCAAAGTAGTAAATAGGAAAAATACCTTTAAACATACTGATGATATAACAAATGATATGTAAATATCTAATGACAGGTAGTGTGGTCAAACAAGGCTTAAAATAAAGTAATGAAATTGCTTCTGATTGTAGGTCGAATATACTGAGCCTCAGTGAAAATGTAGCATAGTCCAATGAAGGCTAAATGTTTTGAGCCAAATTGAAAATGTAGTGTGGCTAAACGTAGGCCACATGCACTGAACCAAAGTGAATATGTGGTGTGATCAAACTCAAGCCAAATGTACTGTATTAAGTTAAACATAGCCTGGCCTAACATAGGTCAAATGTACTGAGCCAAAACGAAAATGTATCACTGCAAAACGTAGGCCGAATATACTAAACCAAAGTGAATATGTAGCGCAGTCCAATGTAGGCTGAATGTACTAAACCAAAATGACTAAGTGGCATGGCCCAAATGAGACTGAATGTACTGAGCGAAATGAAAATGTAGCGCGTCCGAACTTACGTCGAATGTACTAAACCAAAGTGACTATGTAGCTCATCTGAAAGTAGCCTGAATGTGCTAAACCAAAGTGACTATGTGGTGTGGCCAAACAAAGGCTGAATGTACTGAACAAAGTGAACATGAAAAGAACCGTGGGAGGTTGACCACGGGTTAGGCTACTTACTCACAAATCAATTCTCCCCTACCGATGCCAGAGCATCATCCTAAACTGGGAAGCCCGTGGACCAGGTTGTGTGCATTAACCTAGCAAGCAGGTTCCAAATGTGTCAGGTCCCTTGCCCCCGCACCGCTCGCGGTGTCCTTGCTTAACCCATCACCACGAACAACGTCTTCCGGTTCCTGTCCGGTTCCTGTCCCTGCCGCCACTCCTCAACCTCACAGTGTTTCTGATGCTGCATGCTCCAAGGCAGCTTCCTCATATGTGTGTCAGACCCGGTCATGTGACCTGGCACACAGTGGTGAGCTCACTGATCACAAGAGAGGGAAAAGACACCTCCCACGTGTTGTAATTAAAACTAATTGGAAGTTAGCCAATTAGTTTCAGACACACCCTGTGTGTATATAAGTTTACCTCCCCCTTGCCTCAGTGCCCTGTTGTGGTCTTTCACAGCCCAATAGTGCGTTTGTATTGTGATTCATTCTCTAGTTATTGACTTTGGCTCGTTTCTAGTTTACTCTGTTTTCTGTGATCCTTGACCATGGCTTGTCCTTCCGTAGTCCATCTCTCCGTTGTCCTTGACCTTGGCTTGAACCCTGACTACTCTCTCTTTTGCATAGCCCGGCCATTCTAAGGACTGGTATTGCAATTCTGTGTGTCTGTGATCTGTCTGCGTGTTTGGGTTCTCCTGGTAATCATGACAAAATGTTAGCAAAACATAAGGAGGCTGCTGGGCGGGGGATAGACAGAGGCTGGAATTTTTTTTTATTTCTTGAGCATTTTCTATGGAAGATATTTGCATGTGCTAAACTATTAACTGAAAGTGTGTCGCAGATCCTGAATAAATGTACTTTTCAGAAAAATGGTGTAGCCAATTCAAAATTTTACACCATGCACAAATCTATTACGTATTTGAATGTATCTACAGTAATTATTTGTAGCGATGCATAGTTATGTTTTTTTCTACATAAAACACCTGGCAGTTGTGTGAAGCTGGCTTTTATTTTTTACTGTGTCAGCGCCATTCACTCATTTCCTTTCTTTATTTCCATGCTATTTCTACTAATGGCATGGGTGTGATTGGCCAGTGCAGCATTTGACCAAGCCTCTCTATATATGCTGGAGTCGCATAGCGCAGCACGCACATGGGCTCTTATTAGTGTAGGGAGAGGATGCTGCCGCTGTGAGAGACAGCTTAGGAAAGAATTCTACAAACTAGTACATTAGTGGGATGCACTTCATATCTGAGAGTCAAACAGAAGCTTCAAATACTGTGGTTAAATCAGAGTTTTAAAAAGTCAATTTTTTTGGTGCTAAATAGTACATTAGTGGGATAGTACATTAGTGGGGTGCACGTCATATCTGAGAGTCAAATAGAAGCGTCAAATATTGCTGTCACATTGCAGTTTTAAAACTTGAAATTTTTTGGGAGCTAAAAAGTACATTAGTGGGGTGCACTTCATATCTGAGAGTCAAATAGAAGCGTCAAATACTGCTGTCACATTGCAGTTTTAAAACGTAAATTTTTTGGGGTGCTAAAAAGTACATTAGTGGGGTGCACTTCATATCTGAGAGTCAAATAGAAGCGTCAAATACTGCTGTCACATTGCAGTTTTAAAACTTACATTTTTTTGGATGCTAAACTGCTAAATAGTATTTTAGTGGGGTGCACTTCATATCTGAGAGTCAAATAGAAGCATCTAATAGCGCGCTTACAGCGCAGTGGTAAACACTCTAATTGTATTACTGCTAATATGGTAAATAGTACATTTGGGGCCTGCTCTTCATATCTGAGAGTCAAATAGAAGCGTCTAATAGTGTGCTTACAGCCCAGTGGTAAACATTCAAATTTTCTGGGTGCTAATCTGCTAAATAGTACATTTTGGGGCGTGCACTTCATATCTGAGAGTCAAATAGAAGCATCTAATAGTGCGCGTACAGCACAGTGGTAAACATTCTAATTGTTTTGCTGTTAATCTGCTAAATAGTACATTTTGGGGCCTGCTCTTCATATCTGAGAGTCAAATAGAAGCGTCTAATAGTGTGCTTACAGCGCCATTGAAAACATTCTAATTTTCTGGGTGCTAATCTGCTAAATAGTACATTTTGGGGCGTGCTCTTCATATCTGAGAGTCAAATAGAAGCGTCAAATAGTGCGCTTACAGCGCAGTGGTAAACATTGTAATTGTTTTGCTGCTAATCTGCTAAATAGTACATTTTGGGGCGTGGACGTCATATCTGAGATTTAAATATCTCGGTTGGAGCCCCCAAGGCTCTGTCCTTGGTCCCCTTCTATTTTCTCTTTATACTGCCTCTCTTGGCAAACTTATTACCTCTTTTGGATTCCACTACCACCTGTATGCTGATGACACCCAGTTATATCTTTCCTTCCCGGACCTCTCCCCTGCCGTCCTGCAACGTGTCACTGCTTGCCTTTCTTCCATCTCTGACTGGATGTCCTCTCGCTTTCTGAAACTCAATCTCTCTAAAACTGAGCTCCTTGTCTTTCCTCCTCCTAATACTGATCCTCCTCTTTCGCTCTCCCTTCAAGTTTGTGGTACCCACATCAGTCCATCCTTGCAAGCGTGCTATCTTGGTGTCATACTTGATTCTGGCCTTACCTTTGAGCCTCACATCCAGCATGCTGCCAAATTCTGTAGATTCCATCTTAAAAACATAGCCCGCATCTGCCCCTTTCTTACGCAAGATGCTACCAAGGAGCTTGTCCATGCTCTAGTAATTTCCCGCATGGATTATTGTAACCCTCTCCTGATTGGTCTTCCCAAAAGCCATACTGCACCATAATAAACGCTGCTGCCAGACTGATTTTCCTCTTTAGTCATTTCTCTCACCCCTCTGCCAGTCCTTACATGGGCTTCCTGTATGCTATAGGAGTCAATTCAAGATACTAATTCACACCTATAAAGCACTGAATAACTCTAGCCCCTCTTATATCTTCTCACAGATCCATAGGTATGTCCCTTCTCAGTCTCTCTGTTCTGCCCGTGACCACCTCCTGTCCGCACCCGTATGGCCAACTCACACTTGCAGAACTTCTCGCGGGCGGCTCCCTTCCTATGGAATAGCCATCAGACTCTCCCCTAGTCTTGCATCTTTTAAAAAGGGCCTTAAAACCCATCTCTTTAGGAAAGCTTATGGCCTCCAAGACTAACCTCTACCTCACATACCTGTTTCTTGCTCTCTCCTAAAGGGCAGACCACCTTATTTGACAGCAAATTCCTGTCCTAATGTGTTTTACACCCCACCTCCTATAGAATGTAAGCTCGATTGAGCAGGGTCCTCTTCAACCTATTGTTCCCGTAAGTTTTTTGTAATTGTCCTATTTATAGTTAAATCCCCCTCTCATAATATTGTAAAGCGCTACGGTATCTGTTGGCGCTATATAAAAGGCAATAATAATAATAAATAGAAGCGTCTAATAGTGCGCTTACAGCCCAGTGGTAAACATTCTAATTGTTTTGCTGCTAATCTTCTAAATAGTACATTTGCGGCCTGCGGTGCACTTCATATCTGAGAGTCAAATAGAAGCTTCAAATAGTGCACTTACTGCGCAGTTGTAAACATTCTAATTGTTTTGCTGCTAATCTGCTAAATAGTACATTTTGGGGCCTGCTCTTCATATCTGAGAGTCAAATAAAATAGTGTGCTTACAGCACAGTTGTAAAAATTCTAATTTTCTGGGTGCTAATCTGCTAAATAGTACATTTTGGGGCGTGCACTTCATATCTGAGAGTCAAATAGAAGCATCTAATAGTGCGCTTACAGCACAGTGGTAAACATTCTAATTGTTTTGCTGCTAATCTGCTAAATAGTACATTTTGGGGCCTGCTCTTCATATCTGAGAGTCAAATAGAAGCGTCTAATAATGTGCTTACAGCGCAGTTGTAAAAATTCTAATTTTCTGGGTGCTAATCTGCTAAATAGTACATTTTGTGGCGTGCACTTCATATCTGAGAGTCAAATAGAAGCGTCTAATAGTGTGCTTACAGCGCAGTTGTAAACATTCTAATTGTTTTGCTGCTAATCTGCTGCTCACATTGGAGTTTTAAACAGTCATTTTTTTGTGTGTGCTAAATAGTATATTTGGGGTGTGCACTTCATATCTGAGAGTCAAATCGAAGCGTAACTTTGATTCGAATTTTCTACATCGGTCACTTGTAATATTTTTTCACACCTACAACACTTGTTACACAGATCTAAGTGACAGAAAACAGATTGATATTTTCTACACTAAAAACTACCAGATAACAAGCTGCTATATTTAAACCAATTAGCAATAGCTAAGAGGTACTTAAACAATATTGTGATTCTGGGGCAATACCCTCACAAGTCAAACTGAGAGGTCAGTTTATAGGGAAAACTGTTGCCTGAATACAATTCTAAAACAATTTCCATATGTCATTTGCAGACTTTACATGCTGGAAAAACACAGGTGCCAACTGCTGTGGCTTTCTGCAGTGTGCATAGCGGCAAGGAGGGCAAGGCTGAAGAGTGGGTGGAAGATAATGTGGAAGATGATGAGGTCCTAGACCCCACATGGAATCAAGGTCATGTGAATGACATGTGCAGTTTGGAGGAAGAGGCGCTGGTCGCACAGAGGCACCAGCACAGCATAAGAGGGAGCAGGGTACAAAAGCGGAGTGCCGGTCCACCAGCGCTCATCGGCATGTATTAGCTCGAGAATTACCAGTTATCCAAGTAATACATGTAGCGATCAAAGGATCCATCCAATAGAGTTGAGCGAACTCGAATTGCAAAGTTCAGGTTCGTACCAGATTTAACGATCCATTCGTAGTTTCACAGTCAGGTGGGCAGTCCGGTGACCAGGACCCAGACACTGTCTGGGCGGCGGTCGGACGACCGGGACCCAGTATGTCTGATGTTGAAGTTAGGAGTCACAGTGTGGAATGTATTAGCAGGGTCTGGTGCAGGGTAAACCCACACCCCCTGGTGTTGAGCACCAGCGTTTGTGCGGCCACATACCAGGACCCTGATGCAGTTTCAGTAAAAAGAGTACTAGATACCAGAAGCCATCACCAGACTGATCCCCAACTTGGAACAGGATGTGACATTCACTGTAGCGGCTGTGCATGCTTTTGGCGTTCTCACCCTGCTGCTGCTCGCCTCTCTGCGCTGCAGCGTAACTTCGGCCTTCCCGCTCACTGCCTCATGAGACCATGTGAGAAACACGGGTCAGTGGCTCTGCACCAGACGTTCCTCCAATTGATCAGAGTTAAAGGATTTCAAGTGGACTCATTACAATTACAGGGCCTCTAAAGAGTCCTGTATTGTTATTTGTCGTCACTACCTTTCCGCGTCGGGAGTGAGGCATTGGCGCGCCTGCTGCCTTCCTTGCATGTGGTAGCCATAGGCGTGCGCACGGGGTGTGCCGGGTGTGCCTGGGCACACCCTAATCCCCGCGGCACGCCTATGCATATTGAGACCGGCAGGGGAGATCTCAGGATCTCCCCTGTCGGCACATGCAGAGCCGGCGGCACATGTCAGCCTCCCTCCCCACCGACCCACATGCAGGGAGGGAGGCAGGAGAGGACCCGGCGGAGCTATTGCCGGCAGCTCCGCCGGGTTCCTCTCGCGAGATATGAGCGTTGCCACGGCAACGCTCAAATCTCGCTAGAGTTCACTCTCCACTGGACCACCAGGGATGGAATCAGGGATGGAATCAGCAGCACGATCCCCCCTCCCTACAAAAGGTAAGAAGGGAGGGGGGATAGCAATTAATGTACCCCCACCTCCACCCCCACAATCACCCACCCACATACAGCACACACAGACATACAGCACACACAGACATACAACACCCACACACATACAGCACACACAGACATACAGCACACACAGACATACAACACCCACACACATACAGCACCCACACACATACAGCACCCAGACAGCACCCACACACATACAGCACCCACAGACATACACAGTACCCACACACATTCAGCACCCACAGACATACAGCACCCACACACATTCAGCACTCACAGACATACACAGCACCCACACACATACAGCACCCATACACAGCACCCACAGACATACACAGACATACACAGCACCCACACACATACACAGCACCCACACACATACAGCACCCACAGACATACACAGCACCAACACACATACAGCACCCACACACACATACAGCACCCTCACAAACACACACAGCACCCTCACACACACACAGCACACAAACAGCTCCCTCACACACACACAGCACACTAACAGTACCCTCACAAACACAAACAGGACCCTAACAAACACACACACAGCACACTACCAGTACCCAAACAGCACCCTCACACACAGTACATTAACAGCACCCTCACAAGCGCACACACACACACAAACAGCACCCTCACACACAGTACATTAACAGCATCCTCACAAGCACGCACACACAAACACCCTCACCCACATAGCACACTACCAGCACCGTCACACACAGTACATTAACAGCACCCTCACAAGCGCACACACACACACAAACAGCACCCTCACACACATCACACTAACAGCACCCTCACAAGCGCACACACACACACAAACAGCACCCTCACACACATCACACTAACAGCACCCTCACACAGCACACACACACACACAGCAGTGTGTGTATGTGTGTATATATGCGTATGTATATATAGAAGGCGTATGCCTGTAATTGTGGGAGGGATTTAGGCCTATTTAAACCCAAGGAACCCTCACTTACCTGTCTTCGTCGGTTCCGGAAATCCGTCTCCTCGCTTCCGGTGCGCGCAGACCTCTGACGTCACTTTCCCGCGTCGCTCAGAGAGTACGTCCAGCGTCTCAGTGAGAGCTCACGAACGGCTCCGTTCGGCGATTAACAACACAACTGTAAGTCCTCATAACTGTTCGTTAACCTGGTCGCATGGGGTTTTCTACAGGGGGGGGGTTGCCATTCGTTTTCCTTACAGCTATTGCATAACTGACATATGTCTGATTCAGTCTACTGTTCATTGTTGTAAAAAGGGCATACCGATTACAATTTGTATCATCCTGTTTCTTTCTACCAAGAATATACGTGTATTTGTTCTCTTCTTAATGCTGTTATGTTACATACTTTATACGTGTCATATAAAACCATTTACATTTAATATGTGTACAAGGCATGTCATGCTGTCTATTAGCACATGCAGTATTGGAATCTTTCGAATCTAGAAATGTGCTCTCCCAGTAAGCCTAATAGCCACCGTTGGCTGTTTTCATACTTCTACCCCTCCATTAATGAAAGCGTTAAACAAGGATTATGTATTGGGTAGAGATTAACAATACATCAGGTGCCTGAGAGGCATTGTTTTATGCTGACAATGAAATAGAAGCTTTGCTGATAGAATATAAGATTTCAGCGTTAATGGATAGGTTTCAGGACCTGCAGCCCCGTATGCAGAATTCAACCGAATGTCACTGGATATTATATGCAAATCTACAAGATAAAGCACTGTTGGGGAACCAATCTATCAATGAGATAATCTCCAGTTTTTGGTATTTTGGTTTCACAGTAACACAAACCACATTATACCAATAAGATATGCTATAGATGTTGTCTTTCTACATACATGGCTGCTTTTTATATTACAGGTATGTGTTCTCAATGTTTGTTTATGCCCATGATCTGGTCACATCATACATTATCGTGCTAAAATAACATTTAAACTGAAGACCATATTCGGTTATACTAAACACTGTTTTGTGGCTATATGAGGGCAGACAGTACACTGGCATTACTCAGAGCTCAGTTCGCTTGCTCATTAATTCAATCATACAGCTACCCAGTTATTCATCTTACTACGAGTTGGTATCACGTACGCTATTTATTTTATAAACAATTCTTTCCTTTCTAGGAATTCAATTTCGTCATTCAGTACTACCAATTTACGCAGGTTTTCACGTTCACGGTCCGGTTAGTAAGTAAAAAAAAAAATAAAAAAAAATAAAAAATTTTTTTTTTTTTTAGCAAGTTTCGCCTAGTTTACTCCTCCCATTTGTTTTTTTTTTTTGCAATAGGTGATTCAGCTCAGATAAATAAAAAAAATAATATACCACCCGACCATACAAACTCATTAGTGCGACTCAAGTACGTACCAAGTTCACATACAGGTAAGGATAACGAACGTTTATTTATTTCTTTTTCGTACGTATCGTCCCTCGTAGTTTAGGTGGCTGGCTGTTAAGGTCATAGCAACCCAGTAGTGTTAAATATCATCCCGGCTCTCTCGCCTTAAAAATAGTGGTCCCGCGAGGCCAACACCCATCCTCAATTCAGAGGTACTACGTCCCTCGGGCCAATCCATAGGTAGCCGCCTCGCACGTGGCATAGAGAGGGCCTCACCTGTCACTCCCATTCTATCTTCTGACTACTACTCATCGAGAGGCCAACACCCCGCCACAACGTTCGGTGGCCACGAAATTCCCTCGCGCCAACTCATAGATAGAGCCTCTCAAGCCGCTTGGCACTTAGCAGGGCCTCACCAGTCACCGGCTTAGTGTAATTGCTTCGCCGCAGAGCGGCACTAGCTAGTCAGCCAGCACACTCACTTAAAAAAAATAAAAAAATTATTTCCTCCTAACATAACATCTCTTTTCACGCCCATAGCATGTCTAACGATTCAGTTCAAGAAGAAGACCTGTCACTTGCCAGCACTCCCTCCAGACCTGGCAGTCAGCCAAGACAGTCCAGTACGATGTCCAACTACAGATCCTGGACTGTCCCAAAAAACACTGCTGAACTGAATAAAAGGAACATTCCTTTTCCGGCTACAGCCAGAAAAGCTGAACTTTTCCGCTTATTAAACTCGCAAGACGTGGAGTTACCAGGCCCCAGTTCCGATGCTACGATCCAAAATAGCTTGTCAGAATTACGTAATATCATGACCTCCCTGGTGGCTTCAGTAGCTACCATAAATAACAGATTAGATAATCTGGAAACCTCTTGTCAAGCTAGCATTCCGGAAGTACAAGTCCCACTAGGACAACCAGAAACAAGCTCAGGAGGTAACTCCAATCCATTCCCTGCTAAAACATCTAATATAATCAACCCAGTACATTTGATACCACAAAACTTAAAAAGAGATATACTAGAAGGGAAAGATGTTAATCTAGCCTCTCTCCTCATTGCCTCACAGGATATAATCGAAAATAGAGCCTATACTTTCGGCGATATATCCGTGGTAATGAAAACTAGAAATCCTAGGCTCAACAAAAAACTTAATATTCCTGAGTTTGTACTAGCCTTTGGCCTATATAGAGACGTAATTTGCACTGCCTTCCCACACCGTAGAGAAGAGCTGGATCTATATCTGCACAAACTGGTGGAGTTAGCCTATAAATACGGGGGGTACGCGTTTTACGACTACCATAAGTCCTTTGCTGCCAAGTCAGCTGCATCATTGGCCAGTTCAACACCCCCACCGATTGGAGTCAATTGGATACAGAATTATTCTGTAGACATTTTGCCGGGCTTAAAACACCAGCATGTGCAATATGTGCCTCAGCGTCTCATACGGCAAATTTCTGTCCAAATAATATAAGTGGTCCATCTAATAGTAGTACCAGTCCGGATTATTTCCCTAATCAAAGGGAAATGAAAGATAAGTTGGGGAGACCTATAGTATTTCTCGGGAAAGCTCAAGTCTGTAACAACTTTAACGCAGGAGGCTGTAGTTACAGCGCTTGTAGATTGCTTCATATTTGCTCAATCTGTTTCAGAGCACACGCGAAAACCATGTGTCCAAACAAACTGTTCCCTAAAAAAAAAGCTATGACCCCAATAAACGTAAACAATTTACAACGTTACTTGACTGTACATCCTTCTTCTTACTTGACAGACTTTCTCGGATCAGGTTTCACGACAGGCTTTCACACAGGTTTGGTAGCACTCCCTTCAGGCATACTAGAATGCCCCAACCTACAATCAGCTGTTACAGACCCAGTCACTTTAACGGATCTCCTCAATAAAGAAATTGAACTTGGTTTTATGATAGGTCCCTTTACTACTCCACCCTTCACCTCCTGGAGAACTAGTCCACTCGGTATAGCCACGGGCAAGTTTAACAATAAAAAGAGGTTAATAATCGACTTTTCAGCACCTCATACTTCCACATCCCCAAGCTTAAATTCTCTCATACCGTCAGAAGACTTTTCACTGCAGTTCGCAAAAATAGACGATGCCATACAAGCTATCATCAACTCGGGCGAGGCAGCCTGGTTGAGCAAAACAGATATTTCAAACGCTTTCAAACTCTTACCAATTAAACAGTCACTCTGGCACCTTCATGGTGTTAAGTGGGAAGGGAAATACTATTTTGCAACCAGGCTGACCTTCGGCTCCAAAAGTAGCCCAAAAATCTTCGATATATTCGCAGAAACCTTAAACTGGCTACTACTAAACAATTCCAGGTGCCCAGTAGTAATTCACTACCTCGATGACTTTTTATACATCGAGCCTAACTACTACACGCCACATAGTATAAGTAATGCACTATCCCTATTTAATGACTTAGGAGTCCCGGTAGCTCCAAACAAAACAGAGGGTCCCAGTACAGAAATAACTTTCTTAGGCATCACTCTTAATTCCGCGACTATGCAAGCTAGCCTCCCTCAGACGAAAGTAGACAGAATTCTTACTAACATTCACAACTGCACCAACCAAGGGTCTTGTACCAGGAAAGAGTTACAGTCGCTTTTGGGTTCCCTTAACTTTGCCATGAGAATTGTCCCTCAAGGCAGGTCTTTCATCTCTAGGCTTCTGTCTCTCCTACACGGCCTCCCTGACGACGGCACTAGAATTAATCTAGATAATCCTGCGAGGGCCGACCTTAATATGTGGGAACTGTTTTTAACAACATGGAACGGTAGGTCACTTTTTATTTCCCCCATATCAGATGAGTCCCCGGTTATCTGGACAGACGCAGCAGCTACCACCGGGTACGCTGCAATATTTGAGGACGAATGGGTGTACGACAGTTGGCCACCCGAAACAGTTACCCTAGAGAATTTCGACAAAACCTCTGCATTCTTTGAAATTTTCCCAATAGTAGCGGCAGCTCTCATCTGGGGAAATCATTGGAGGGGGAAAGCAGTGAAATGTTACTCTGATAACCAAGCAGCATGCGACATAATTAACAAGGGCCGTTCTCAGTCCCTGCCAATCATGAGTCTTGTAAGGAAACTTACTTGGTTGGCTGCAAATTTACAGTTCTATATGCATTGTATCCATGTTCCTGGTGTCTTAAATAACGCAGCTGATGCTTTGTCTCGTTTTAATTTGCAGGAATTCTTCAAACTACACCCTACAGCAAACAAACACTCCATAAATCCCCCACAATTCAAAGACCTAATCATGCTCTAAATCAGTTATTAGAACACAGTAGAATTCTTGCACAGGCAGCCTTGTCGGAAAACACAAAAAAAGCTTACGATAGGGCATTTGACCTGTTCAAAAAATTTGTACGAGATTTCAATATAATAAACTGTTTTTCTGTAGAAACTATGGTTGCATTCTCAACTTTTTGCCACCTCTCATTAAAACTAGCCTACAATACCATAAA
>OW240915.1:91858951-92004463 GCA_933207985.1 Pelobates cultripes
AAATTTGAGGGGAGGGGGGAGAGGAATTAAATTTGAGGGAGGGAGGGGGGAGAGGAAGGAAATTTGAGGGAGGGGGGAGAGGAAGGAAATTTGAGGGAGGGGAGAGGAAGGAAATTTGAGGGACGGGGGAGAGGAAGGAAATTTGAGGGACGGAGGGAAAGGAAGAAAATTTGAGGGACAGGGGGACAGGAAGGAAATTGGGGGGACAGGAAGGAAATTGAAGGGGAGAGGAAGGAAATGAGAGGGAGGGGGAGAAGAAGGAAATTGGGGAGGGGAAGAAGGAAATTGGAGAGGGAGGGGGAGAAGAAGGAAATTGGAGGGAGAGGGGGGAGAAGGAAATTGACGGGGGGAGGGGGAGAGATTGACATCCATCACACACAATGCACCCCTTGCACACAGAAAAACACACAATGCATTACACACAGACACACGTACACAAGCAATGCATCCCTTACACACAGCAACACACAATGCACCCCTTACACACACTCAATGCATCCCTTACAGACGCACACACTGCATCCCATACATACACAAACTCATCTTGCAGCCCTTACACATACAAACACAGATTCACACAATGCATTCCTTACACACATCAGGACATCCACCACACACACACTCCACTCCTTGTGAACAAACTCATTGGTGGAACATGAAGGTGGACCCTGGGACCCAGACCTTGAGCTGTGTAAAGGGCCCTCAAAAAAATGGAGCTGCTTCCCGTTCTCCCAGAACAGTGATTTTTGTGACCACAGTTACAAACCGCCTCCAGAGAGCCTGTTCTACACCAGACCAGTGGAGCCAGACTGCAGCTAGAGCCTATCATCATCCTCATCTGGTTGTAAGTAGGCAATCTAGTATATTATTCGTGGCACTAATCTCTAATTTACCTCACATTAAAGGGACACTATAGTCCCCAGAACCACTGCAGCTTAATGTAGTGGTTCTGGTGTCTAGCCTGTCCCTGCAGGCCTTTTAATGTAAACACGGCGGCACTGCAGCACTGGTGTTAGTTAACATGGCAGATCATATGGGTGGGGCATTGTGATGTCACATGGGGGGGCGGCAAACTTTACTTTTGCCTAGGGCGGCAAAAATCCTTGCACCGGCCCTGCAGACACTGCATCCCTGTGGGCGGATTCGGGGTCAGCACTTTGGGCGGACTCGCGTGCAGGCACCGGGGGGCCCAGATCTTGAGCTGTGTCAGGGGCCCCAACATTTCTGATGGCAGCCCTGATTCTTCCCCATAGGATTGACTGAGACTGGGCAGATCAGAGTCAGAGCCAGCACAAGTCATACACAGCCCTGGCCAATCAGCATCTCCTCTTAGAGTTGAATTGAATCAATGCCTTTCTATGAGGAAAGTTCAGTGTCTGCATGCAGAGGGTGGAGACGCCGAATGGCAGTACTGCACAGTGTGCAACACTGCCCAAGGAAGCACCTCTAGTGCCCTCTGAGGAGTGGCCAGTGGAGTTAACCCTAGGCTGTAATGTAAGCACTGCATTTTCTCTGAAAATACATTGTTTACTGCAAAAAGCTTGAAGTTGGTCTGGTGAAAATAGTGTCCTTTTAATTTTATTTAAAAAAAAAGGAATATTGTACTATTGTGATATTTTTTGATATCTTGATATATTTTTTATGCATATTATAAAATATTGATATTTTAATATGTTTAAAAAAAATTTCAAAAAGTTTAGCCTAAAATATCAAATCATTTATAAAGCTTATCCAACCATATTAAAGTGAGGCTTAGATGACCTACATCTGTTTTCGTTTTGTTAAAAAATACATTATTTTAAATTATACTTAGCTTCAGCTTCTTTTTCCTAAAAGAGCTCAATATTTAAGTAAGCATAGGCAGAATTTCCAAAATCATTGGTAGCCTTTTGGATTACTGGTTTAACTAAGGTAGAGTCTCCTACATAAGAATTGCTAATAATACCTCAACTATGCTACAGGCATTTATCTGTTACAGGGACAATTCTCAGTACCAAAACAACAACAACTCTTTCTAGTAGATATGGACTAAGAATTCTATTCTCGTCAAACTATTTTCAAATATTTTGGAGAAAATGAGAATTCCTCAGAACCTCCTCATAACTTTCCGAGAGGATTCCCCCGATCAGTCTGGGACATCATATGAAGAAGTCTTATCTTCCTCATAATAAGCCCAAATCTCCATTAATACTTTAGGCACTGCCGAAATGACACAGGCTTCCACTTTTTTCATTTCTCTGTGTGATTATAGAAATGCTCAGTAATATATACACTTTTCCTGTTGTTTTTTTTTTGTAACAATTCTGTAAATTGTTCTACGCTGTTCTAAATGGTGTGTGACAACTGCCAGTGTTTTGCCAGAGTCAGATTTCCCATTAGGAAGAATAGGAACCTACCTAGAGGCACCTGTCCTGTAAGAGCCGCCTATTTACAGCACCCATATTGGAGGTCTGGTGAGGGTAGGTAAGTACCATAAGCCTTGTCCTCCTTAGTCTATTTAGCCTTTTATACTTGATACCAGCTACAGGAAAAATTATGGAGGGTGTAAAACACAGTGTTTTCCATTTTGTAGCAAAATAAACTCAAGTTTGCTTATGCAAGTTTATATCTTTTAAACAAGAGCATTAAACATAATAATTACATAAGAAATTGTATAAATTCATGGAAGACTGTCATATTTTTGGGGAATATTTCCGCCTCCCTCTTCAGTAAGTGTAACTGAAAGTATATAAAAAAACCTTTATTGTTTTATGGGTTTCAGGTATTGCCATTTTCCCATGATGCCATGCATGTGTAGAGTATATGTGCTGGGCATCCATTTCACTTGACATTGTCCACATGCATGTTGTGCTTGTGCATCACACAATTGGAATCACAAGATTTTAATAATTTGCACTCTACACCAGCTTTTACACATATTACAAGCTTATTCACTAAAGTGAGACATGTTGAGGATTTAAAGTTAATTTTAAATTTTAGACCCAAGTACAAAAAAACAAGTCCTGCGCTCAAACTCCCATCACTCCTGGGCGGCAGCAACCACCATAGTACACATCAGCCCCAATACATACAGCTCTTCCCAAATCTCAAAGATGCGTAAGGATTTGGGAAGAGCGCAGGTAACTTTTTTCTTTAGGCCAAAATAGCCTAACTCAAAAAAACTCAAAAAGTTACAGTTCAGCTACTTTTGCTTTCAATTTGAAATTCAATTTAAATAAATTTTGTATTCCAAACAATTCTCACTTCAGGGAAAAACCCAGAGTATATGTTATTAGAATGTGCCATTCATTCGGAAATGACAGTTTCTCTGTAAAATGAAATTAACCATCTGGATAAATTAGATTATTATTTGAAAAAAGAATGTCTTGTTTCTTGTTTAGAATGAATTCAAGGAGTCATTATTATGAAATAAACTAAATACTTGTGATTCATCTTGTTTGGTTGTCCCTTTCATCATGGATTTAGCTCTTTGAATTGCTAACAAGATCCTGAACTATGAGAAAATACATTGTTGTACAACTGACGCAAATCATTTTGAAATGAATGGTCTTGCAGTATGGAAACAATGTGAAGCTTGGCTTTAAGTGATGTGGATTTAAAGGATAATTAAGACTGGAAATATGAAAGCACTAGGGGGATTACTTAGAGATTACACAACGATCACTTTAAGAAAAAATGTTTAAGTATTTCAGGGAAGGTCTAAAGGGCATACAAATCGGAACCAGCTATTTGATGCTATTTCCATCTCTGAATTTCTAAATGCAGATTTTCACCATTTGGCTGTAACAACATAATATGGTAACAATTTAAAATATTTGAACAATATATTCTAACTGCATTAGCAAAAGCCTAAAGCGGCGCTATTACAGCCCCTGCAAAGTGAGCATCTCATAAAGATAACATTTTTATGAAATACTCATACTGATTGTGTTGGAATTTAATTGAAATTCGAACCCAAACATAAGATATACTGAGACAAAGTAGGGACTACTTTATCTCAGCATTTTTATTACGCCTGGCTCTTTTAGCACCATGTAGAAGTGTCAATCTCCCAGCCAACACCAGGGACGCCTGCAGAGATATTAGCTGTATTTATGGAGGATCCTATGGTCTCGGTGGAACCTCCATTGATCTCAACGCTGTACTCTTGCGCATGCACAAGAGTACAGCACTGATGTTGGCTCCTGGTACTGAAGCACCAGGAGCAGAAGTGGACTGTCCAGAAGAAGATGATTTAATGCATCTTTATGGGAAGCATTTGACATATCCATGCAGAGTGTGTAGATGCCAAACATTAGTTCTGCAATCTTTGCAGGACTGAACCCAGGAAACCCGTCTATTGATGGCATTAGGCAGCAATGTAAACACTGATTTCTCTCAGAAAAGGCTGTGTTTATATACACACTGAGCATGCAGGGGCAATCTCTTTCCTCCAGAATAACTACATTAATCCTTTTTTAGAAATGCTGCTTCTGCCATCTGTCAATCAACTCTTTGCATAGATTCCTGTGCTGACCAACAGGGAGAGCAGGAGAGACCCCTTATAGGCAGTTTTTTCTGCTCTCCAAGCATAGCTAACACATCACATGAGCTGTGGATGCTATGGTAACTCTCTAGCTGATGTTGCTAGTGCTGACAAGAAAGTACAGGACAGATGAGATTTGGGTGTCTTAGAAGTGTAACACCCACAAAGCTGTGGACATGGAAGCACTGGAGGTGAGATTATATATAAATATTTTAGAATAAATACATAGTTTATCTCTGTGATGTCTCACAGTAAAACATTTTTTTAAATTGTGTGTATATATATATATATATATATATATATATATATATATATATACACATACACACTTTCCTCCATACCTGTGTTAGCTGTGAGGAGAATGGGTCCAATCTGAATTAATGTTCCTTGTGACTTGGGGCATTGCAAGCAGGCCCCTTTCTGTTTAGGGAGGCTGTGCAAGTCACATGCAGGGAGGTGTGACTAGGGTTCATAAACAAAGGGATTTAACTCCTAAATGGCAGAGGATTGAGCAGTGAGGCTGCAGGGGCATGTTCTATACACCAAAACTGCTTCATTAACCCCTTAAGGACGGAGCCAAATGTACAAGTTGTGGCTCTATGTCTGTTCAACTATAATTTACCTCTTTCATACTAAGTGCACGCACACTTATTATATATCGGTTTGTTCAGGTGCAACAGGGCTTTCATTCCATATCAAACATTTATATATAGAACTCCATTTTATATGAATTAAATCTAAAAAAGTTTTCAAAATTAAGAAATTTTGATATTTTTCAATTTCTGCATGTCAATTTAACTGTTAATGTCACAATACTGTTTGGTTTTACTGCAATAAAACATACATATTTGTATTCAGAAATGTCTCATGAGTAAAACAGTAACCCCCATGTATAGGTTTTATGGTGTTTTGGAAAGTTACAGGGTCAAATATACGTCTTGTCTATTTATTTATTTTTTACATAGAACTATCACAGATTGGTTTGCTGGGCCTAGGTTGCCTTTGAGACCGTATGGCAGCCAAGAAATGTAAGTTACCCCTTAATGGCATACCATTTGAAAAAGTAGACATCCCAGGGTATTCAAAATGGGGTATGGCCAGTCTTTTGTAGTAGCCACTTGGGCACAAATGCTAGCCAAAGTTAGTGTTAGTTTTTTTTTGTTGTTGCATTTTTCACATAAAAACTGTACTTTTACTGATAATATTAACGTCAGTATATAGTTTACTGCCCTGAAACACTCCTAGTTCTGTTCAGTGATGTCTCACGAGTGGCACGGTACCCCCCATGTATAGGTTTTATGTTTATTTTGAAAGTTACAGGGTCATATATACGGCTTATCCATTTATGCTTTTTCACAATGAAATTTGTCAGATTAGTTTGCTGTGTCTAGGCTGCCTTTGAGACCGTATTGCAGCCAAGAAATGAAAATTACCCCTTAATGGCATGCCATTTGAAAAAGTAGACATCCCAGGGTATTCAAAATTGGTTATGGCCAGTCTTTTGTAGTAGCCGTTTGGGCACAAATGCTAGCCAAAGTTAGTGTTCCGTTTTTGTTTTGTGTTTTTCACATAAAAACTGTACTTTTACTGAGAATATTATTGTCAGTATATAGTTTACTGCCCTGAAACACTCCTAGTTCTGTTCAGTGATGTCTCACAAGCGCCATGGTACCCCCCATGTATAGGTTTTATGGGGTTTTGGAAAGTTACAGGGTCAAATATATGCTTGTCCATTTTTGGTTTTACACATTGAAAATTGGCAAAGCAATTTTCTGGGCCTATCTTGCCTTTGAGAGAGCATGGCAGCCTGGGTAATAACATTTCCACTATTATGGCATACCATTTTCAAAAGTAGGCAACCCAGAGTATTTCAAATGGGGCATTTTAAGATGTTTGATCTAACCACTTTATCAGAAATGAAGGCCCCACATAGCGGTAATAGTTTTATTTGTGCTTTTTTCCACACATGAACTCACTTTTCACAGGACATTTCTTATTCCTGGTATGAGTTATTGCAACAAAGCCTCACTATTTTTTTTCTAACATTGTCTCCTAAATATAACACTACCCCCATATACTGGATTTTCTGTTTTTTGGGGGAAGTCACAGGGACAAATATATTAGATGTCCATTTCAAAGTTGGAAATTTGACAAAGTGATTTGCTGGGTCTATGTGGCTATTTAGAGAGCATGGCAGCCTGGGTAATAACATTTCCACCATTATGGCATACCATTTTCTAAAGTAGGCAACCCAGAGTACAAGAAATGGCAGACCTTGAGCTGTTTGGTCTAGCCATTTTAACAGAAATGATGGGCCCATGTAGCAATTTCTACTTTTATTTTTGTCTTTTTAATCACATAAATTGCATTTTCACTAGAAATGTCATAATCCTGGTATTAGTTAGTGCACTAAAACCTCAGTATTTTGATTTAACACTGTCTTCTGAATATAATGGTACCCCCACGTATCATTATTTCAGATTCCTTCCAATAAGTACAGGACGAAATATATTAGATGCCCTTTTAGCTTGTAAGTTTGACAAAGTGATTTGCTGGGCCTATGTGGCTATTTAGAGAGCATGGCAGCTTGGGTAATAACATTTCCACCGTTATGGCATACCATTTTCAAAAGTAGGCAACCCAGAGTACAACAAATGGCAGACCTTGAGATGTTTGGTCTAGCCATTTTAACAGAAATGATAGGCCCATGTAGCAATTTCTACTTTTATTGTTGTCTTTTTAATCACATAAATTGCATTTTCACTAGAAATGTCATTATCCTGGTATTAGTTAGTGCACTAAAACCTCAGTATTTTGATTTAACACTGTCTTTTGAATATAATGGTAAC
Organism: Pelobates cultripes; assembly: GCA_933207985.1. Classification (NCBI taxonomy): domain Eukaryota; kingdom Metazoa; phylum Chordata; class Amphibia; order Anura; family Pelobatidae; genus Pelobates; species Pelobates cultripes. The sequence continues at coordinate 91,866,326 of OW240915.1, forward strand.
CCCACGTATCATTATTTCAGATTCTTTCCGATAAGTACAGGGCAAAATATATTAGATGCCCTTTTAGCTTGTAAGTTTGACAAAGTGATTTGCTGGGCCTATGTGGCTATTTAGAGAGCATGGCAGCCTAGGTAATAACATTTCCACCGTTATGGCATACCATTTTCAAAAGTAGGCAACCCAGAGTACCTCAGTATTTTGATTTAACACTGTCTTCTGAATATAACGATACCTACATGTACAATGTTTCCAGGTTTTTAGTATATCACAGGAATAGTACAGTACCCCCACATACACTTTGATCTGAAGGCAGAGAGAGGCAGATAGATATTTGACTCAGATACTGTAGCATTAACCCTGTGATTAGTTTTTTGCTTTTTTTGTGAAGGCACATTTCAAGTACTACAAATGTAGTATTTTGAGTTGTTTGGTGTAGCCACTTTAGAATGGCTAGCATAAACAGGGACAGGCCAAGGTCAGGGGAATCCAGAAGTCAGAGTAGTCGGTAAAACAAGCCAATGGGTCGGTACAGGCAGCTAACGAAGCATAGTCAGGACAAGCCGAGGTCAGGGAATCCAGGGAAATCAAGCAAACAAACTGCCAAAGTACCATACAGAGTGATTTAGTAGTTCAGCTCTGTATGGTAGACTTTGAAACAGTCTGTTATGCAGAGGGCGGGTAGGGATGGACAGGAGGGGCAATAATAACTGGAGTCCTTTCGGACTCCTCTTTTCCAGCAAACACGGCATTTTCATTGGGGTGACCTTTTACAGGGTGTGGGGGGGATTCGGGAAGGGAAATGTTTGCTGAAAAGTCGTTGGACATCTTCTGATTCCAAAGGAGGGTTAGGATTTGGGGTCTGGGCAAATATAATTTGAGACAAAATTTGGACCATAAACTCTAGAAATGGGCATGGTCTACCTATGGCTTCCTTTTTATAAAGCACATAGGCATTGAAAATTGCAATCTGGGTTATGTAGATTGCAATTTTCTTGTACCGGGTCTTACTCTTCTGGTTCACCAGATAGGGCTGTATGCACTGATCAGCCAAGTCTACTCCCCCCATAATCTTGCTGTAGTCTGCAATGCACATCGGCTTCTCCAGCTGCCCAGTTCCACCTCTCACAGACACTGGCACTGAAGTTTAGTCGTGCATTGTAGACAACATGTACACATCTTTCCTATCGGTGAAGCGAAGGGCAAGCAACTCATTCTGGCGGAGTGCTGAAAGGGAGCCTCTACTGCGTCTACCTCTTGCCAGGGTTTGGGGGAAACCTCTACGATTCTTACGCACTGTCCCACAGGCTACGGTCTCAAAGCAAAATAGAGTTTTAAATAACTCTATGCTTGTGTAATAGTTGTCAACCCATAGCCGGTATCCCTTATTTAACAAGGCAAGGATTAGGTCCCATACTATCTTGCCACATGTACCCACAGAATCAGGGCATCCTGGTGGGTCAAGATGGCTATCCTTCCCCTGATAAATACGAAACGCCCATGTATATCCAGATTTTGATTCACACAATTTATAAAATTTTACACCGTATCGGGACCGTTTAGAAGGGATATACTGTTTAAAAAGTAATCTACCCTTAAATTTTATTAAGGACTCATCTATACAAATATTTTCTTCAGGGACATAATTTTGGGAGAATTTGTCTGACAGGAGTTCAATTAGGGGCCTGTCAAACAATGGGTTGTTTCTTGGGGGGCACAGTTTGTTGTCGTTGAAGTGAAGGAAACGCAGCAGCTGCTCATAGCGATCCCTCTTCATAACCCCAGGGAAAAGAGTGGTCGCCAGGATGGGGTGCTTGTACCAGTAGGACCCGATACTCGGCTTTTTGACAATGCCCATAACTAGAGTTAGGGCCCAAAATTTGCGCATTTCTGCGAGACCCGTGGGGTGCCACATATTACGCCGATTGTAATGTGACCCCGGATTCGCAGTCAGATATTGGTTGGCAAATAAATTGGTTTGCTCAACCAATAACTGAAATACTTCCTCTGACATAAACAAATCAAAATATTTTAGGGGCTCCCAAGCATCCACCATAACCGTGATGCCAGGGGTCGCCGTAAATGGGGGAATATCTGGGGCCGTCAGGTTTGGGGGCACCCAGTCTCCATCTGGCATTGGACTTGCTGAGCGTCCTCTTGTTGGTGGTGGTGGGGCACCATCACTAGAGGAGTCAGTCATAGCCTCAATGTCAGAGGCAGTGATAGTGTCACTGTCTTGCAGAGTGTCACTATCACTGCCTGCCAGAATGGCGCACGCCTCCTCGGCCGAGTAGCAACGTGCCATTCTAGGGGGGACTACTCAATAATTATTAAAAAAAAATCTAAGGGGGAAATTACTAAATTCCTACCTGCCTAACACCCTACTACCCACCCTCAAAAACCCACAAAGAAAGGGTTAATTTTTATTTTTTGTTTTTTATAAAAATAACCCCCCACAAAAGTCAGCCCTCTGATCACAGTGATCACTGGTACAATACTGTACAGTAGCGATACTGTACAGTACAGTGATCACGGCAGCGGGGAAAGGGTTAAGGGAGATTTGGGTTGCTGCGGCTGACAAAGGGTAAAAAAAAAATGAAAGATTTTTTTGACCCTAAAAAAAATAAATGAATAATAGTACAAATGTACTAAAATCCCTAAACAGGCTGATCACAGTTTTTTTAAAATCATTGGCTGACACATTGTAACAGTCATCGCAGTGACTGGCTGTCACTGCGATCACAAACTGCAGATCACCACGGACTGGCCACAGGGGACCTGCCTGGGTTGCCAGGCAGGTCCCCGAACCGTGATCTGCAGTTTGGAAGGGATCGGGGACACGTGGGTGGGCTTAAACGCCGCGGCGTGCTATGCCGCCGTGAAGGCGTTTAAGCCCATTAACTCCGGGACGGCATAGCACGCCGTAACGGCGTGAACGGGTTAAGCTAACATTGTTTTGGTGACTATAGTGTCCCTTTAACCCCTTAAGGACACAGCTTCTGAAGCTGGACATACCCTTAAGGACACAAGCAATGTTTGCATTTTTTGGTGTTTGTGTTCAAATGCAATTTGCATCTCTCTCATTTATGATACCAACACATATTATATACCGTTTTTTTAGACAACAAAAAGGGCTTTCATTTGATGTGACATATACCTATATAAATTCTCATTTATTACCCAAAAAATGCAAAATAATGTGAAAAAAAAAAATGCTTTCCCCTCCCATGTTTTGGCAATAATAATGTGTGCATAATATGTCCAGCTTAGGAAACGTAATTTAAAATCAATTCATTTATGTGTCTTGATTTACAAGTGCATAATATGTGTAGGATTTCAGTTTATTTTGAAAGTTACAGGTCACAAACCACAAGGTCTAAAATAAGATTTCAATATGAAACAATTTTAGAATTTTGCTAAATATTGGAGTAAAATTAAATTTTTTCTCTATTTTGGCATATACAGATATTAAAAGGTTTTTGTAATGTGTATTTCGTAAAACTAGTGTGTGCTATCCCTGTACAGAACCCCATATTGTGTTCAGCTATATCTGCTGAGTAAAACGATACCCCCATTTGTATACCTTTGCCCCTATTCTGTGAAGCTACAATGCCATATAGGAGACCATGTTATTTTAGTTTCTATAGCTGGAATTTTCATAGATGGTCATATGTCTGATTTTGTGGCATTATAGCCATTTCACTGTTCAAATAACCCTACGAAGGCCTTCCATTTGAGAAAGCAGACACTCCAGGATATGTTGTTAGGCATTTATTATACCTTAACTTGCCACCATTTTTTCACCAATTTATTTCAAATTTTGTGGTGAGAAAAAAAAATTAAATTTTTTTACATACATGTTGCATTTTCGCTTGGTATTTCTTACATTTGATAAGTGCCACTGTCAAAAATTCCTCCTAAGTATGCTCAGTTACCTCTTCTGAGTAAAACAATAAGCCCAATGTATGACCTAGACAATATTTTGTGAAGTTACAGTGCTGTGAAAGAGACGTGACAAGTTCAGGTTTTTAAGTATGAATTTACATGGAGAGTTTTAATGGGTCCGTATTCTATTTTTAAATATGTTAGCAGGCTGCTTTTTCCAACTACCCCAAAAAGGCATACTATTTCTTAAAGAAGACGCCCGAGGGTATTTCCAAAGGCAAATTTTGAACCTTAGCGTGGGATAATTTTTCCGTTAGCTTGTATCAAATGTAGTGGTAATAAGCATTTTTTTCTGCCTTTTTGACACACAGTGAGTTTGTACTGTATATTTTGCAAACCTTATGTGTGCTACGGCTTTATAATACTTTATATGTTGCTCAGCTATGTTGTCTGAGTACAGCAATACCCCCGTATGTACCTTTTCCAGGTATATGTGGACGTTGAAGGGGCACATTTCAGACACAGCCATTGCAGTTTTTTTCAAACTTTGAATTTTTACCCTGTGTTGTTACCCCACTTTAGAGTTTTTTTTAAGCAGGCTATATATTCCAACTATCCCAGAAAAGCATATAATTTCTTAAAGAAGACATCCCAGGGTATTTCAAAAGGCATATTTTGAACCTTAGCATGGGATCATTTTTCTGCTAGCTTGTACCAAGTGTAGTGGTAATAGGCATTTTTTTCTGATTTTTTTTGACACACACATTGAGTTTATACTCTGTATTCTGCAAACCTTATGTGTGCTACGGCTATATAATATGTCCTATCTTGCTCAGCTATGTCGTCTGAGCACAGCAATACCCCCATATGTACCTTTGCCAGGTATATGTGGACATTGAAGGGGCACATTTGAGACACAGCCATTTAAGTTTTTTCAAACTTTACAGTTTTACGCTGTGTCCATACCCCACTTTGGAGTTTTTTTTGTAGGTTAATTATTCCAGCTACCCCATAAAGGCATACCATTTCTTAAAGAAGACACCCTAGGGTATTTCAAAAGACGTATTTTGAACCTTAGCGTGAAATAATTTTTCTGCTAGCTTATACCAAATGTAGTGGTAATAAGCATTTTTTATGCCTTTTTGACATACTCAATGAGTTTGTAATATATATTTTGCAAACCTTATATGTGCTACAGCAGTATAATACATCATATGTTGCTCTGGTATGTCATCTGAGTACAGCAATACCCCCATATCTACCTTTACCAGGTATATGACAACGTTGAAGGGGCACATTTGAGACACAGACATTTAAGTTAGAATTTTTACGCTGGGTCCATGCCCCACTTTGGAATTTTTTTAATAGGTTGTGTTTTCCAATTACTTCACAAAGGCATACCATTTCCTAAAGAAGACGACCCAGGGTGTTTTAAAAGGCATATTTGAAACCTTAGCGTGGTATCATTTTTTTTGCTGGCTTGTTCAAAGTGTAGAGGTAATATGCATTTTCCCCCTTTTTTAAACATTTTTTTAAAACTTTTTTAAAGTTTTTTTTTAATTTTTAAAAAGTTTTATTTAGCTTTTAATAACTTATTTTACTATTTTAAAACTTTGTTTAAACTTTTCAAAAGTTTTTTTCACTTTTAATTGTTTTTTTTTTACTTTTAACCCCTAACTAGCCTAACCGTAAATTCCCCAATTTCCCCACTAACTTCTACCCACCCTAGCTAAATAAATAAATATTTTAAAATATTTAAATGAATTAATTAAATACATTTAACCTCTTAGGATTAAAAAAATAAAAGTTAACCCTCAGGGTTTAAAAGAAAAAAATCAGATCACAGTGAAATACTTTGATCTGTATTTTGATTACTGCAGGCAGTGATCAAAGGGCAGGGAAGGGGTTAAATTTTATTTGAAAGAGGTGAGGGGAGGTGGGATTTTATTGCTAACACATTTTTTTTACAGGGAGAGACAGATCAGCACCGATCTGTCTCTCTGCAGTTCACAGCTCACACGGAGCTGCAGGGAAACAGATCTGGTTTCACTGCAGCACGTGTGATCGCTCTGACTCCCGGTCAGAGCGATCACATGGGCTGAATCAGTGAAACTGCCCATGGTAGTGTTCCTCCGATATGGAGACACACTACAGGAAGATTAACCCCACGATTACCGCGATTATGGCAATCAGGGGTTAATTTTCATTTTGAACGGAAATTTTCCGTCCAGCGTCCTTAAGAGGAGTGCAGCAATGTCGGAAAATTTCCGTCCAGCGTCTTTAAGGGGTTAATATTTTTTAATAAGTTTTTAAAGGGACACCATAGGGTCGAGAACACAAACATGTATTCCTGATCCTATACTGACTCCCCCCCGCCTCCCTAAATATAGTCAAATCTTGCATGGTTTCAAGTCTACAGCTGCTGCCTCTTCCCCTGACCTGCCTGCTTGCCTGACACCATTATAAGTGATTCTGTGAGCCAATCACAATGCTTTCCAATAGGATTGGCTGATATTGTCAAGGAGGCAGATCAGGGGCAGAGCCAGCACAAGTCAAACACAGCCCTGCCCAATCAGCATCTCCTCATAGAGATGAATTGAATTAATGCATCTTTATGAGGAAAGTTCAGACACTGAATGGCAGAAGCACCTTTTGTAGCCATCTACGGAGTGGTCAGTGGAGTTATCCTTAGGCTGTAATGTAAACACTACATTTTCTCTGAAAACACAATGTTTACTGCAAAAAACCATAAGGGAATGGTTCTACTCACCAAACCAAATACAATAAGCTGTAGTTGTTCTGGTGACTATAGTGTCCATTTAAAATAATTTTTTCAAAATATTAAAATCCAGATATATATCTTGTATAAAAATATATTAAAAAGTATCAAAATATTAAAAATATGTTTCTAAATATTAAATTGTTTTAAAAGTTTGTCCAAAAATATTAAATCATTTGAAAAGCTTATCTACAAATGTAATCAAGGCCTAATTGTCTACTTTTGTCAGGGCTGGATTTCTAATTAGGCCATGACCTGGGGGTGTCCAAGACGAAGAGGGTTCCTCCTCTTTAGCATACTGTTTATCATTGACAGTATAGTTGGACTAGCAGTTTTCTCGGGCAAGAAGGGTAATAGTTTTTTACCCTTCTCGTGTAGTACCCACGAGAATGATACATTTTCACTTTCAGTACATTTTCTCTATGTTTGCCCACACTACATAGTCTCTGTGGTTCAGTACTTTTGGCCATGCTACATAGTTCCCATGCGTCATTTTCACTTTGAATTAGTATATGTGGCCACGCTACATTTTCACTTTTATTCAGTACATTTAGCTGCACTACATTTAGGTTTAGTACATTTGGCCTACATTTGATCGCACTACATATTCACTTTGGGTCAGTACATTTAGCCTATGTTCGACCACGATACATATTTATTTTGCATCAGTACATTCCGCCCTGCTACATAGTCACTTAAATTTAGTACATTTGAACTACGTTCGGCCACACTACATTTTAATTTTGGCTCAGTGCATTCGGTCTATGTTTGGCCACGCTACATTTTCATTTTGGTTCAGTACATTTAGCCTACTTTTGGCCACGCTGCATTTTCATTTTGGTTCAGTACATTTAGCCTACTTTTGGCCACGCTACATTTTTATTTTGGTTCAGTACACTTGGCCTATGGTCAACCGCGCTGCCTAGTAATGTGGTTTAGTATAATTGGCCTACATTTGGCTGCACTACACTTTTATTTTGATTTAGTACATTAGGCCTACTTTCAGCTACACTACATTTTCACTTTGGCTGAGTACATTTAGCCTAATTTGGCCGCACTCTTATTAGTTTATTTTAAGTCTCATTCAGCCACAAAACCTATCATTAGGCATTTATAAATAATTCATTTATCATATCATTGGTTAGCCTGCAGGTAGTTTTACCCATTTTTACTACACTGCATCCCTAAGTGTAGTTTATTCTAAGTGTCCTACTTGTATTTTTATGAATCTACCTATTGTTCATTGATTGTTGCTGAATTTACAGGTTTTGCATTACTACAGTATACTTCAAACTAACTCTCTCTCACCTAATTGTATTTGATATCCAACATGTTTATCAGTTGCTAAGCACTGTAAATCTAAAGTCTTGAAATTGCCAGGCATTACCCATTACAATATCTATGACTCCAACACTGCAACTTCTGTAATTCTCAACCTAACAAATTTGGTTTATTATTTGACTTTATAGTTGAGCGAATTTCTTTTTCAAATGTTTAGCATCAAGTTGGAATACAGTTCACAATTAGTTATTAATATTTTAAGTAGCTCTCTATGACTCCTCTACTAACTTGGTTGTTGTTTGCGTCTGTTATCTGCTAGCTAAGTTACATCTCAAGTTCATTAATAACTTCTATTCTTTAGAACTGCAATTTAAGATTCTACTGTATGTTTTAATGCCGTATAGCGACATGATACTCTATATAAACTTGTTTCTGTGACTTTGCCACTGTGGAGCTTAATGATGCATGTACGTAGTGCACATTATTGTTCACAACTTTACTGTGGAAAAAACAGAAAAAAAACATATAACATGATTTTCAGGCAAAGATCACTTGTATCGTATGGTGTTAATACTGATGCCTATCACTTTGCTCTAATCATTCCTTTCACATTATTGATTTATTGCTTCTTAGCCATATAATTTTCTTTTCATGCAGAATCCAGCTCGGATGTGTATTTTTATCGGCTACCTGCTACTTCATTAACTCGATTTAAGTCTCAGAATGGCAATACAGCATACATCGGTATACTGCAGTAACCCTTCCTCTATATCTATGTGGCCACATTATTTGCTTTAATCGGTTTTAGAAGGAGCAAAAAGAAAGCTGCATTTCCTATATTACATTAAAAAAATTGTATCTAAAACAGACAATCAGGAAACAAGCCACTAGCATGCAGAGTACTGCACTCTATGGCTTCAATTTAATATTTTTTGATCAAATAAACTTTATTAGGTAGCTGGATTAAAACAATGTAATTTCTTGTTTGGACACATTATATTGGCTGGGAGGCAAGATGTCCATCTGTGTACTGTTTCAGTGTTTCATTTTCTGCTTGTTTCCATGGTTTGTAAGGAAGTGAAACCATATTTGCAAAGCAGTTAATAAGGCTGCACCTAGTATTGCACGGAAGGCCTGTTATAACAACCCAAGACCTCACATATTAAAAATATCAAACTATGTCCATGATGGGCATGTTTAGCTTCTGCTACTTTTCATTTTTGCCCTGGTGTCTCAATGTTACCAAAACCCATGGTACTCATTGTATTGACATTGGAAAGGCTATACATTTTCCACTTTAATGTGTTAATAGTACAGGCTGTTCCAACTGTGCTTAATATTTGTGTCCTAAATCTGCTGTTAATTATGAACTGTGTTTTTGAGCAGATTTTTTTCATATTTGAAATGAGAATCATTTGGTTGCTTGTAGTGGTTTAACCACAGTTTGCTGAAACATTCATAGACATTTTCTACTGCACTTATTTGTTTTTTGTTTTTATGTTTTGTTTTCTACCAACATAGTGTGTGGCAGATGTTTAAAGTGAAATGGAGATTCACTTATGTATTTTTATAATTAAAAAGTCATCCATTACTTTATTTTGTGTATCACTCAGCAATGTGCTAAACTTTAACCCAGAAATATGTTTTATTTATTCTTTTGTGGCACGGCAGGATTGGTGGTAAGCACCCCTGGGTAAATGGAATGACCAATTCTTTTCTTTATGGAAATGTGTAGCAATTAAAAATAATTAACTCGATTTCCCTTACTTCTATAAAACATGTCAGCAAGAAACAATGTTATGGAATTGATTTCTGCCTTCTCGTACTAGAGCTTCAGAAATTATCATACTCCGAGGGGAACATTTGGAACTTCTTCAACAGTTCTGACACTGACCAGAAATCTGGGCTGGACTATCATCTTTTGTACCACAATTTTCTGTATTTGCTGGAAACTGAGCCATTGCTCCAGGTAGACTAGTCTCAATGACAAATCCAGTAACATGTCCAGTGTTGGCTACTTCTTCTAGCCCAAATGAATGGCAAAGCTATATGCTTATATTGTGCCTTATGCAAAAAGATACATATTAAATCAACCTTTACTGATAGATAGTTGATGCAATATGAATGCTTTATCATGGCTTTGCCTTCTTATACCTTCTTAAAGAGTTACTCAAGGCACCATGACCATTTCAGTGTTTTGATGTGATTATGGTGCTTGAAGTCTGTATGTGCAGTATTTCAGTAGAAAATGCTGCATTTTCAGAGATATTTAATGATGCTGCTGGATGTGTAACTTCCCCCAAAGCAGCATCATTAGTATGTCGTCAGACAGCCCAGAACAATAGTTCCAGGTTGGATAATGTGAATTCTGTACATATTATATACATAGAGTATCATTACTTGGCGGAAAGCGTCCAGCTGACACTCTCTGCCGATGAATTATGGCAGGATTGGCATTTGGCTTTTGCCATTCCAGATGGCACTGCATCTGTTTTGCCCCAATCCCATAGAGTCTGCAGTGGTTATGATGCTTTGAGTAAAACTTTAATGTCATGTGAAGACCTGGAGATATATTTTGGGCCAATTTGCAATAAGGCCAAATTCAAAACGTTTGGGTGATTGGCCAAACTTCTAATTACCAAGCCACCAGGCACTAGAATCAAAAGGGAATCAATGCACCCAAGCCAAACATACATAGGCAGCAAATGAACGGTCAGTTGTTGAATTTTCCAGACTATGGACAAGCAAAAAGATCTGAGTGACTTTGACCAAAAGTGGTGCAAGGAAGGATAACCGATGAACCGTTAGAGTCAGGCTCAGGGTAATGGACACCCAAGGCTCATTTATCACATGGGGAGCAAATGCTAGAATGTCTGGGCAGAACACACAGAAGAACTACTGTAGCTCAAATTGCTGTAAAACTTAATTCTGACCATGATAGAAAGGGGTCAGAACAAACAGTGCATTGCAGTTTGCTGCATATAGGACTGAGTATCTGTAAATTAGTCAGAGTGCCCTGGATGACCCTTGTCCACCACTGAAAGCGCCTTCACTGGGGATGTGAGTGTCATAAATCATGACATAAATCACTGGTCTAATAAATCATATTTTGTTTTAGATCAGATGGATGGTCGGTTGTGTACATATCGTTTAACTGACTAATAGATGGCAGCAGGATGCACTAAGAAATCAGGCTGGCAGAGACAGTGTTATGCTCTGGGCAATGATCTGCTGGAAAATCTTGGGTCCTGGCGTTCATGTGGATGTTAGTTTAACACGTTACACCTACCTAATTGCAGACCACATACACCCCTTCATGGCAATGGTGTTCCCTGATGACAGTGGACTCTTTCAGCAGGATAATGCACCCTGCCACACATCAAACATTGTTCAGGAATAGTTTGAGGAACATGACAAAGCATTCAGATCTCAGTCTGTTTGAGCATCTGTGGGATGTGCTGGAACAACAAATCCGATCCATCTCACAACTTGCAGAATTTAAAGGATCTGTTGCTAGGTTGCTGGTGCCAGGCACCACAAGGTACATTTAGACGTCTTGTGGAGTCTTTGCCTTGATGCATCACTGTGTTTTTGGCAGCTCAAGGGAGATCCAAGACAATCTGGGGCAGTTGGTTGAGTATGCTGTTAAGTTAAAAAACAAGAATACTGATAGTGGTATTGATAGCCTGCTTCATTCATTATAGTATGACACTGTTGTTTATGTCTAGTGCAGTGTCACACTCCTAGTCTCTGCTACTTAATACCAATTTATAGTTACCAATACAGTGGGACCTCGGTTTACGAATTTAATGCGTTCTCCGGGATGTTTCATATTGTAAAAAATGTGTAAACCGAAATGCGGTTTCCCATAGGAATGCATTGAAGACCAATTAATCCGTTCTGGAGGTCAGAAAAAATTCAAAATGAGCTGGCATGGAAACCAACCCACAATGCAGAACACACAATAAAAGGCATGCAAACGACAAAGCTCAGGTCCCTACCTTTCCACAGCTTGAGAAATGCACCAAAAAGTCCCAAAACAACTGCAAACAATTCCAGCTATATTTGCCAAATAATGCTGTGATAGTTTCCACAATACACAATCATTCATCTACTTAATTTATTGTAATAAGAAAAACAAACCCACCATCATTAATGTTGCATCCTAATCATAAGAACAAACTAAAGGAAGGGGTTGTGTTCCCCAGTCCATAATCAGCAGACCTACTATGGCCTTTGAGAGTCTGAACACCTCTTCCTCGGCCATGAGGACTGCTGACACCTCCTCCACTGCTGCCTACACCACTGTCACCAACAATGCTGCCAGTACCACTATTAGTAGCATTTCGCCGCAGGATTGTGAGATTAGCAGCATGTCTGTTATGTCCAAAACACCACCGAGGAGGCAATTGGATTTTCAGCCTTTTCATGCTGCAATAACGTCTGCTGCCATTTCCACAGGCACTGCAGCTGCTTCTATCAACGTTCAAGCATTACAACTTGTGTGTTTTATTGTGCAAGGAATCAGTGAAACAAGTGGGTGTTTTGCCTGTAATACTCACTATTTTGTATAACCTCCCTAAGAAGGAACCAAGGGAGAGCAGTCTTTGACGGTTCCATCAGTGCCAATCTTTGCTGAAGTTGTACAGCAGAGTGCCTAAGTAGTGTCCCACTTGATCTTGGTGATGGTGGTTGTAGTGACGATTCTAGTGAAGATGATGACATCACTCTTTCCCAGTATTCTAAAGAGATCAAGTCTGTAGAGTATCTGGAGGTCGACCAAGCGACCAAGGGGTTTTAGCCCTTCGATCAAGATCAAAAAACAATAACCGTAGAAAATGAAAAAAAAGTGCTATAAAATATAACTTTTACTTAATGCATATAAAAAGTCAGACAGAGTGCATATCATACTTTTTGTCGGGTACTTCCACCGTAGTGTGAGAGCTAGCCAACTCTAGAGGCTGGAGCAAGAGAAAAGAGGGCTTCCTACACACCATCGATGACAGAATGCCAGCAGCCATCAGAACTCCACTTTAGACATGCTAGAAAAAAACTTTGGAGTTGTAGTAGGCAAGGTAAGTGAGTGTTTTCTCTCACAGGGAACATTCTGAAACCACAGCGCTCACAAATGTCCCCGCAACTGAAGGCGCAAAGAGCCTTTCTCAAGTTCAGTCTCTCCAAGTTGGTTACTCTGTTCTTCACTGTGATACTTAAGGCATCATCATCTGCTAACTGAGATCCCATTGGCCAATTACCTCTACCTTGTTTTTAAATTTGTGAAAGTATTATACAATCTGGTGGTGAATACAACAATAATAATTTCAATGTTCTACTGCTGCTGTTGTGGCTCCCACTTTTCAAATGACTTTCATTTTAGTGGTTCAACCTGGCAAGCTAAGTGTTTTGGTGCCTGCTACCTATACAGATGCAATTGGGAGTAGCTGATAGGTCACATTTTTTTTCCACACTGAAGGACGGTGACTGATACCGAATGGATGTGTGGTAAAGCTTTGCTCGTTTCAGAGTGGAAGTGAAAGGATTGTCAATTGTCTACTGACTTTTTCCTTAAATTTTTGAGAAATCCTGTATTTTCTAACTTGAAAAGACTCCTGCTCCCCATTTTCCATTAATACAAGGTAGCAAAAGAAATGGGAAAAGATTGCAATCAATCATATTAAAAAAGTTTTCTCACTTTCTATTTTTGTTTTGTAAAGCAGATATCTAAGAATCTAATTTTGGCAACTCAGAATTGACATTGCAAAAATGCCTGATTTTGTTTAGCCATTACGTCAGGCAGCATTGAATCCTTTTTTACATGTCAGCACAGTCGTAGTCATATTTTTAGTGCTGTGTTGGCTTTTCCATTACTGCAATTCGGCAAAGCGAACAGAGACACAAACTAAATTCGGCTGTCATAAAATTTTTCTTTCTGCTTAAGGGGTTTGCGAAGACCATTTTTTTTCTGTTCTGCACAAATATAGTTAAATATAAGACAAAATAGTAATTTTATATCTGTACAGGTTTTAAATAAAAACATTGTGCTGGATCTATGTTTTAGTTTCCCCTAAATTAAGTGTTTATTGGTTTCAAAGAGAACTCAGTTCAGGAACTAAATTTAAAGGAATATTTCAAATATCAAGCAGCCAGCAAGTTTCCTTGAGCTTAAAGGGACACTATAGTCACCAGAACAACTACAGCTTATTGAATTTGTTCTGGTGAGTAGAATCATTACCTTCAGGCTTTTTGCTGTAAACACTGTCTTTTCAGAGAAAATGCAGTGTTTACATTACATCCTAGAGATAACTTCACTAGCCACTCCTTCCTGGGTCATGGCTGCCTAAAATGCATCCAAACATTCAGTATCTCCTCCTTGTGCATGCAGACACTGAACTTTCCTCATAGAGAGACATTGATTCAATTCATCTCTTTGAGGAGATGCTGATTGGCCAGGGCTGTGTTTGACTCATGCTGGCTCTGCTCTGATCTGCCTCTTTGTCAGTCTCAGCCAATCCTATGGGGAAGCACTGTGATTGGATCAGGCTTCCACTTCTGATGATTTCAGCAGGCTGTGGGCAGGTCAAAAGAAAACAGGGACAAAGCCTGCAGCTCCAGACTTGAATAAAAGTAAGATTTACAATATTTAGGGAGGGTGGCAGGGGCACTAGATGGTGGTTTTAAACCTATAGAGTCAGGAATACATGTTTGTGTTCCTGACCCTATAGTGCTCCTTTAATCCCAGCGAGGCCAACATTTACCTCCCTGGAATCCCATTTTCAAAAGATCTTTGCACTGTTCCATCTAAAACAGTTAATATGGCATCATAACCACTAAAGTTTATTGTAGTAGTTGCTATGAGTCTATGTGTGCCACTCTGATTTTCTGTGAAACTGCTTTGGTGTGCTTTGCCAAATATGCGGGCTCTCAGAGGCATCCATAGTCCACCCCCTCTGTGGCTATAGGGATAATGATAAAGTAACTGTTCAGGTGAGAATCTGTCCAACCTTAAATGGCAATAATAGGCCGAGAGGTTATATGTCATTGGTTCATAAGGAGTAATCTGTTTCAACTTTCTCTAGTATATGATGTACTTTATGCTGAGGTACTCCTCACTGCACAGTAGATGGTGCTGCAGACTGGTGTTTGTGAACATAAATATGTAATTATAAATAATAGCAGAAATTGTCTTTGCCTTACGGAATAACTTTCTCAAGAAAACAGTTTGTGAACGATCTTGCTTTTTAGATTGTAAGCGCTTAAACATATAATTTATTTTGGAATATATTTTCAAAAGCAGCATATAGTCTTAATTTTTCTTTGCAAGAGTAATGCCAAATATTTTGGTGGTTTGTAAATAAAATATAATAATTCTGTTTTGGCTGTAATATGCTGTGGGAACTGTTTTGATTTTTTTGAATGCAATTCAAGACTTGAAAATGACCGTAAATTTGCCTTCCTTTTTTTTTTTTTTTTAGCTGTGTTTCATTATGATCCTATTTCAGAATTGTAATTTTTATAATTACTTTTTTAATCTGCATTTAATTATCGCACACACATCTAAAATCACAAATATTCTATAAATCTAAATATGCTTCAGAGCTTAAGAAATTCAAAGAACTGCACTTTCCATTTTTCTCATTTTTTGCACCAACACATATCATACACAGTTTTTAAAGAACAAAGATAAGCTACATGTGAACAACTAAGTACACCCTTACTGCTTCTACGGGAATTAAGATGCTAAGTAGGAGACAGGTGCTGCTAACCAAATGCCTCTGATGAATTGATCATCAGCAAGTGTGACCATCTATATAATGCAGATGTTTTAGCAGTTTGCTGGTCTGGAGCATTCAGGTGTGTATTAAAACATGCCAAGAAGGTAAGACTTCAGCAGTTGTCTTACATAAGCAATTGTTGTTGCTCATCAAACTGGGAAGGGTTATAAGGCCATTTCCAAAGAATTTAAAATCCATCATTCTAGAGTAAGAAAGATTATTCAAAAGTGGAAAACATTCAAAACAGTTGCAAGTCTTCCCATGAGTGGGCTTTCCACCAAATTCACCCCATGGTCAGACAGTGCAATCCTAAGAGAAACTGCAAAAAAAAAAAATCCAAGAGTTACATCTCACACTCTACAGGCCTCAGTTAGCATGTTAAATGTTAAGGTTTATGACAGTACAATTAGAAAAAGACTGAACAAGTATGGTTTGTTTGGAAGGGTTGTCAGGAGAAAACCTCTTCTCTCTAAAAAGAACGTGGCAGCATGGCTTAGTTTTGCAAAGTTGCATCTGAACAAAAGACTTCTGGAACAATGGCCATAATGCATAGAGCCACATTTGGTGAAAACCAAACACAGCATATCAGCACAAACACCTCACACTAACTGTCAGGTATCGTGGTGAAGGGGAGATGATTTGGGCTTGTTTTGCAGCCACAGGACTTGAGAACTTTGCCGTCATTGAGATGACCATGAACTTCACTGTATACCAAAGTATTAGAGAGTCAAATGTGAGGCCATCTGGCTGACAGCTAAAGCTTGGCCGAAACTGGGTCATACAACAGGACAATGTCCCCTAGCACACCAGCAAATCTAAATCAGAATGGCTGAAAAGAAATGGTGTAATATGTAATATGGCATGTGTTGTTGTTCATCTGAGGTTGTATATACCTAAATTTAAGACCTGCTAAGGAACAAGGAACAGATGATTATTATTATGCCCTAATAAGTAAAACCATATAATTCAAAGAGGGTGTACTTACTTTCCCCATGATTGTATATATATACAGGGCCAACATCAGGGGGTGACAACCATGACGGTTGTCACAGGCCCGGCGGTCCTTGGGGGCCCGGACTGCTCTGGCAGTCCCAGGCCCGACTTTCACTCTCTGCACACATAGATAGCGAATGTTACCGCAGAGGGGTCCCAGCACACTGCCTCTACTCTTCTCTTCTAACAGTTATTGGAAGAGAGGAGAAGAGAAGAGTAGAAGCAGTGTGCTGGGCCCCCTCTGCAGTAACAGGGAGCCGGGGGCCCCCCATGCCACTGGATCACCAGGGATCATGGAATCTCCCCCCTCCCTGGACACAGGTAAGCAGGGAGGTGGGAGAAACATTTAATTTAATGTAATATAAAATTAAAAAAAATAATGGGAAAATACCCATCCCCCCCCCCCTAGTTTGCACATTTACACACGCACACTGCATACACTAACACAACACACACTCTGCATACACTAATACAACACACACTGCATACACTTACACAACACATACTGCATATACTAACAACACACACACTGCGTACACTAATACAACATACACTCTGCATACACTAACACAACACACACTCTGCATACACTAACACAACACACTCTGCATACACTAACAACACAACACACACACTGCATACACTAATACAACACACACTCTGCATACACTAACACAACACACTGCATACACTAATACAACACACACACTGCATACACTAATACAACACACACTCTGCATACATTAACACAACACACTCTGCATACACTAATATAACACACACTCTACATACACTAATACAACACACACACTGCATACACTAACACAACACACACACTGCATACACTACACACTAACACACTCACTGCATACACTACACTGACACACACTCTGCATTCACTACACTAACACACACTCTGCATCCGCTACACACTAACACACTCTCTGCATTCACTACACATTCCACATTCACTATACTAACACACACTCTGCATCCACTACACATTAACACACTCTGGATTCACTACACTAACATACACTCTGCATTAACTGTACACACAGCATCCACTACATCCTGTATTCACAGTAAACACACTACATCCACCACAAATTGAAACACTCTGCATTCACTATACACAGACACTGCGTCTAATACACACACTACATCCACTACAGACACTGCATCCACTAAACACATTTCATCTAGTACATACAAGCACTACATCCACTACACAAACACACACTACATCCACTACTCAAACACACTCTGCGTTCACTATACACACTGCATCCGCTACACAAACACACACTCTGCATTCACTGCACAAACAGTATCCAATACACACAAACACTACATCCATTACACACATTCTAATTCACTTCCACTATACACACCACATTCAGTACTGCATCATTATCAGCGGACTAGGTAGGGCATGGGCGGGCCCGGGAGGGGCCCCAGATTTTGTGCTTTGTCAGGGGCCCCAAAATTTCTGATGGCGGCCCTGTATATATATTATATATACAAAATATCTCAAAACATGTATACATAATGTAAAATAATAGTGTATACATAATCATCGCAGTTCAAGAAAAGTAGTTGAAAATAAATTCACCCGTGTCTCCTGCTTTACAAAGTACATCATATGTCTAGAATTCCAGTTTATTTTTGGTAGCTACAAATCATAAAATGCGAAAAAAGAGGGGGTCAAGGGCTGCGCTTAGGTAAAACAGATATGTTGAAATATATAAGATCGTGTATATGTAAAATAAACAGCGGTAATAAAATCAAATAAAGTTCATCCGGATTTTCTTAAAAATATAGAATAAAAACAGTCTCACTGATATGTAGTACCACGATATTAATCCTCAAGTATGGCTCCGTCCGTGTGGTAGGTAGTCCATATATGTGAAGATAAAAAACAAGAAAGAAAGCTGCCTATGGTGAAATATTGTTGGTCCTGATGTGGTATATAATCAAAGGAAATATGTTTCACTCACATTTGGTGGAGCTTATTGCCAGCTCTGGGAGAAGAGGCACTTAGTGGTTTGATCCCCACTAACGGATATACTTAGATGGTCCGTCTGTCCGGCTTGGGATTCCTGTGGTGTCGGCTAGGATCTACTTCACATATACGTTGTTTTCTTGATGCTTGGAAGATAGGTCCGCCTTTCCAGTATCGGGTGGTAGGTGTCCACGGAGTATATATGAGACAGCAAAATAGTGCTCTCAGTATGAACAACAAAGTGATATCTATAAATGAATAATACTTACAAGAATGGAGCAGATGGATACTGCTCTATTGCCACAGCGCAGGTGGAATTATCCCCACCTAAGGATTTCTTTGGACGGAATATGCTTCCAGGTAAAAAATTGAATAATAAAAATAATAAAAAATAATAAAAAAAGGTGGATAAAACTATAGTGTTAAATACAAAAAATATATATGAAAAAATAATATATATATATAAAATGCCAGGGGTAAAAAGAAAGTGTATAAAATACAAATAAGTATGCAATTGGTCCTAGTTTTAAAAGGTAACCAAAAATAACTTTTATTGATTAAAATACACTTATTAAAACCATTTACGCGTTTCACCTTTGGGGTTTTCTCAAACCATTTTGAGAAAACCCCAAAGGTGTTTTACCATTTTGAGAAAACCCCAAAGGTGAAACGCGTAAATGGTTTTAATAAGTGTATTTTAATCAATAAAAGTTATTTTTGGTTACCTTTTAAAACTAGGACCAATTGCATACTTATTTGTATTTTATACACTTTCTTTTTACCCCTGGCATTTTATATATATATATTATTTTTTCATATATATTTTTTGTATTTAACACTATAGTTTTATCCACCTTTTTTTATTATTTTTTATTATTTTTATTATTCAATTTTTTACCTGGAAGCATATTCCGTCCAAAGAAATCCTTAGGTGGGGATAATTCCACCAGCGCTGTGGCAATAGAGCAGTATCCATCTGCTCCATTCTTGTAAGTATTATTCATTTATAGATATCACTTTGTTGTTCATACTGAGAGCACTATTTTGCTGTCTCATATATACTCCGTGGACACCTACCACCCGATACTGGAAAGGCGGACCTATCTTCCAAGCATCAAGAAAACAACGTATATGTGAAGTAGATCCTAGCCGACACCACAGGAATCCCAAGCCGGACAGACGGACCATCTAAGTATATCCGTTAGTGGGGATCAAACCACTAAGTGCCTCTTCTCCCAGAGCTGGTAATAAGCTCCATCAAATGTGAGTGAAACATATTTCCTTTGATTATATACCACATCAGGACCAACAATATTTCACCATAGGCAGCTTTCTTTCTTGTTTTTTATCTTCACATATATGGACTACCTACCACACGGACGGAGCCATACTTGAGGATTAATATCGTGGTACTACATATCAGTGAGACTGTTTTTATTCTATATTTTTAAGAAAATCCGGATGAACTTTATTTGATTTTATTACCGCTGTTTATTTTACATATACACGATCTTATATATTTCAACATATCTGTTTTACCTAAGCGCAGCCCTTGACCCCCTCTTTTTTCGCATTTCCTACATAAGGGTTCCGTGAGGGATCTCCCTTTTTGGGTTGCTGCTCAATTGAACTAGCGCAGACTCTTCCTCTGTTTTGTTTCACAAATCATAAAATACACAAAGTAAGATACACTTCAATGTGGAATGATTTAAGAATTCGGTATGTTTGTCTTCATTTATACACACATTGTAATTTTGCTGTTTGTTTTTAAAATCTCTTGTGTGCCACTGAAATTTTCCTAACTATACTCAGCAATATCAACTGATACCTGGCTCTCTGTATGTGGCAGGGATAGTTTTACCATCAGTGGATTTAACTCCGTATTTAAGGAACTGAGTGTAGCTCTCACTTTGAGCTCTCCGTGCAAGTTCAGATCTCACTTTGAGTGTAGCACGCAGTTCATCTGTCAATGTGGGGCCACTAAGTGTGTTCCCAGCTGACAAAAGGGGTCTGTGGTATCTATTGATAACTGGGTTTCCCCTGTTACCATCAGGGAAACAGTCCCTGCTGGTAAAACATCACATGATAGAATTACTCCATTATAGGTCCTTAAGGGAAGGACATCCATGATGGAATAAATTCTTGAAAAAATCATTTTAAAAGTTTATAAAATAAATATAAATAAATAATCTGAAAAGCTTATTCTAAAATGTAAAAGTGAGACTTTTGGCTGTTCCCTAGAAGAGTTCCTCTATAGTGAACCTTCACAATTTATTTATACATTTTGTATTTATTATTTTATTATAAATTCAAACTCCACATGTAAAAGCTTGCTACAAAAAATATGCATCAAGACAAGTATAAAGAAACAAAAAATGTTTGAATTTAACATGGTATTAAGACCCTTGAATTGTCATTTTATCATGTCTTTCGGTGCTAGAAATGCACCGTATGTTTCAAATAAAGCATTGCTAATATTTTGTCAAACAAAAATTGCTCAGAAGTCAAGGGGTTAATTTAGTAATTATATAGAAGTTCAGTTTACTACCTCAATAGATATTGTATCAAAGTTACCCTTGGCCGAATGTGGATTGTGAAACACATTATGACATCCCTCCAGTGTTTTTTTATGTCTGACTCTGACCACTGACCGGAGAAATTTTTTTTTTTTTTTTATTATACATCTTTATTAACGCAGAGGTGGGATACACAGGATTAAAGCATCAGAACATTAGAGAAACATATTACACCCAGCAAAAACTATAAAACACAAGAGTCCCGAACCAAGCAGTCAACCAATGAAATATCATGTCAAACCAAGCAAAGAAAGCTATGATACCATCTTTAAGATTACTCTTTTCAACTTGACTGACATTATTATTTTTAGGTTCTTATTTTCTTTCTGTTTTCCCAGCTTCTGGTCCTGGCACCCTCTTATCCTCATCTTGTCATTGTAATCTCCTTACATTGTATAATTATATTAAAAATAATTGTGGGACAGGGTGTGCACAGAGAAGCTCTGCTCCATCTGCCTTGAGCAGACCTAACACTCAGTTGTCAATTCCAGAGCCAATGAAGACATGTGCCAAATCCAGTGAGATGTGTTTTTTTTAAATTTAATTTATGTTTATTAAGTTTCATGTCATCAAGCAGATATTTATAGAAGTGAGATGTGTTGATGCATTTGAATGTCTACATACCAGACACCTGCAAGTGACAAAGTCAAAACAAAGGCCATAGCTCAGAAATCAAATTAAGTTAACTTAGATTGTAAGGACACATGGTAGACTACGGGTATAAGGGCTTGAACATTGTCATCCATTTGTACCGGAAACATGCATCCTGGTACCAAGTAGACACCAGCTGAGGGCTTATATTAGTTTAAGGTCTGGGATAGAGACCTAAGGTGGCTATAGAAACATATTGCTGGATTCAAACCAAATGAATGTCTTCATAAAGTGTCATGAGCTTCCAAGTAGGATAGGAAATCCCGAATTATGTTGATGATTTGCTGTGTATTTCTGATATCCCACAGCTGGAAGTGAAACTTTAATAAAGTTACAGTATTTAGTAATAAAGCTAAATATTATTGGCACAACCAGCCTCTACATTATAATTATCATTTTTATTATTATTATTATTATATGTCAGCAAATTCCACAGATTCCATTGTTTCAAGGCTAACTATAGACTCTACATCAGGACTTACTCCAGAGCAGAGCACGTCTTCTTTCTTGCAGAGACATGGTAGCAACATAAATATATTTATAGGAACTATCTGTTAACATTATACAAAATGAAAGTTGGAGATTTTTTACATGTTAATGTGCCTTCTTGCACTTCTCCATTGAGTTCAGCAATACAATTGTCTGATCTACAGTGTGAAGATAATCCATATATCATCCACATAGCAAGCATACTCTGCTTAATTTGAAAGTACGTGTTTCCCTTTGAGCGTGCATATTTTTGCTCTTTCATGTCTGGCAAGCTCTTCTGTAGCTAGATATTTATTTACAAATCACCCTAGGCATGACTTGGCAGCAATCTATTAACAAATGTTCCTCCATGGAACAGCTACAATTTTTATTTTTTATAATTTGTTTTCTAATGTTAGGAACCCAGTCCATGTGGCACTTCTTCAGAATTTGTCATGTTCATGTCATCCATATCTGTCTCATACAATGCGGGCAGTGATGATAACATTTATGCTACTTGTAAAGTGAAGAATAGAATGAGAAATATATCGAAAAAATGTCTCCTCCTTATATTTGTTTCCAATATTGAATATATTGAGATTTCTTATCGTCTACATACTGTTGAATCATGATAACAATGAAAGTATTATGCATATATATATTTCAAAAAAGATTTTATGGTATAATAACAGTACGCCGATGAAGACATGGTGCTACATACAGGTCTGTTGGCTATGTGGTTATACAAAAATATAATTTGTATGGTATACTAAAGTTCCATCAGATTTACTAATAGTGAAGTTTATCTAGTCTTTTTTTAATAGTTTATTATAATTTATATAATGCTTTTGTATTCTTAAGACAGCTATATATCATATTATAAGTGTACGATCAAAGGGGCAATATAGATAAAGTGCAAAGTATCTACACCTTAATCCACATTAATAAAGTGCAACAAGATTACCTTCAGAAACTGTATACTGACCTAGGGCTGGAGAAAAAAATACCCCAATGTTTCGGTCACTGCCTTGATCACAGGAGTCTCCATGTTCTATACTAGCAATACCTGCCCTACAAATCATACGTCTGTGATATCTTATTGTAGTTTGTAACTTTTAATATGGTATTATTTTATGGTATTTCTGGTACATAAGAATTTAATAAATATCAACAAGTGGTTTACCTGTGAAAACTTGCTAAAAAATATATATATTACACCAGATATAAAAACAAAACAAAACAAGGCAACAAGACAAAATAATGGATTTATCTTTACGCAGCCATCCATGCAGGTAAACCCACAGACTGATTGCATAGTGTTATAGACCGGTATCTCAGAATAGTAACTCCTCGAAACCTCCCAACGTTCTCTGTCACTAGACCAGTTTGAAATAGCACTGGTAGAATAGAATATTTCTTTATAGGAGACCTTGACTGAAGGGAAACTGTTGCTTTTTCGAAATTTATAACATTGAATTAAACATTTAAAATAACTTATAACTTGTGTTAAGCTTTTTGTTCTTGAGATGTTTATATTAAAGATTTGCTTAGAGCAAATGAAGAGAGTCAATATTTCATGTTTCTGGGTTTGTGGATTGAGGACAAAGGATCAGTGATGGAGATGAGTCACCGTTATATGAAGGTATTTAAAGCTAGGACAGGCAAAGGAATGAGATAGAGAGGGAGTGGGTAAAACAGACATTTGGTGTATACAACTGAAAAGTTTACCAACCAAATTCTATTACTCCAAATATTAATAACTATGTGTACATGAACTATTGGTGGAATACATTCAATGACAATAACAATGAATAACTGCATGCACAGAAAGTGGTTATCTACAGGTAAAATGGTGACAGTGTTGTAGTAAAAATAATAATAAGGTGACAAATGTAGAATAGATGAGATGCAGTATCTTCTAAGCTTCAGTTAACACCTAAAAGTTGCAAGGAAATACAGGGAGTGCAGAATTATTAGGCAAATGAGTATTTTGACCACATCATCCTCTTTATGCATGTTGTCTTACTCCAAGCTGTATAGGCTCGAAAGCCTACTACCAATTAAGCATATTAGGTGATGTGCATCTCTGTAATGAGAAGGGGTGTGGTCTAATGACATCAACACCCTATATCAGGTGTGCATAATTATTAGGCAACTTCCTTTCCTTTGGCAAAATGGGTCAAAAGAAGGACTTGACAGGCTCAGAAAAGTCAAAAATAGTGAGATATCTTGCAGAGGGATGCAGCACTCTTAAAATTGCAAAGCTTCTGAAGCGTGATCATCGAACAATCAAGCGTTTCATTCAAAATAGTCAACAGGGTCGCAAGAAGCGTGTGGAAAAACCAAGGCGCAAAATAACTGCCCATGAACTGAGAAAAGTCAAGCGTGCAGCTGCCACGATGCCACTTGCCACCAGTTTGGCCATATTTCAGAGCTGCAACATCACTGGAGTGCCCAAAAGCACAAGGTGTGCAATACTCAGAGACATGGCCAAGGTAAGAAAGGCTGAAAGACGACCACCACTGAACAAGACACACAAGCTGAAACGTCAAGACTGGGCCAAGAAATATCTCAAGACTGATTTTTCTAAGGTTTTATGGACTGATGAAATGAGAGTGAGTCTTGATGGGCCAGATGGATGGGCCCGTGGCTGGATTGGTAAAGGGCAGAGAGCTCCAGTCCGACTCAGACGCCAGCAAGGTGGAGGTGGAGTACTGGTTTGGGCTGGTATCATCAAAGATGAGCTTGTGGGGCCTTTTCGGGTTGAGGATGGAGTCAAGCTCAACTCCCAGTCCTACTGCCAGTTCCTGGAAGACACCTTCTTCAAGCAGTGGTACAGGAAGAAGTCTGCATCCTTCAAGAAAAACATGATTTTCATGCAGGACAATGCTCCATCACACGCGTCCAAGTACTCCACAGCGTGGCTGGCAAGAAAGGGTATAAAAGAAGAAAATCTAATGACATGGCCTCCTTGTTCACCTGATCTGAACCCCATTGAGAACCTGTGGTCCATCATCAAATGTGAGATTTACAAGGAGGGAAAACAGTACACCTCTCTGAACAGTGTCTGGGAGGCTGTGGTTGCTGCTGCACGCAATGTTGATGGTGAACAGATCAAAACACTGACAGAATCCATGGATGGCAGGCTTTTGAGTGTCCTTGCAAAGAAAGGTGGCTATATTGGTCACTGATTTGTTTTTGTTTTGTTTTTGAATGTCAGAAATGTATATTTGTGAATGTTGAGATGTTATATTGGTTTCACTGGTAATAATAAATAATTGAAATGGGTATATATTTGTTTTTTGTTAAGTTGCCTAATAATTATGCACAGTAATAGTCACCTGCACACACAGATATCCCCCTAACATAGCTAAAACTAAAAACAAACTAAAAACTACTTCCAAAAATATTCAGCTTTGATATTTATGAGTTTTTTGGGTTCATTGAGAACATGGTTGTTGTTCAATCATAAAATTAATCCTCAAAAATACAACTTGCCTAATAATTCTGCACTCCCTGTAATAATGAAGAGAGTCAGTATTGTATGTTTCTAGGTTTATAGATTGAGGCCTGAAAGTTGCAATGCAGAACATCTTCAAGCATGACTTCAAGCATATTTTACAGGGATCTGTATTTTTAATAGCACAAACAACTCCTCCTAGAATGTATTAGAAAGTGGGCAGTGAAAAGGGTCTCTATATTTTGGGCTATAGTGTAAGTGTATAGTGTCCTATATAGTGTAAGCAATGTGTGACTTTTTTTATCAGGGCAAGATCATCCTCTGGCTCTATAGCATTAAAAATAGGATTCTTGACATTCCCTGGTCTGTTATTATTGGGCCAAAGGTGATGTACTTGTTTCTTTATTGAATCAATGCACCATCTTCATGCTATTTCTATTCTTTTAATTGTATATTAATGATATAGCGTAAGATATATGGTCAGAACTGATTCATTCCATACTAATTAGTTACCAAAACCACTATGATTTTTGTAATATTCTTATCAGAATTATTCAACCCTAATCAAAAATCAGGTTTATTGTCAAAATTTACAGACTTTCAGCTGTTGCAATGAACAAATTAAACAAAAGCAATTGAAATAGCTCAACACAACGAATGCTTCAAGTGGTTTCCCCAAATTTAACTGAAAATGCAACTTAGAATAATTTCTTAATTCTTAAAATTATTCAACCGATTCATGGCAAACATTTTTAGTACGTAGTAGAGCACCAGACACCAGCTTCTGGTAACATTCCTGAGGAATCGTAGCCCATTGCTCATGTGCAATGGCCTCCACTTCAGTAAAATTCTTGGGTTTGCGTGCTGCAACCACCTTCTTCAAATCCCACCAGAGATTTTCTATGGGATTCCAGTCAGGTGACAGTGATAGCCACTGTAGTATTTTCCAGGACTTCTTCTGTATCCAAGCTTTGGTTAAAATTGATACTAGGATTTCCTGATACTTCAATGAGTCCATCCTGACTGTCACACACTTCAGGACTCCAGTGCCAGAGGATGCAAAGCAGCACTAAATCATCACCGAGCCACCACCAAGCTCAACTGTAGGCACAGTGTTCTTTTTAGCGTATGCTTTATTCTTTTTCATCCAGATATACCACTTATTGGCCTGTAAAGTTCCAGTTTTGTTTCATCGCTCCACAAAACAGAATTCCGAAACTTCTGTGGCTTATTTATATGATTTTGAGAAAATTGGAGCCAACGTTTCTTGTGCATTTGGGTCAGTAGTGGTGTACATCTTAAAGTTCTGGCATGGAAACCTTCAGCGTTTAGTATGCGCTTTACTGTGCTCACTGAAACCTCAGTGCCTGTTGCCATCAAGTCTTGCCGCAGGTCTTTTGTAGCGACTCAAGGGTTTTTCAGAGTCTGAAATCTGATTGCAACCATTGATATCTTAATTTTTGTGTAACCACTGTGCCTTAAACTCTGAACTATGCTTGCAATATTGTCTCTATGAACATATAGTGCCTTTGCTATCTTTTTATATCCCGTTCCTTGTTTGTGAAGGATGATGATCTCTTCTCTTAACTTTGTGGACCATTTTTTTACTTTGTGGATCATTTAGTTAAGGTATGTCAAGTGTTCAAGCTTGAGCTCACCTGCTGCAACTAATGAAGCCCTTGATTGCATCAGGTGTGCTTGGGACAACACCTGTTTTACATATTTGTGCTGTTTAAGTAATTCTATTCAGGGGCTTCAATAATTTGGAGGCTGGAGAAGTCATTATAAGTTGCATTTTCAGTTGAATTTGAGGAAACCACTTGAAGCATTCATTGTGTTGAGCTGTTTTCAATTGCTTTTGTTTGATTTGTTAATTGCAAACAGCTAAAAGTCTGTAAATTTTGACAAAAAAAAAAATGAATTTAATTGGGGGGTGAGCTGTATGACATGGATTTTAAAATGGTAACTTACATGAGTTGCTTGAAGTAATAGCAATTTGTATTTTCATTTCTTCTCTTGAAAGGATATGGACAGACAGGACCTCTGTTCAAGAGAGCTGGCTACGATGCTGTTGTCTGCGCTATGTCTGGCCTTATGCATATAACTGGACCTGAGGTATAATTTACATTTTTAATGTTAAAATTTCTAACTATGGCCTTGATTTGATATTTTTGGGAAGGTGTTTGAATTATTTCACATTTTTGGATAAACCTTTATAATGATTTTCTCAAAATATTAAAATATCAAAAACACATCATATATAAAAATATATATATAAAAAATGTCTAAATAATAAAATAGTAAACCTTTCACAAAATACTAAATAGGTTTTGGAAGTTCATCCAAAAATATTAAATCATTTGAATAGCTTATCCAAAAATATGAAATTAAGGCCTATCTGCTCTTTAAATCTGTCTAATGATAAATTAAAATGTACTTTGTTTTTAACAGGGATATTGAATGTAAGTCAGCCTTAACTTAAGCCTTAACTAAGCTTACATTCCTTTATAAATTTTAATAGGGACTTGGCAGAACTAAGAAAATTATGAAATGTGAAATTAAAAAATTAGGCAAACACCACAATATAGATAACAGTAGATAAACATGTTACGTGCTTAAGTACTATGTTCTAATAAAATTGTATGCAGTATTTTAATTTATTTAATCAGCTACAACTCAATAATTAAAACACCCAAAAAAAGGGTGCTATAGTATATAAATAGTGACAATACCAGCAGCCTCTAGAATCCCCAACACCTTGTAACACACAGGAAGGTATAAAAACAAGAAAAACAAGAACTGAGCTCGATTATGAGAATACAACACCTTGTGGTCAATATATATATATACACTTACAGATTCTTTTATGAAGAAGATGTTCTCATTAAAGGTAACACGAAAAACAAACAGTATCATAGTGTAGTATATATGGTTGAAGTTAGATAAATAATAAGCCAAAGACCCAGTAGTAACAAATAAGACTTAAATATATGTAAAGCACTGATTTTAATCCAGACACCGAGCGAAAAAAAATAAATAGTGTTGTCCAAATCAATTAGTCTGAAAAAAATAATAATTTTCTTGGCGGTATTTATTATATATTTAATAAATACCGTATATAAATATATATTTTTTACATTTATTTTGCTAATCCTCTTTTTTTCCCTCTATTGGTCACTTCTCACTTGATCTGTGAATAAAACCAACATTTATAGGTTGTCCCCTAACCATCAATCATCTTTCTTTTGGCGATAAGGACAGAACTCTGATTCAGACAGAATTGTGATTTGTCCAATTTAGCATTTTGGAATCATGGAATCCAGGCAAATTCATTAAATAACAAATGCACAAGTTTCGGTGTATCACAGATTTCTCAACTGCAAGAATAATGCACTGCTTTTATTTGAGCTCCACTAGTATATTCCACTCATTCCACTCTTAAACATTAAAACTTTCAATATGCAGATACCTAATCATGTGCTATTTTTTGTTATGCATTATTACACTAATGTGCTTTCAACTTGCACATTTTTATAGCATTTGTTTTATTTTCTTCCTGAAAATCCATGCAAAAGTGAGTAGATTCATCACTTCTAAATCTGAATAGCATAATAGGAATACAAAACACATCTAATATATTTTGACACAAAATGTAAGATAACAAGGTAACAAATGACGAGCAGTCACAGCAAAATTATGTGAAAAATTGTTTATTTTTGTTTTTGTGCATCTTCAGGATGGGGATCCTGTTCGTCCAGGTGTTGCAATGACGGATCTTGCAACAGGACTATATGCTCATGGTGCAATTATGGCTGGTTTGCTCCAGAGAAGTAAAACTGGGAAAGGAATGCATATTGACTGCAACTTGCTTTCATCACAGGTATGTTTCCCATAAGAATTCTCTCTTGAAAACATTCTGTTTGTTGACTTTTATAGAAGAATTGAATCTCCCACTACAAACCTGATTTATGTCAACCATTAAAACACTAAAGCTAAAGTTCTTGGGATCCTATGTTTTTGATGATAAATCATATTGTAAAATCTAATGCAAGATACTAAATCAAGTTACCCATTGTGTTATTATACCTCAGCCACGATGAACCTACAGTTTTGTTCCTTTATCTCCATCTCCTTGACAAATATGGCAAAAGAAATCAGTTGTTCAATTTTCTCTGCGAAAATCATGACCCTGTAACCAAGCCATTGACACTAACAAGGTTGTTTACTAAAGAGAGAATTCAAGATTATTTTAAAATTAATTTAGATATAAGATTATAATTACTAATATTAAGAATGCATGAATTCCCATCCAAGAGTTACAGGGTATGTATGAAGGCCTATATCCAGCATATACATATACACAAGTAGTGTATATGTACAAATATACACAAGTACATACTTGTGTATATTGTGTATGTGCTTGTATATATTGTGTATACCTGTACAAATACACAACGTGTACATATACACAATTTACACAACATGTGTATATGTACATGTGAGTGTGTGTGTGTGTGTGTATATAGGCCATACATATCCTGTAACTCTTGGATGGGAATTCATGCATACCTAATATAAGTAATTATTTTTTTTTACTCTCCCCTTCTAGCACCATCTTCTGCACTGTTTGCTTGTTTTTTTTCCTATCTTTCCTTTCTCTGTGATCTTCACACAAGATATTTACGACCCTCTGTGAGAATGGTGTCTATTTTCTATCAAACCTGTGTCTTATCTACACTCATGTCGCTTTAACCCCTGTATCACAACTCAACTTTGAATTCTATGTATTGTCTTGCTCAGAAATGCTTCAGACTTAATAAAGGGAGGTTCTCCCGAAAGCATGTCATAAAAAAATTCTGTTAGTCCAATAAAAAAGGTATTACAAGATACAAATTTTATCTGCTTTTTACACCTGCATCACTGGACTAATACGGCTACAATATATATATATATATATATAAAAATTGATTTTCTCACCCCTCCTGGGTGGTATGTTTATTCCTCATTCTCGGGTCCTTAGCTTAGCTTTTAGTAGAACTGCACTCTTCTGGACAGCTTCTCAGATGTCCCACCTGGAATCTGTTGAAGCCACTCCCCCGACTTGAGAGTCACAGCCCCGAGTGCTCCTATCACAACTGGGACTACTACTGCCTTCACTTTCCACATCCTTTCTAGTTCTTCTTTCAGTCCTTGGTATTTCTCCACCTTCTCATGTTCCTTCTTGCTGATGTTATAGTCACTGGGTATTGCCACATCCACCACAACTGCAGTCTTCCGTTCCTTGTCTACCACCACGATGTCGGGTTGGTTAGCCAGCACTTACTTGTCTGTCTGGATGTTGAAGTCCCACAGGATCCTAACCCTGTCATTCTCTACTACCCTTTGGGGTATCTCCCATCTGGACTAAGGCAGGTCCAATCCATATTCTGTGCAGATGTTTCGGTACACTATCCCAGCAACTTGGTTGTGTCTCTCTGTGTATGCTGTTCCTGCTAACATCTTGCATCCGGCTACTAGGTGCTGGACTGTCTCCGAGGCCGCTTTGCACAGTCTGCACCTTGGGTCTTGCCTGGTGTGGTAGACTCCAGCTTCTATTGATCTATATATATTTATAAAAAAAAATATCTAAATAAACTTTGTATCTTCATACCCCTTCTTATCTTTGGCCAAGGAGGCAGGACATTGTAAAACTTGAGCCTGCAGCTCCGCAAGCTCGAGGGCACTCTCACGAGATCCAGCACTGTGCTGTGTTGGAGCACTGCTGTGGTTACCTGTAAGAGTAGGAAGGGGTGCTGACCTATGACAGCAAATCCCTTTAAGAACAGAAACCCAATATGTAGATAAAATAACAGACAACTACAAGTAATGAGTGCAGAAATATGTATATTACAAAGTAAACAAATGTGATACAAGGTAACCAAACAAAATACAGTATTACTACAATGCCAATATAGATTATACAGTAGACCCAGGTCTAGCACAGGAGGTGCAGGCTGTGTATCAGGGTACAGTCTTTCTGGTTAAAGTAGAGTATGCTGGGCAGGACTAGGTAAGTAGCATAGGAGATAGACAGGATTCAGGTCCAGAACCACAGGATGTACAGTAAGAGCCAAAGGATGCAAGACCAGAGTCACAGGATAGAGGACCAAAGTCACAGGATACGAGGCCAGAGTCACAAGATACAGGACCAGAGTCACAGGATACAGGGACTAGACTGCAACAGGAACAAAGAAACAATGATCTGGCCCTGAGGGAATGGGTGAGGCCAGATTATAAAGGGGCATAACAAGGGCTAGCTGAGGTGCTAATGTTCCTAGATACAGGGAATAGCACCAAACTAGGTGAGTGGTGATCAATGGTACTGCACAAGGGGATTTCACCCAAGGAGTGAACCGTGACATTACCACGACAACGCTCCAATACAGCACAGTGCCGGAACTTATGAGAGGAAGATTCGGCACCTGTCAGAGCTGCTGGCTACGGCCCCCCTGGTCCTCCTTCCATCTCCTCTTGGGATTTAAGTGCCTGTGAGCCGTGAGGGAGATCTAGGATCTTTCCACCAGCACGTGATGGCAATCAGCAAGGCACTTGGATAGCATCTGCAGTGTAAGGGCTGGCAGGGGAAACCCTAGGGAGGCCAACCAGCATTTGCCCAATTTATCCAGTCCAGGCATGCATATAAATACACCTTTTCATGGACACACATATACTCCATACAAAAACATGATTACATTCAAATGCACAAACACTTCTCACAAATACCACCCTGCAAAAATTGGCAAATGGTAAATCCCCAGCTGGCATAGTATCGTGGGAGTTGTATGACAGCTAAGGATTGTAAGATTTCTCCTCCCATGTACTAGAGTAGGACCCAAAATAAATTTCTTGCACCAAGGTCCTCACTACATTAGTTCCACAGCTGTATTTTAAACCCTATTAGTAGGTTAAGAATGTGTGCAAACTGTTGCATACAACTGCATGTAAAGCTGTACATTTGTAAAGATACAAGTCTAATATTCAATATATCAATAAATTAAAGGAACACTATAGGGTCAGGAACACAAACATGTATTCCTGACCCTATAGTGTTAAAACCACCATTTAGCCCACCTTGCCCACCCTTACCCACTAAATATAGCAAAATATTACCCTTTTCCAGTTTTCTGCTGCTGGCTCTACCCCTGAACAGCTTGCTTGGGTGACGTCTTTAGAAGTGTTGATCAAATGCCAATCACAATCCGTTCCCATAGGATTGACTGAGACTGTCAAGGAGGCAGAACCAGCACAAGTCAAACAAAGCCCTGGCCAATCAGCATCTCCGCATAGAGATGTATTGAATCAAGTTCAGTATCTCCATGCAGAGGGTGGAGACACTGAATGTCAGTGCTGCACACTGTGCAGCACTGCCCCAGGAAGCACCTTTAGTAGCCATATGAGACGTGGCCAATGAAGTTATCACTAGGCTGTAATGTAAACATTACTTTTTCTCTAAAAATAAAGTGTTTGCAGCAAAAAACCTGAAGTGAATGATTATACTCACCAGAATAAATACAATAAGCTGTAGTTGTTCTGTTGACTATAGTGTCCCTTTAAGTTGCAAATGCTGCTAAAATCAACACCCTACATCCTGTTGCTGTCAGGATGCAATATAACCTGACACTCAGGACAACATATCTGTGAGATAGCAAGAGATACAAAGAACAAACTGCATACAAATCCTTGGGATGGGTGTAGCACAGTGTCTACAGAAAAGAAAAACACCTTTGTGAACTGGTGGAGAATATTCGGGGATAAGCCAAAGTCTAAGATAACAGAAGTCAATGAATTCAAATTAGAGTTGAGTTAAAACTAGAAATCACAGAAACAATATAATAGACATAGCTATGCACCATGACTGGGCAGTAGATATACCAAGAAGTGCATTTAATGAGCCAGAGACAGCTCATAGGCTAGAGTCATAATTGAGATGACAAAGTGTGCAACTATAATGTCTCACCAATGACACCACAAGACACATCCTTTGGAAATGAAACACAGTTCATAAAAGGACAGGAAAGAGTAGCATCCAGCATCAGAAGTTGTTCAGGAATGGACAGGATTTGGAGGTGAGCAAGACCAGGTAATGCAACAGTTGCCTAATGCCTTCCAGAGGCTGTAATGTTTTTTGCTTGTTACATAAAGCATCCCTCTGGGAATCTTCCTTGAAGGCAAATGAATATACTCAAACGTGGAAGTAGGAAAATAACTCCCTTACAATGCATCAGTGCTCCAATTCTATAAAATATAATTTCATATCATACCAATGCAGCACATTGTGGAGAAGAAAAAACTATATATTAATTAGGTGTCAGAAACTCCAAAATTATCCAAAATGTTCCAAATCCTTTATTAATGTAGCCAAATTGGTGTTTTAAATTGGATTTATACACGAATCACAACATGGATTTGAAATGAATATTTTTACATTTGGACATTTGAAAAGCATTTTTCACTCTTAGTACAGTAAGGCCAATGAGTAATTTTTAAAGGAATAGTTTGTGGTCAGTGGGTGTATGTCTTTTTGACTCCAAACATGAAGTAGGCTTAATAAGATGTAAATATGAAGATAAAGATGTGTTTGGAATCTGCTGACTACAGTTCAGAGATGCTGACGACTGCAATCATTTTAACCACATTAAAATATCAAACTAGTATTTGTTTTCTTCCTTTTGTTTAATGCAATTAATGTATACATGATTAATTACATATCTATGTTTGCAGTA
Organism: Pelobates cultripes; assembly: GCA_933207985.1. NCBI lineage: Eukaryota > Metazoa > Chordata > Amphibia > Anura > Pelobatidae > Pelobates > Pelobates cultripes. Next base: position 91,900,955 of record OW240915.1, read on the forward strand.
AGCCTGTTAACCCTTTCACTAAACAACTGTGTTAGACTGTCGTGTTAGTTTTATGTTTAAACAGCAGACTTGTTCAATTATAGTTGTTTGACTCTTAGCTCAAATAACCTTGTTAATTAGAGGCTAATCTTTTAGATGTAACATTGATTTTACATGAGTCAGATTAGTCAGAAATTTCCATTCTAGAAAAATAATTTGATTATCTACTTTGCACGGAGTTTGACACTGGCAATTTAATCCAGTGAGTATATAAAGGGACATTTCAGATATATCTTAACAAATAGAAAATAAATTAAAATAGCCACTACTCGCAATCCGTAACCTTAAAAGGTTAACCTGTCATTCACTGCTGAGTATGTACATAGTGTAGTACAGATCCCTTGGCTCAGCATCCTTGGTAACAGACTTCAAAAGTTTCAAATAAAATGCTGTGCTTTAGGGATGAATCCTTCATGAGAAACAACTTTGAGCTGCAGCCTATAAAATAATGCAGTAACACTTTATTGTACAAAAATAGATTCAAATATAAAATATCTTATTACAGACCATCCCGATTCCTCAGAACGTGTTTCATGTGGGAACTTATCATTACGTGCACATTCCTGCATGAGATGCATTAGGTCTGAGGAAACGGAACGGTCTGCCATAAGATATTTTGTATTATAATCTATTTTTGCACAATAAACTGTTAAGGCATTGTTTTGGAGGTTGCAGCTCAAAGTACAGCATTTTATTATTTTTTACGGTATTGGCACCTGTTGCTGAACTTCGATCCACACATTGCCTCACTATACGTCATTCCTACTGCAATACTATTTCCTCCAATATCACTGGTATCATGCATCAATCTAAGGAAACTTTTTCCAAGGCGTCATCAGACTACTCTCACGTTTTAGTGTAGCTGAAACACCAGCCTATAGGATTTTACCTAACACTATATAAACTTCTTCCACTTGACATGTTTTCTATTGATGTGATTTCTATTGAGATTGCCCATGGGACCCTTGGCTTGCAGTTCTATGTAGATGACACACAGATCAATCTGTCCTCTCCATCTCGCCATCCCTCTAGATTCATGTCTTTGACTGCCTCTCTGCTATTTTCAACTGGATAGCTGCTCACTTCCTTAAACGTTATCTATCCAAAACAGAACTTCTCAGCTTTCCTCCCTCAAGTGTTGCTAATCCTATGTCTGTCTCCTTCCAAGTCAATGGCACTACCATGAGCTCTAGCTCGCAGGCTCACTTCCCAGGTGTTCTCTTTGACTCCAACCTCTCCTTCATCCTTCACATCTCATGTTCAGTCACTTGTTAAATCCTGCCACTTCCATCTCAAGAAGATTGCATCTGCCCCTAACACCAGATTCAACTTAGATGCTGTTCCATGCCGCTATCATCTCTCGCTTTGACTACTGCAATTCACTTTTCAGTGGTCTTATGCATTTACAGCGTACCCTTTTACAGTCTATAATGATGGCTCACCTCAGCTGCTTCACCCCTCTATCAGTCCTTAAACTGACTTCCTGTAAGATTTAGTGCTCAATTTAAATTCTGGTGCATGCAAATCTTTAAATAAGGCTGCTCCTACCTACCTGGCCTCACTAATACACAAGTATATCCCATTTAGGCACCTAGGCTCTGCTGAAGATCTGCATCTACCCTCTGTTGGTGCTCGCACCTCTGATGCCCACATTTAAGGTTTCTCTAGGGCTGCGCCGTGCTATGGAACTCCCTTTTCTTAACCTGTTAATAGCTTTCCTTTCCCACACATTGGTAATCCTGCTTCCTTTCCTGCAACTGTGTCATCCAAAAAACTAACCCTTCATTGTAAACTATTCTAGTAACCTACTTTTACCCATACATGAAATACATCCTACCCTTACCTCTTGTTCCACTTTCCCCCACTCCTTCTAGAATGCTCGTTTAAACTGGGTATTCTACACCCTCTGTTCCTGTGTGTCCAACGTGTCTTATAATAATAATTAATAATAATAATAATAACAATTGTTTGTCAGTCCACCCATTGTACGTGGCTCTGGAATTTGTTGTGATTTATAAATACTAATAATAATAATGATCATGTGATGAACACAGGCATTCACTCTGATATCACTCTGGTTCTATAGATAAATAATATTATTCTACTTTAACAGATATAAGGTGTGAGGTCTGATGGCACCATAGTACATAACACCACTGAGCTAGCACAGTGCCTTTAGGCCCTGTACTTAGGCTTTAATAAATCTGTATCAAACTGAACTGCAGATGATTACTTCCATTTTGGCCACCAAAGAGATATAGCCAATTTTTTTTACCCACTTTAAAGCTATTTAACTGCACTAATCCAGTGCTCAGGTGTATCATCAACAGCAGATGAAGCAGATATGCAACCACCCGACCACAGAACCTTATTTTAGTTGAGGTGCTTGAAAATCAAGGCCAGCAAAAAATGCTTATATATAAATGCTTATATATAACACTTCTAATTACTAATTATTACATATTAGACATCCCTTACTAAAAACCTGTTCAATTAAGTGAAATCACTGACCACAGCCCTCTGGGGGTCACCTAATGCATGCCTGATTAATAAATGGATGCCAGAGGTTGAAGAGATCAGAGCTCAGTGACCTCCTACGTGACATAACAGAACAATTCTCTATGCCCTGGTTCTTGTAGTTGTAGTACATCTCATGGAGAAACAGTTGATTGTTGTGATCTCATTCCAAGCAGCCTCACAGGTAGAAATGTCTGTTCTATATTCAGATTACATGTCCTAAATATGAACATGTTTCTCCTTCTCTATCCTCCCCCTTTCTCTTCCATTCTCTCTTCTGTTTCTACTTTTCACATCTTCTTTCATTTTTGGGTCTATGGGATAGAGATAGTATAGTATATCTATCCTATAGACCCAAAAAGGAAAGAAGAGGTGTCGGGTCCTGAAATATGGTGCAACATTGAAAAAGTGGAATCATTACCAGTGTAATATTCCTACTCATTCTATTTGTTTCCAGGGTGAATTCTCAACTCTTAGAACTTTTGCAACACTTTTTGGGGCATGACAGTTATATAAATCTTGTCTTTTTTATTGCTGTTTGAAAATTGCACTTTCTGTTCCACTCATTTCACTACAGTGCTATTCAGATAAATGTCTTTGGCAATAAAGATTATCAATGATATATCTTGCTTGTAATTTACATACAAATCACCCATTACTTCCATAAGACATACGTCAGAACCTGCCACCTTTTAATGACATTAGAATGTTCAATAACTATAAAATCCATGGGGTTCAAGATGGAATGCACATGATTCGCGATTGAACATGCAAAGTTCATGAAGGAATGCATATTGTTCAAGGTGGAGTGCACTGATAGAAGATATGTGGCTTGGACCTAGTCAAATGACGGGGCTCAGAGAGCATGTATATTGATCTGTATATACCTCAATATTTCTTTTTGATGTCTTTTGCTCTTTTAATAATAAAATATTGGGGAAAAAGAAACGGTAATCAACTTGTACAATAAATGTTCAATATTAATTAGCTTATTTAGGACAAAGGCCTTTTATAAAATATCCACTAAACTTACAATATTTCACTACCTTTACAATTTTTTGTAAAAATGAAATACGTCTAAATAAAAATATATTTTATAAAACATATTGACTGTAATAGCTCCCTCAACAATAAAAATATATGTAGACTATAAAAATTTAAGAAATACATATTGAAAAGGTAAATTACTGTTTTAGAAGCATTTAATGCCTGGACAACTGTTACTTTCCAGTTTTTAATAATATGCAAATGTATTCCTATATTTAACAGATATACATTTGTGAGGTTTGACAAATAAAATAAAATGTAGACATCCACACCTTTAAATTCAGTAACTGGGCGCCTCCATCTTAGCTCCTTGTCAAGTCATTGTTATAAACTCTGTCCTTTGCACCTGGCATTCAGTAATCATTGAAGAAGCTTAAAAAAGTTAACATTTCTCCTCTAAATTTACAATGTATGTCCTGGCTTTGCCTTGTCTGAACTGTATTATAATGTAATTTTCTAAATCTTTGCTATAAATTTAAAAGAATTTAGAACATCACATGAAAAAAGATTAGCACATTATAGATAATTTTAAATGTTTCATTCCGTGGTGTAAATGTGACAGTTTCCCTTCAAAAGTCATTCTGTTGCATCATAAAACTACACTGTCAATAATAATTTGAGTGTTTACAATGTACTCGGCTTAACAGTTGCTCAACAGATTTATATAGATTTAATCAGTGCAGGTCCTCCAATGAGCAATTTACTGCAGACACGTGAAGACTAGGAAAGGATGTTAGCAGTTAAAAAGCCCCATTTAATGTCTGTTAGCTTCAAAAGCGTAGTTTATGTTTATATTTACAGAATTTAAGCATTCACTCATTACTACTACCAGCATTGTCTGGGTCTTCAAAATCTGACTGATTACACCCTGGAGAATTTTATAGTGTATAATGGGATTCCCACATGTAACAACCAAGAAAATAAATATTAACGAGCTTGACTTTGCCTGACTATATCAAGGATCAAGTTGTGAATATTCTTTTTAACACGCAAAGCTGGTTAATCATGTGTATTAGGGTTTAAGGCTCATATTGATTTTGCCATCAATAGATATAGATCTTTACATAATCTGGATGTGTTACGTCCCTAATTTATATGAAGAAGCACATCATGGCTTTGTATATAATTTACATCATTAAAGAAAACAAGAAAAAGTGTTAACACTTATTGAAACACGAGGTTTGTTTGCAGAACCTGGCTTTAATTAAATGTAGGAAGGATATGAACCTTGCCAAGAAATTCCTTAAACCACAACTGAAGAGTTTGAAAACCTTTTTGTGTAATCATAACCACATTCAAAATCCACTTCCTTTCATGGCATACTGTTGTCTGAAAGACACCTTCTAGATGCCAATGTGTACACGTATCCGTGAGTCACGCATGTATACCCTGGAAAACATACAGACAGTCTGTTTTGTAAACCCACATGGCATCTCCCTCAATACATTCTACTTTGCAAGATGTTTTTCTCTTGCAATAGGATATTCCAATATCCTCAAGATGCAAGATTTATTGAAATAAAGAGCTGGAACACTAAGCATGAATCTCCACAGTCCGAATGCTGGTAAATTTAAATTAAACTTCCAGCAGACTTTTAAGAGATAATTTCAAGCATGATAACCATTAAATCAAATTGCTTTTTAAAAACTGTTTCTGAAGTTTTAATTTAGCAAAATTCTGGGATGCTAAAGCTAAATGTACTATTACATAGTTAGGTGAATAAAAACCTATATTCTGTGTGGAATATTGAATACATTGGATGTTTGGCTACTTTTTGGGATTTAGGACCATTTCCTCCAACATTTTCCTCAGTCTGATCCTTTGAAGATTTTAAATTTACTGAAATATTTTATAACAAAAATATTAGTTTGGGATAAAAAAGCACTATGGCCACGAGCATATAGGATAGAGTTGATGGATTAACATTCACATGAAGGGAGTTTAAGCAAGAAGGATTAGTAATCGAAGAAGATTCACTGATCAAGTGACCAATAGAAGAAAAAGGTAGGAGCAGTAAAACAATCAATACTTCCAAGCAGGATTCTGCAAGACACTTTGACTGCAGATATTGAAGGAGATAGACCAACAGCGACACAGTGTGTATTACCCTGAAAGTGTCTGGGTTGGAGTGGAAGATAGTCTGGTAATTGATTCTAGTGTAAGACTAGGTTCAGTTTACATATGTAACTACCTAGCTAGTTACTGCCAGTGGCACTTTGAAACAACTTTGAGTGGGAGATAAGAGACTGCCATTGCGTCTTAGTGTTTTTTTTAGTAGGTGTAGAAAGAAAATGCTTATTGTGGGAAAAGTGTTGTTGAGTAAAATGCAAAAAACAAAAAGTTCCTCTTTCCTAGCTGCTGCCACAGTGGCACTCGCACAAACTTTGAGGGGTAGATAGCTTCCTTTATTAATTTTAGACTGGTGGTTACGCGTAGTACTGTGACATACTGTTAGCTACTGCCACTTAACACGAACTTGAGTAGTTGAGTAAAGAGCAAAATCAAGTTGCACTTGCATAGCTACTACTACAGTGGCACTTCGACATAGATTTAGTGAAATATGGTCTCCTTCATTCAATCTAGATGGGTGGTTACAGTTAGTTCTGTGAATACAAACATACAGAATTAAGCCCTGCACTCAAACTCCCACTGTTCCTGGGTGGCAGCAATGACTATAGTAAACATCAGCCCCAATACATACAATAAAAACCAATGAAAAAAGTTAACTGCACATTATCCCAAATTCCTATGCACATCTAAATAACTGGAGGTTTTAAGTATCACTTCAATGGCCATTCAAGTGCAAGCTCACCTGCCACGTCAAAGTTGTTTCTATTTTTGAAAGGCAATGTGGTATCCAAAAAAGCTACAATGGTTGGTGACAGGCCCCCGAATTTACTTGAGAGAGAGACGACCACCAGCAGGACTAGATCCAAGGGATGGTTTGAGTTTGATGATAAAACATGGTGATAATTTATCACTTTTTCATTTTCAGGGCATTGACAGAGTGCAGATTCCCAATAGTATATTAACCTTCCTCACGTTATGTCCAAGCGGGAGATGTACTGGATTTTTAATTTAAGGACCAGGTCTCCCCTTGAACTTAATGTAGAATGGGACATCTCATTTTCGTATAGAATTATTGCTATTAATATTATTTTAATTGACATATGGATTAGTTATAAATTTCATTATATGTTTTTCTTATATTTTTGTTTCATTATTTCAGCTTGTTTTCATTATTTTTCAAATTTTTTATTTTTTTACTATTTTGTATTATTGATGTATTTGCCATGATTATTTTTGGCTAATTCTACCATTTGCACATCTTTCTCTTTTTTCAATATTACCATAGCAAGGGGTTCGGGGTTCCAAGCCTGGTTGTGTACTCACGATTTGTCTAACAATTATTGTCTAGTGTTTGATCTAAAATTGTCCTTGTATTCCACATTTAGATTCCTAATAAAAGCTAGAAAGAAATGCTGATAATTAATTAAAACAACATATTTAATTTGATTATTACAAATAAATATTTTTATGAATTAATATTCATTAAATGTTGGTCAATTAAAATATTGTGATCAGCCACAACATTAAAACCACCTACCTAATATCAGGTTCTGACACCTTTATATCATTGCCAACATTGCAGTTTGAGCCACAGTAGCTCTTCTGTGTGATCGGTCCAGATGGGCTACCCTTTAATTCCCACATGCATGTTTACCGGTTGTTCTTCCTTGCAACACCACAGGATCAAGACTTAACATTTTGGAGATGCTCTGATGCAGTCATTTAGCCATCACTATTTGAGCCTTGCTAAAGTCACTCAGACCTTTTCACTTGCCCATTTTTCCTGCTTCCAACACATGAAATTCAACAATTGACTGTTCACTTGCTACCTGATATATATCCCACCACTTGACAGTTGCCATTGTAATGATATTTTTTTTCACTTCACCTGTTTAAATGTAGCTGATCAGTGTAAATTTCACTGGGTGCGCCTCTAATAAAATGTGCTGCACCTGCCTATGCTTTCAATGTACACAGTGTAGAAGTATGTAAAAGAGGTGATGGTGGCCCTCAGTACAAAGGAGGGGCCATGGATTAGGTTAATTGTTCCTTTAAGGGTAAGAAAGACATGTATTAGATATAAGCAAAATCATGTATAAGAACATAGCCTAGTTTGATTTGTTGTTTTCCATCACTTTATAGTGACTCACCCAATCTCAATCTATTTATACTTATTTATATCGATTGAATGAACCAATTTATGTAAAAATAACAAATTGTGTTTACTATGCCATGCCGAAGCCTATGTCTGTTTTTACTGTCTGGGTAGTTGACCTTTAAACACACCTTTTTATACTACTGATCTAAAAGAAGGCAAAAAAAAAAATAAACATTTTGAAGCAATGGCAAATTAAGGCCTTAATTTTATATTTTTGGATAAGCATTTCAAATGTTTTAACATTGTGAAAAATACATAAAAGATTTTGATATTTTTCATGGTTGATATTTTTTTATATATGATATATAATTCTTAACATGAATATTTAGAAAATTAATTTGAAATGCTTATCCAAAAATATTAAATCGATAATATGTCAAAAAAAAGAGAAAAAAAAAATCCTTATTGACTCCATAATGGCAAGTAGATTTCTACTGGCATGATCAATTATTCATGTGCATATTAATTATATCCTTGAATATTATGCTATTCAAAAGAGAAAAAAAAGGAAAAACATGCAGGTCTTTTTGAAAATGGGAGGTGATCAGCGCAAAAGGTAAAATAGAATGTACATACGGTACAAAGGCAGTATCAAGTATATAAATCTATGGATACAAAGCAAAAGACAAATTATGGTGCAGTACAATTGGTAGGCTAAGTGGAATATGTATAGGTCAAGTGCACACTCATGCTTTTTAGAGCTGTACCAGCTCTGTTTGGAAGGACTGGACTGAATAATCCCCATCTATGGATATATGTAGAAGGTCTTCCAAGCTTGATTCCAAAGTTATGGAGACATCATGTGGAATAAAAAATGCCAATGGTATGGTACATATACAGAAATGATATAAAAGGAGGAAATAATCCTACTTACGTAACCCAGAGCAATGTCCTGTTCTGGTATGAAGAACGTGAGGTGGAATAATCCGCACCCAAGGATATATGCAGGAATCGGATAAGTGGTAGAAGCTGTATATATGGATACTCCACAGGTAAATATATATATATATTAAAGGTACCTGAATGCAACAACAAATAGTGCTTGAAAGATTGAAAGCTGCTTCTCAGAGTCTGCTTTTTAGGGAGAAGATTTTCTAATTTTCAAGTGTGCACTTGACCTATACATATCCCCCTTAGCCTACCAATTGTACTGTACCATAATTTGTCTTTTGCTTTGTATTCATAGATTTATATACTTGATACTGCCTTGTACCATATGTATATTCTATTTTACTGTTTGCGCTGATCACCTCCCACATTTTATCTTGCTATACATTTCAAAAGGGTGAGGGAACCCCTTGTTGGTGATTTGCTGCCATTTTTTGTTTGATATCGAGCACCTATACATTCTGTTGTTCTACTCATTTTTAAAATGATCTACAGAGTCTAAGAAAGTGACATCCTTAGTAGAAAATTCCACATCTTTATCCACTCATATTAAATTGATCATGTTAAATTTAAATTCCTCATTATTATATCTGAGTCAGGGGCTAAGGATCTCAAGGAATCCCCAGGTGTTTGTCAAACCTCTTAAAACTATTTTATTAAACCTAGTGGGACTGAACCCGTAGCCTAATAACACCAAAACTACTACAATAAGAGTTTGTTCTTATGATTGTTAATATCGCTTTTACTATAATTTTCTTGGGTATAATTGCAGAGGGTCTTGGGGGGGGGGGGGTTGCTTGTACTCTGAACATCCAAAGTTTACCTCGTAAACACCTGCAATTTAATAGTAGTTTCTTCATTTAAAATAAAAATTGAAAATAGCACTTAAACAAAAAACACTACAAAATTGTTTAAGATGTCTAATTACAAAAGGTACAAAAGCACACATTTGTAAGAGTAGTGGTTGAATGAAACTACAAATAAACTATTTAACAGACAGTGTAATAGCTGACAATTTACTGTAAAAGGCAGTACTGAGAGAAAGCCAGACGTGATTTTTGGAAGTCTGTGTATTTCAATCAGCAATATATATTAAGCTTTCTAATCAAAATATCAACTGGACTATTTTAGTTTCCAATTAATATTTTCATTGGATTTCAATCAGTATTTTGAATCTTCAGTTCATCACTATTACCAGTTTAGCTATTTATTCTTTCCTTTTGTTAGCAAATGGGCTTATCAAATTTCTAGAATAGAAATGATCCGAAAATGCACATTAGCAAAATAAACAACATATACCTTAACATTTTTATGAGAAAAAACATATACATACACTTCATGCTTGTCATTAACTCAAATAAAGTACAAACAAGCACCGTTACACTAAAAAAATATAGCCACTATACCAAAAATGCCTGCTTCGGCATGCTTAAAAACCCCACAAATAAATATCAGTGTCAATATAGAGTACAAATGGTCAATATTACATGTCACCCATTATCATCACTACTGAGATGAAAGCTCCATTTTGGTTTTGTCATTAAAAACAGAACTTGAGATGTTTACCTTGATGTCTTCATTAAAATAACATAAATTAAAAAGTATTATACATACATAAAAAATAGCCTACTCCCAACCCAATAGGGCACACACCGTCTACCCCCCTTTTTTTCTATTCTGTACCCCTTCCTAATCCTTAGATCTAGAGCAGCAACAAAAGTTATGCACAGAGAAATATCGTAAAAACAATTGACAGACACTGTAACCAACGAAAACTCATCATAAACCTGTTTCATATGCAAGACTGTCATAAACCGCAAAAATAAGCTCTTCGAACTCTGTAACAATAATCTTACTCCCTGGTTATATTCTGTACCCTAACCCCAATGAACATGAAAACTTTTCAAAATAAAGAATTTAAAAAAATAAATAAATAGCCTACTCCCTTTGCTCTCCATTCGCTCCTCAGGATGCCAGTGTTGGGGGTATAAGTGTCAGTGAGTAGACAATTCTATTTTTAACAATTATAAAATGCATAAAAAAAACTATTGCCAACCAGAGATATGAGACATTCACTGTGTAGAATTGAGTAGGAAATACTGTTAAGGATCCCTCTTCTCCATGTCCCGGGCTTTGGAGCTCAACCTAACACATCAAATATGCTGCTTCCTAAAACCTTCTAGTAACTATAACTTCTATCAACCAAAGCTGGGGACATAAAATTAACTCTTCTTCCTCATCCCCTGTATAATAATTTTGGAATTTATATGTACTTGGGACGACATATTAACCAGGGGAAAATTAACCTAAACCTCCTCTATGCCCTCAGCTAATATACACTGATCAGCCCCAATATTAATCCCGCCTGTGTAACATTATGTAGGCCCCCCTCGTTCTGCCAAAACAGCTCTGATTTGTTGAGGCGTGGACTCTACAAAACCCCTGCAAGTTGCAAGGTGGGGCCTCCATGGATCAGATTTGTTGTTCCAGCACATCCCTCAGAAACTCAATTGGATTGAGATCTAGAGAATTTGGAAGCCAAGGCAACACCTTGAATTCTTTGTCATGTTTCTCAAACCATCCCTGAAAATATTTTTCCATTGTAGAAGGGTGCATTATTCTCCGGAAAGAGGCCACTGCCATTAGGGAACACCATTTACAATGAAATGATATATGTGGTCAGCAACAAACTCTAGCTAGGTGGCATGTGTCAAAATAACATCCACATGAATGTGAGGATCCAAGGTTTTCAAGCAGAGCATAACACTGCTTCTGCCGGCTTGCCTCCTTCCCATAGTGCATTCTGCTGCCGTCTCTTCCCCAGGTAAACAATTCACAAACACCCAGTCACCCACCTGATCTAAAAGAACATATGATGCATCAGACCAGGCAACTTTCTTTTTAACACTATTTAGCACTTGCCAAAGTCACTCAGATCTTTTTGCTTGCTTCCAACACATGACATTTAGGAACTAACTGTTTACATGCTGTCTAATATATCCCTCCCCTTGACAGTTGCCATTGTAACAATATATTTTTTATTGACTTCACCTGTCTGTGGTTGATCAGTGCATTTAGGACTTATATTTTAATAATATCTGTATTGCTTACTTTATACCTTTGTTAGTGGAACGGGGTATATTGATTATTAATTTACCAAATGTCTCCAACTCTCATGGCATAAAACTGCAGGAAACTTGACAGATAATATGATGCCACTGGATGCCAAACCCCTGACACAAAAAGTTCCCATACTCATCCAAGAAATATTGTGTCCATGTGTGTTAAAACATGGTGCTAAGTGTCTTTAAAAGATATATAGATATATATCAAACCCAAACCAATTATCCAAAGTATATGTGGGCATGCAGTGGTGACATTCCTTCTTCAAAAATAACTTATATCAGTGCTGCGTAGTAAAACAATGAGCTCAAGTCCTTGTTATTAACTCATAAAAATAACGTCATAAGGTAACCTAATTTAAAAAGCCTTAACAGTTCACTTCCTGAAATATTGGAAATATATGAATCTCTTTTGTATTGACTGCACTTTATATACTATTAATATATTATTTTTGCTAGAAGGAATAGTATCTCACACAGCTCTTGGAAAAATGCTGGCAGTGGGAAATGAACGTGTCTATGAGACCAGAGCAATCCATCCAGCCTCTTTGGATCCTTTTGTAATGTTGCAGGTGGCATGAAAATCTGAGGGAGTTTTTAAAGAGAACCATTTGGGAAAGAGGCAATTGCAATTGAAGAAGTCTGGAATTGGGACGAAACTCAGTTGGTTGAAAAACCCTTTATTAAGGGTGATGGGGCCTAACTCTCAAGCAGGCAAGATGTGATTTCCAGGAGCTCCTGCAAAAAAGCTTTTTCAATCTTTTCCTGAAGTCTGGCCCTGTGGCCTACTGGGATTGCTGGCACCCCAGTTGGGTGAAGCGGCTGATCACCCACCTGGGGCTGCGCACCTCTAAGTAAACCTCCTAAAGCCCCATTACAACCCCTCAGCGGACCGATGGGAGATATCCTGGTCCCAACTGGAAACACTAACTACGCTGCAGTAGCCACCTTATTATCTGCCATTCACGCGACTGCATGGCAACTCAAATATGGCCGCTGCACCAAAACCTCTATCCTGTAAAGCAGGCCCAGCGGTCCATCTCTTTGAAACCAAATTTGACGAGCTGTGTCAGGACTTCTGGGCTCGTATGGCCTGCCTCTCAAGCTCTAACGCCTCACCTGCTCGAATCCTGCGACGAACGCCAAGGCTCAACACTGCGACCTCGCACCAACCTGAGCAACTATGACGCAAAGCTAAACCAAAACAAGCTGGACGAAACCACGTAGTGCGGAATGTGAGGAAACAGAGGCGGGTGCCCCAAAGGGAGCTTAAATTTCGCCGACTCGGCCCTGTTTAGAACCGATCCCTTCCTGGGCCACTGTTTATCATGGGACACTCGATACTCCCATCTTCGGAAGGCTCTTGCTCAATGCTTCTTACAGAAGCCTATCACTAGGGCCTGAGTTCAAAACCAGCTTGCGGTTCGACAAAGGACTTATGACCAGTGCAGTGAACTGTGTTTCTAGCCCAGGACTGGTGGGGTACAGCTAGTTGGAGCTCACGTAACCAATCTCAGCGGGTCATTATACACTTTATACACTTTCTAAGGGGTATAGGCTGAGCAGCTTCTTACAGGCAGATATATAGGCCAACCATTATTTGTTTGTTGTTTCTCACTGAATGTTTTCCTGCCCAGATGTAATTTTTACTAAGCAAACAGTCAATTGATACAGCCTGATTTTTTTTCTCTTTGTTTCTGTTGTCTTTATGTTACCTTGTTAATATTTTAGATCTGACTATTCATCAACTTGACATATCGATTAATCTTATTTTCAAGGGAAAAAAAACAGTGCAGCCTCTTGACATAACATGTTAATTTCTGTTACTGGATAAGCTTACGATGCCAATTTGACTTAGACATGTCAGTTTAGCCTGTTACCTAGCATTTCTGATTTTTCTTACTATCAAAAGAAAAAAGTGCAGTCAACTATTGACATTTCATTTTGCTGCAACATCCATGTCTCTTTGTAAACCATTGTGCGAAATGTTTATGCATGCTTACCTTTCAAACTACACTACACTACAAAAATAAACACTTATAAAAAAAACAAAAAACATTTATGAACATTTTTTTTAGTTTTTTGTTTGTGATCCATAGAGGCTTCCTAAAACCTCCACATTGGAACTGAGTAGGGACTAATAACACACATCATTCTGATACCTGCATTGAGGAGTTGGGGTTTAGAGACTTCAAAAAAAAAAGACTGCATTATTCTGCTTGTCATTCATATATTGGGACAGACTCTGTCCTCGACTGAGTTGTTTTTTTTAACTAATGTTGTGAGCGCGGTCTTTATATGGGATCCAGTTTTTTAACATTCTGGATCATCCGTCATATTTTTGTAAAAAGATTAGCCATGCATTATAAATTTATAATATGTTTCTAGATCATATTGATTTATCCAGAGAATCTGGCCTTTCATTTTGAAAGTCAACATCAAGTAGTTTGTATCATGGTGAAAAATTCCATTAGTCATTGATAAGTGACAATTTATCACTGGTGAATAAACATTCACTCTTCATGAGTGCATCATGGACCCTACAGTCTTGAAGTGGCAAGTAATATTTAGGCATTTCTACTAGAGTAGGACTTTGCGTTTTGAGCCCTGTTGGCACTCACTAGTTAATCTCAGACACATCATCTGGTGTACTGGTTAACAAATGGTATTTTCTAGACTAGAGGAAATGTTATAAATGCTTTATACATGTTTTCAAGGTCAAATTAAATAATTGTCTGGAACGTTCACAGCTACCATAATCCAAGATACCTTGTGGGCTCCTTCAGTACTTAAAAGCAGACCTCAAAATTGTCCTCCTTAGATTAGTAAATCGCATGTTAGATATTGCCATAGAATTTTCTGCTTGTTTCTATTTTTTCTTACTTAAAAATGGTTGATCTGTACAACAGTAAAGATCATATTCAGAATATGTTTTCATTTAAACCAGGCACTATTACCCTAATATAATAAATACATTTTTGACACTCATTTGCAATTAATGTTTTAGTAATAATAAAATTTATTTAACATATGTGTAGGCAGATTACATCATGTAAATAAATAGTTTGTAATTGTTTTGTAATTGATCATTACACAACTATGAGCCCTGTGTATTCCTCATGTAAGCCAACTGGTATGGACAAATACTTACATCAGCCCTATATGTCATACAGTAACGTCATCTATATTAATCTCAATTAGGCTGTAAGAATCAGTATTGGAAGAATCACGATTTCAGTCAATTCTGCTGAAAAACCGAACTCTGAGCTGACACATATACTAATCCTAAAGCCACTAAAATGCCCAATGACTGGTTGCTTTGATTAATATTATTATTATTTACAATATTATGAAAGCAGAAACTTTAACAATAAAAGAGACAATTACAAAATGATACAGGAACAATGGGTAGATGAGGACCCTGCTCAAATGAGATTACAGTCTAGAGGAGTGGAGTGTGAAGACATAATAGTAAGGGCATCTAATGGGACAGCAAACAAACAAGGTGGGGGATTAATATTTGCCCACTGACAGCACTAGCAGCAATAGTTAAAAACTGCCTATTGGTTCAGTATTACAATGGATGTTTTATATCTCCTAAACGAGTGGGGGCATTTCTGCTAAATAGTGCCTGATATTGCTGCACAGTCATTAGTAACATAAACCGCTGTGTCCCCACTCATGGGCTTTGGGTGGGGTCTTTCATTAATGGGTAGTGGACAGATCAGTGTCCATCTCATGTCCCCCACAGCTGGACTACAATAAAATGATGAACCCCCTACCCTCACATTAGAGCTCTAATTATAAAATAATGTGGGAGGACTCCCTTGCAGCCCCACCCATGGTCAATGGGTGGCGACTATAATTAAAATGAACAGGGGAACTTAGTGTCTCCTGCAGCCCTTACCATTGGCCATCAGATTTATTACACTGGGGGAGACCTAATGCCCCTGCCAGCCCCCACCATTGGGCTGCAATTGGGGGCTCAATATTGAAAACAGGTGGGATCTAGTGTCCCCCATCTTACTCACCTTTGGATGACAGGTGGGTACTCTCCATAATATAATATAATATTGCATAATATTGCTTATTACTGTAAGCTGTTTTTAGGGTTGAGCTTCTTTATACACTCAAAATGCACATTACTGTGCCACTCTAATTTCTCTGATAAAATTATGCTCAATGCATATACGCTTGAGTTCTTGTCTCTGTGATGCACTCATACGCACTGCACATTATTGTCAACCTCAGTTTCATATACACATCATAAGGAACATATTTACCAGAACTACAGTATATAATATAAGGGGAATTAAAGGGACACTTTAGTCACCAGACCAACTACAGCTTAATGTAGTGGTTCTGGAGTCTATAACATGTCCCTGCAGGCTAATCACTGTAAAAACTGCCTTTTCAGAGAATGAAGATGCAGAAAGCTGCATGAAGATGCTGAAAGCTCCCAATAGAGATGCTGATTGGTACAGCGAGGTATTTTGCCTCGCATGCTCAGTGGGCTCTCAGTGCTTTCTTCTGGGAATGCATTAAATTGACAGAGATCATCAAGATTGCTGAGGTCAGACACGGGGCCAACTGTGGTGAGACCAGCATGGCGGTGGAGAAAAGTTGAGTGAAATAACCTTTTATCTTCACAGAGAGAGGGTCTGGCAACCTAAACAGCTAGTTTAACACTATAGCGTTAGGAATACATGTGTGTATTCCTGTCAGTATAGTGTTCCTTTAAGTTTTGAAACAGTAAAGCTGTATTTAGTGAGTTTAAAATGTAAGCATATTTCATATTCTGGAAAACATAACTCGGTGTATTCAATACAAAATAATAAATTCCAGAGCTGCTCAGGAGATGGAGTCCAGCAATGAAACTAAATTGCATAAACTGAAAAAAAGAGACGTGGCATATGTAAATTAGTTCATTTTTTATTTCATATATTTAAAAAGTCCAGTCACAGAAATTGAAGACTGGGAAGGATTCCACACAGAGTACACAATAAAATTAACACATTTTCTACAAGAACAGACTCATGGACTATATTAATAGTACATTCATGGATGAAACATAATAGGTCTTTTTAGAACTCAATGTAGAATTATTCCCAGACTGTAACTGCTGTGTCTACACGTTTGGAAAATAGAAGTGAAGTTTTTAATGAATGATCATTATTCCACCTTGAATTTCACATTGCTACATTGTGAGACCTGGGCACCAATAGGGATGTTCCCAAGTCCTCCTAGGATGGAGGGCCCTTTGGATAGGGCTGATGTGCAATGCCTTTACCTACATGTTGTTACATGACGTTGATCTAGTTTGTTGTTTTTGTCCACTCAGGTGGCCTGTTTGAGTCACATAGCAGCAAATTTCCTTAATGGTGGAATGGAAGCCAAGCGTTGGGGAACCGCCCATGGAAGTATTGTCCCTTATCAGGTAGGCTTTGGTAATATATTTGCCAGTATTATTTAAAGACTGTACTAAATAAAAAGCCTTCGGTGTTCAGCATATGTAGAGGTAAGCCAAACAGTGCATTTTCTATGTTATGTGCTTGTTCATAATCTGAAATTATCATAGTGAGATCTTGGTGGAAAATTACAATATATTTGAAATGCTGGCACATAATTAGGTCACCGTAAGGTCTAGATCAAGACAATCCAATTGTAATTCTCTTATATAGTTATAGTCTATGGTCTGTTGTTAAACCACATCTCACTGGGTGTGCAGAAGACTGGGGAGGTTGATCCATCCATTAATTCATCTTCAGAGAAAATCAGACATCATACTCTCGAAACTATGAAATATAGATTGTTTCCTCAATTTTTGATTTTGAATACTGATTTATACAACCAACTGAATAAATACTAAACATATGTTAGAAACTGGACCATACAGTAATGTAGTGTGATTATAGGAGTTTTTTTTGAGGAAATTCTCAACAAATATTGTAGTAGTGTAATTTGACATCTGTCTTTTTGGTTTACACTCTTCAGAGACAGAAGCATAAGCACTGTCACACATTTCACACCCATTTGTCATACAAAGTCTTAAGCTCAGTGTAATATGTCCTGTTTAATGAACACATTATTTTGAATTGCTAATAAAATAACATGGAAGATGATGTAAGTAGAACAAGTTGTCTATTCTCTTAAGTGTTTGGGTCCAACACAGCAGACTCGCCATCTGGACTTGGCAGATAGTATTTGTAGTAACTAGGGCTTTTCTTTGGATGTCTTGTCCTTATCCAAACAAGTGGAGAGCTTGGCTTCTGCTTAGCAGTGCTATGGGAAACTCGTTAATCTATTCATTTCAAGGTTCAACTTTAATCTGGTGATATCATGTTCATTTAAACAATTTAAATGACTGTAGTTCACCTCCTTTAGGTAAATAGCCTGATTTACAGAGCATTGCATTTCTCTTACAATCTATAGGTTGGTTTACAGCTCTACCTACTACCTCACCTGTTTTGCTTTTTTTCCGATTCTCTGTCAATTTACCTATTTACTAATGCTTTCCACATTACTGAAGTTTTTTCAAAGCCCTTTATTAGAATGTATTTGAAACCAATTTTAAAACTAAATGCTTCAAGTATTCACACCTGAGACATTGTATTTGCTCTGTTATAATCACAGTTTCTGGTATGTGGACAGGACCAAGGTATAGATTCAGGGCTGTCCACTCATTCTGGCATCAATTAGCCAATATTTATTGAATATGTAAATAAATATATAAAATCAAGCTTTGATGGGACACTTAAAATGTCTAACATTTGCAAGAACAGTAGCTTTTATTATCATAGGATAAAGATATTTAATATATAATTCTACAAACATTTTAAAAATTATGAGACCATGAGCGACATAATTTTTGTATAAAAGAGCATGAAAGAGATACAACTGCCTTGATGAATTTGAACGCATGTCTCATCAAACATGTATGCATAGGGAAATAGAATGCACGCAATAGGAGCAATAATTTGGTATGTTTATAAAATAAGAATTAGAAACTCTATGAAGATGGAATGATCGAAGAATGCTATGACTTACTAATCAAACCCTACAGAATACACTTACAAATGCTTATTTAAAAAATAAAAATTGACTAGGTAGGCACCTAAAGATTTATAATAAATAAATACATTAAAAAAGAGATTGATAGTAAAGAAATAGAGAAAATAACAGGAACCTGTTATATAAGACTTGTAAAGGCTTACCGTTCTCAACAAAGGATAAGGTCAATAAACGGTCATTGTGTGAGCAAACCTTGAGATGGAAATTGCTACCCAATGATATAGAATTTTACCTACAACTGCATCTTAGAAACATTATACTGAAGATACAAATGTCCTAAAAAAGTATTCTAAAAACTCAAGTTTACCAGCATGTCTGTTTAACATCCATTATTTCACATAAGGTATCACACTTTGCAAAAACTCCTGAAGGACCATAATTTGCTCAGTGGACCTACTTTTGGCTTGCTTATCCACCACGTTGATTCTCCAATAGACGTGCTTTTAAAACATTCCAGTATAAGTCTTTGAGCACTTTCTTCACTCCATGTGCTTTCAGTACAGAGCACATTTAAAGCAAAACATCTGTGAATTGTTGGCCCGCACATACATTATACTCACTGATGGCACAATGTGTTTTAAATGTTCCTTTTACAAACATATTTCTCAACCTTTTATCACTGGTTTAGCCTAGATTAAAAATAAACAAGCACTACAGTGAATTTCTGCGACTGCAGTCATTTAGCAGGGAAATTATCAGCAAATTACAGTTGGCTAATAAGTATGCAGAAAATTGATAACTGAAAGTAAGATTTTTTTTTAAGTTTTAAAATATTGTATTTTTTAAGTTACATAATTTTTCTTTCTTTTTTTCTTTTCTTCCTCAAGCGGTCTTTTTGCACAGATGTTGGGGATTTGTTAGGCAAAAATGTAAACGATTTTGAACATCTGCATCTTTGTGCATGACAATAGCCTGATCACAGTCACCCCAGTGCTTCAGTCCAATGAATTGTACTATTTAATTAGACTGCACAAAACTTGCCAAATTATGTGATTAAAGATTCTTTTCGTCAAGAATCATGTTCCCAGGATGTGAACTATGTATTTATAGTTCAGAAACCTGGGTTTGAACTACTATAATTTTAACTACTGCATTTTGTTCTTATTTTTGGGAGCTTCTTCTTGATTTAAAGTTGATATAAGGTAAGGTATGTCGTTACGTTTGACTAATTCACTTACTGTGCTGGTAAGGGAATCACAAATAGGGTTACATTTGGTAATACCAAAAAGATTTAAAAAAAAGCATATTTGGAAATGCATTATCTGTATGTAATCTATGCCCCCTTCCTCACCATTATCGTTTATTTAACCAATTCATCTCCCCATTCCTGTTGCTGCATTTCCCCTCCCATAGCTATTTAACCTCACCATGTTTCCTCCATCTTTTTTTCCATTGCTTGGTTCTCCTTCCTTTGGTTTCTCTTCACCGGTATATTTTAAGCTCTCTTTTATATATTGCCTCAATTTAAGGGTTTGCTCCCCCATCTATCTCTACACTCTTGCCACATTGTTCTCTGTCCTTGTGGATACAAGGAGAGTGAATACAAGAAGAGGCTTACACAGACACAGAAACATAGGCAGCATTAAAAATTTATTGTTACACAGGAATTGACTTCGCTTTTTGAGGATCCTTAATAATCCTCAAATTGAGGCATTACATGTTTGACAATACATTACTCCTTTTTCTAATACTGCCTGTGGTCCTTTCTGTATACTACTGTGGAAGAATTTTGCCGTTTAGTATTGTGAAGCAACAGGAGTGTATTTTTTCTATATTGGTGTGTGCTTTCGGTTTCTGTTTAAATTAGACCCGAGGAATGACCTGAGTATTAGGCCAAAGGACAGGCCCTATCATTGTTTCATTGTCCTTGTATGTAGATTGTACAGTAATAATAAAGTTGAATCTGAGTTAGTCTTCAGAGCAAGCCTGAGTCATGGGCATTGTTGCAGTCTCAATCATTGGACTTAAGGACAGATCCGTGGGCTTGGATCCAGGCCTATTCTGGGTATCGTCTTACAGGACATGTTTGATGTAAGAAAGAGCCTGGACACAGGTCTATGCAGATGGTGAGTTTAAGGACATGCCCGAGAGCTAGCCATTAGGAAAAGTTGAGAAGTAGCCCACTACCTATTTTAGTAGTAAGAGGACAAGCACTGGCTGGTTCAGTAAACACAGTTACATTACGCTGCTACAACAAGAATCAGTAATTTGTATATTTCTATATGGTTTTGCAGTGTGATAGCACAACAGATAAAAACAATGGATTATATATGAATGTATATGTGTGTTCAAATGTGACCATATTTGGGATCCACCTTCTTCTGCGACAAACCCATTTAAACTGCATGAAAGTTAATTTCATCTGAACTTGAAAGTCTCTGTTTTTATTGCTTTTGTATTCATGCTAGTAGCTTAGAAAATGACTGTAAAAAAACTGGTGTGACTAGGAAACAGTGCAGTGAACAGAAAACATATGGACAACTTAATAAGTATGTGCTTTTACTAGTGCATCACTTTAGGCTGGAACCCAGTATTTATAAAATCCAGAACTGTTTCTGTGTGATATCTGATCAGTTAGTATATATCCAAACAAGTGGCTGGTTTGAATTATCTCGCAAATTTTATTAGGGAATTAGACTGCATAAAATATGAAAGCTTTCCTTCTAAAGCAAAGTAGTTGAAGTTTTCATGGCAACATTAGCTAACCCTCAATTAGCAAATGTATAACTTGAAGGATACAATCTCTGACATCAAGCCAATGATAAGTAATACGCTTAACTGTTCTGGACTATAAAGCTGATGTTACGCTGTTACTACATCCCAATCTACTAATTCTACTAATTCATTTTAAAGTTGTATCTTTTTAAAGAAATATAGCAGTAGTTATGGTGCCAGGAGTGCCCTGGCTTCCTTCAGGAATAAATAGTCAAACCATTTAAGAACAGTTTGACAACTTACCTGGGTTCCCACTGCCACCTTTGTATTTTGTCAGTCTCAGGAGGACACATCCAGAACACCATTCAAGTTCAATATTGAAACATATTAGTTTATGTTGTTGATCCAAAGGAAGGGGGAAAAAACTGTAGCCATTTCTGATTATACAAAAAAAAATGGGGAAAAAATGCTGTGATGTTCTTTTTTGGACGATACTCGTAGTATTTAGTAGATCCTTTGTGAGGGTCACTTGCCATTTTTGTATGCTTTTATGTGCTTGTATGGCTCATCAATCTTTTTTTTTCTATGATAATGGTAGTGTTAAGTAGAAACTTTGGGAATGACACCTGCCAATGTTAGAGTTATCTATAGGCTTTATATATCTTGAGTTATGTGAATATATTTCCTGTGCCAAGTCCTCAAACCTGCACATTTTGATTTATATTGTTGATTATTAAAGCTGTAAATATCCTAAGAGCTCATTCACCTTGCAGTTGGATTTTCTGAAACTCCAAAGCACCAATTAGAGGCTGTCCTCAGTGGTGTATCCTGGTTTTGTGCTGCCAAAGGCAGGACAAAATTTAGGCACCCACCCCCCGCGCCACCCCCACCCATCCCTTCCCCCCACCCCACCTTCTAAATACACACACACACACATTCACTGACAGATACGCATACACTAGCTAACAGAAACACACACTCGCTAACAGAAACAAACACACTGACACTCACTAATAGACAAAAACACACATTCACTAACAGACAAACACACACTCACTAAAAGACACACACAGACACACACTAACAGACACACACTCACTCACTAGCAGACACACACTAGCAGACACACACACACACACACACTCACTGACACACACACTCACAGGCAAACACACTCACACTAACAGACACACACACACACAGTCAGACACACACACTAACAGACACACACACACACACACACTAACAGACACACACACTCACTCACTCACTAGCAGACACACACACACTCACTAAGAGACACACACACACTCACAGGCAAATACACACTCACTAACAGACACACACTAGCAGACACACACACACTCACTGACACACACACTCACAGGCAAACACACTCACACAGTCAGACACACACACACAGTTAGACACACACACTAACAGACACACACAGTCAGACACACACACACACACTGACAGACACATACTTACTCACTAGCAGACACACACACTCACTAACAGACACACACACTCACAGGCAAACACACTCACACTAACAGACACACACAAACACAGTCAGACACACACACACACACTAACAGACACACACACACATTAACAGACACACTCACACTCACTAACAGACACACACACACACACAGTAACAGACACACACACACTAACAGACATAAACACACACACACACTCACATTAACACAATTTTTTTTTCTACTTTAACCCCCTCAGGCTCCTTACCTTTGGGAATGCTGGTGGGGGGGTTCTCTTTCTCCCTGGGGGTCCAGTGGCTGCTGGGCCGGCGGTGCTGGCGTGCGGGCTGCTGGGCGGCACTAGATGCTGGGCGGCTGGCGAGGGAGCACTTCCCCTGAGCACTCTGCTCAGCTCCCTCGCGCGCTGCAAAGTGAAGCTGAGAGCCGGAATATGACGTCATATTCCGGCTCCTAGCCTCACTCTGCAGCGCGAGGGAGCTGAGCAGACAGCTCAGAGGAAGTGCTCCCTCGCCAGACGCCCGCCAGCGATGCCCGCCAGCGACGCTCGCCAGCGACGCCCGCCAGCGACGCCCGCCAGCGACGCCCACCAGCGACGCCGGCCCAGCCCAGCATGTCAGTTAGCCGCAAGGCTAACAAGACATTTGCCCTGGGCATTTGGTGGCGGCGTTTTTTGCCGCTCCCTGGAAGATGCTGCCCAAGGCAAATGCCTTGTTTGCCTCGGGGCTAAAACGTCCCTGGCTGTCCACTCTGTCCTCTTAATATTGATTGGTCATGGAAAATGTCCTGTAGCTGCACCGAATGATGTCAGTAGTGATGTCCCAAACGGTTCGCTGAACGGTTCGCCGCGAACGGTTCGCCGCGGACTCATCATTGAGTAAACTTTGACCCTGTACCTCACAGTCAGCAGACACATTCCAGCCAATCAGCAGCAGACCCTCCCTCCCAGACCCTCCACCTCCTGGACAGCTCACTAAGAATGCAGCTTCACAATGAATGTAAAATGGATGCTGTCCAGGAGGTGGGAGGGTCTGGGAGGGAGGGTCTGCTGCTGATTGGCTGGAATGTGTCTGCTGACTGTGAGGTACAGGGTCAAAGTTTACTCAATGATGAGTCCGTGGCGAACTGTTTGTGGCAAAACATTCGAGAACCGTTCGGGACATCACTAATTATCAGTAGAGATCACAAAAACAGTCAATATGACAACTCTGAGAACAGACAAAAGCTTAGAGAAACTCAGAAGCTTTCAATCCCTGCTTAGGTCTTAAAATAGTTTTGCACAGAGCTAAAATGCCGGCATGACTGCTGACCCATCACACATATTAAAACTGTTGCCTCCCAATAATACACTAGACACATTCTCACCCACATGCAATACTAGCGTGGCTGGTACTAAATCGCTTCAACTCAATTGCACACATTCTGAATACATCTGATCCCAGCATAACCCCCTCAAACCCCTCCAATGTACCCGAACTGACTCATAGGGAAAACCCAAGGTACGACCAAATGCTCTGTCCTCCGCGTGCCTGGCTGCCCAGTACACATATGAATGCCTCAATATCCATACGAAGTGCGGGCCCTCACCTAAAAAGAAACAACAGTCAAAGACCCCAGACACATAAAACAGCAAACCGGTGAGGGGGAGGAGGGGGGAACAGGAGATCTACCATCATAACATACACGGGCGAACATATAGCTGATAACGCAAATTTCCGCAGACCCAACCGCTTCAGAACCTCTGGAGAGAGACGCAGCTGACTCGCCTGAGTACCCGCCCCTATCCGGAAGGAATGTGACGAGTACTGACTCAGATCCAATCCAACCCCCCGCCCTCATAGCTGAAGGGTCCTAAAGAACTGACATCGACACAAAAAGGACAGAGCAGACAAGTAACAACTCGCAACTGACACTGTGTTACCTGCCGCGCATAACGACTCCAAGAGCTCCAACATAGCACTCAACCTATCCGCTGCTGACGACAGACACCCAGACGATCTCATGCCACACCAGCGACGCCATACCGCTGTGTATGACTTCCAGGACGACTTTGAGAGAGATCCTCTAACCAACCTCCTCAAATATCTGAAGTCAGGTCCCATAACTCTCGCGGGCTGCCTCACAAAATCGGTCCCACTGAAACCAAGAAACAGTCGGCGATGACATTCAATGCGCCTGGAACGTGGCACACTACTATCCCCACATTATAGTGCAGGTTCAGCAGAACTAGCCACCTAAGCAGCGCTAGCACTGGAGGTGACGCAGATGTGGACCTGTTACTCACATGGACAATCCCCATGTAATCCGTGTGCACCACCACCTTCCGATTGGCCAAATCCTTGCCCCAAAGCTCCACTGCCACAACAATGGAAAAGAGCTCCAGGAACATAAAACTGCCAGTCAATCAATCAATCGCTTTCCTTCCACTGACGCGGCCAGGCTTCCACATACCACCGACCGTGAAAGTACGCACCAAACCCCACCGAGCTAGATGCAACCAACACGACTGCCCATTATTCGTACCGAGGATGGAACTCCAAATCCGAAGATCATCCCACAGTCATTTGGTAATCCGTATAAAGTGGAACAGCTGCCGCACTCCCACCGAAGCCAATACAAGCACCCTCAGAATGCTTGTGCCATGGATAGCACCCGGCACGCAAAATTGAGGTGACCCAACAGCCCCTGCAACTGGCGCAATTGAACTTTCTTGGCACCCTTCACCATATCAACCAATCATAGCAACTGCTCCTTTCTTCCTGCTCTGGTTGTTGTGCCCACAGCTGGGACGGGCGTTCTCCCCTGCGCGCTGACGTCCCGTATGCGCCCGGTGTTCCGGCCTCGACTTCAGGTGCACGCACGTCACGTCGTGTGTGATGACGTCTTTTCCTGTCCTGCCGGAAAAAACGTGTGTGGTCTGCGCGATCTTCCAGCGAGCCCTCCGCCATTGTTCAGACTGCCATCTTGGGCCTCACCCGAGCCACCTCATTCGAACCGTCTCTGCGTCCCACGGACACCGCTGGTGATGCTGCAGCTCCGGATCCGCCACCGGCAACCCCCTGGCTCCGCTACCGCCTCCACTCACCGTTGCACACTGGACTGAGGAATAAGCGCAACGGAGGCCTAGACTGCCTGGCCCCTCATCCGCTCAAAACCACAACGTCATCCGCTCCCGCTGTCCCAAAGGTCATCTCCACTCCAGACACCAGGGCTTCCAAAGCATCCGGCCCATGGGATGCCTGGTAGGCCTGCAAGAGGCTCACCAGATCAGTGTCCGAGACAGGAGGTAGGGTAGCCATTCTTATAAAGGTGTCACACGGGATCCAGGAAGGCCTTGGTGCAGTTTTAATCTTTTATTTTCAGCCCTCTTGGAGATTTGACAGGAAAGCCAGTGGAAAGAAAGTCAGTCTGCTCCTGTTCTTTGACTCTGCTGACTAGTAAGTGTCCTCCCCTAGCCTCTTTCAAAACCCATCCATTTTGCAACATTGTTTCCAATTTAAACCAACCCTCTAGGCATGGGCAGCAGTCATGATCCCCCTTCCCAAGTTGCAGGTAGCAGGCCTAGAAGATAGAAGATTAGGGGGGTGAGTAGCGACATAGGCACTGAAGAATTACCTCAGTATGTCCGACGCCTACTCTCCTCACTACTACCAACCAAGCAGGTGAAATGGACGCCCATTGCGGGGATATACCGAGTGGGCCATGCCCGTAGACCCACGACAGCTCCTCTGCGGGACGTGATTGTGACCTTCCGATCCCTTGCTGACAAACGGGCCGTGATGTCTGCCGTCCGAGACAGACAACCACTGAACTTTGAAAGTTCCAATCTATCCTTCTATGAAGACCTCAGCAGAGCCACTCTCACATGGAGAGCATCCCTACGTCCCGTTACTCAGTGACTACAGGCAGCCGGGATTTGCTACAGATGGGGCATACCACGCATGCTGTGAGCCTACCGAGATGGCAAGGAACACAGACTGGAGGACAACACCGGAGCACTCTGCTTTTTTCAAGCCCTCGGTCTACCCAACCAACCAGCTCCAGAAACTGCTCTCACGTCCTCCTCACAATGGGACACAGATAACGTGATGCCTTTCACGCCCAGGGACGCACCAAGCAATGGGTGAAGAGACCCTGATAACCCAGGGTTAACCCGGGACGTTAAAATACCTCTGCAGTGTCCAATGTTGCAATCTGATACTTTGAGCTCTACACTTTAGTTTTATTATTGTTTTATGTTCTTATTTACGTTCTCCTTCAATGCATGACCTCAGTTAATGAGGATCTATCAGTAAAGTCTCCCTCCTAAGCAACCCACGATGGCTATGACTGCCTATAAATCTATAGGGGCAACTATAGGGGCAAGGGTTTAAAAATAATATCAGGAAGAATTATTTTACTGAGAGGCTAGTAGATACATGGAAAAGCCTTCCAGCTGAAGTGGTAGAGGTTAACACAGTGAGGGAGTTTAAGCATGCGTGGGATAGGCATAAGGCTATCCTAGACTTAAGGAAGAAAAAAACCCAAAAAGGGATGTCTTATATAAAGACCGCCCAGAGGGTAAATACCCAGTCCAATCTCAACAGTAGTGTAGTTGCCAAAAAATAAAAAAGCCTTTATTGAAATCTATTAAAAAACCTGGGTAATCAGTGATGGACAGAGTAATATAGAGAGAAATATGTATGGTAGGAACAAGGCTAATCAAGAGCCAACCCTCACAAGAAACGGAGAGGGGATAGAAGGCAATATGTACCCCCATACATAACTCAGGTAACAAAGCAGTAGGAAAGAACAGGGAAAGGGAGAAACACACACTCCCAACCAAACAGTAGTGCTATGCTAATACCCTATCTCCTATAAAACACCTTCGTGGGTGTTCTAATCTAAATGCTGTCATAACATCTGAAGCCCCAGGTTACACACACATACTAGAAAAACATAAATGAAAAGGTGCTCAGAGCAAAGTGCTCAAGAGAGTATTTAAAAACACAGAAGAACCCGACGTACGTTTCGGCGTGACCACACGCCGTCCTCAGGGGTATCAGCAGTGAGCAAAAAGACTGTCCGGGTGGTAAATTTATACCTTAAGCTCATAAGCTTTATTGTAATCACCTGTGATTGTGTCTAAATTGCTCCGGTCCTCCTGCGAATGGGGCTGTGGGGGTGTGGTGTAACACACCATAGTGTCAGCCCACATTTCTATGTCAGAGGTAGCCAGAACAGAAATCAGGTGAAAGGGAATTAACCCTTTAAGTGCCCCGCCCGGAACAGATATAAATGGATACTTACTATATCTAAAAGGCAGTATCCATAGCTTAACAATTAACCCTTGGAATGTCCAAATTGTATCATATAGGTCAAGTGTGTGGATTGATTCTTATGGCTGTATTGTGTAGCTTTAGTACAATTAAAGAAACAACTTATAACCGTTGTGAACCAGTAAGGGATAAGTACAATGGCTATATGGGCAGTCATACACAGAAGCCGACAATTCTTTTATTGCCACTGTAAATAGTAACCCATTAGTTTATGCAACACAAAACAGACCCCTAAACTCTTAGACCTATAATACAGGTAAAATTAATGGACATATGAACACCAAATATAATAGAAATAAATAAAGAATATATACATATATACAGGCATAACTTAAGATACCATTTATTATCAGAATTATTGCAGTACTTTAAATAAACGGGGAATATGAAAACCCTTCATTTAGCCCCAGGGGAGATAGCGTTTTGAGATGGTAAATCCAAAAATACCTACCAATGGGTTCTTTCCAATGTGGTCACTGCAGTGCATGCCCGTTTATTACCAAGAGGGCCTCTGACAGCAAGGGCTTAATGAATTTCAAACCACATTCCTTCTTTAATTGTAACACAACAGGAGTAGTTTACCTACTGTCTTGCTCCTGTGGCCTAAAATATGTAGGCAAGACTTTTCGCCACTTCAGGCTAAGGATACGTGAACATGTAAATTCTGTCAAGAGACGTTTGGAAACACCCGTCTCAAGGCATTTACATCTACATCACAATCATTCCTCGGCAGGCATCCGGTTCATGGGTCTTGAACATGTACCACAGCCTCCTAGGAAAGGAAACTGGGACCTAAAACTAAGACAAAGAGAGGCGTTTTGGATTTACCATCTCAAAACGCTATCTCCCCTGGGGCTAAATGAAGGGTTTTCATATTCCCCGTTTATTTAAAGTACTGCAATAATTGTGATAATAAATGGTATCTTAAGTTATGCCTGTATATATGTATATATTCTTTATTTATTTCTATTATACTTGGTGTTCATATGTCCATTAATTTTACCTGTATTATAGGTCTAAGAGTTTAGGGGTCTGTTTTGTGTTGCATAAACTAATGGGTTACTATTATTATTATTATTATTTTATTATTTATATAGCGCCAACAAATTCCGTAGCGCTGTACAATGGGTGGACTAACAGACACATAATTGAGATCAGACCACTGACGTACAGGAACAGAGGGGGTTGAGGGCCCTGCTCGATGAGCTTACATGCTAGAGGGAGTGGGGTATAGTGACACAAAGGGTTAAAGTAGGGGAATTAAATAGTTTGTTACAGAAGGGTTTATTGAGTGCTTGGTAGGTCATTTTTGACAGGTGAAGGAACGGAGTCATGGGGTGGGGGATGAGAAACCTGCTGACAGTTTAATTGATACGCTTTAATAAAGAAGTGAGTTTTCAAAGATTTTTTGAAGGAATGGAGGCTGGGTGAAAGTCTGATTGAGGAGGGAAGGGAGTTCCACAGAATAGGTGCAGCCCTGGAGAAGTCTTGAAGGCGAGCATCAGAGGTGGGGATCCGGGCAGAGGATAGGAGTAGGTCTTGGGCTGAGCGCAGGGGTCTCGTCGGGACATACTTGTGTATGAGGGAGGATAGGTATGTTGGAGCAGCATTATGTAGGGATTTGTAAGCAAGCGCCAGAATTTTGAATTGGGCCCTATATCTAACTGGAAGCCAATGCAGGGACTGACAGAGCGTGGAGGCGTGGGAGGTGCGACCGGACAGGAAAATAAGCCTCGCAGCTGTATTCATTATAGATTGCAGCGGTGCAAGCTGGGAACATGTAAGACCGGTGAGAAGGGGATTGCAATAGTCAAGGCGAGAGAGAACAACAGCATGAACCAGTACCTTAGCCGCGTCCGGCGTTAGATATGGGCGGATGCGCGCTATGTTCTTGAGTTGGAAGCGACAGGATTTGGCTATCGATTGAACATGGGGAGTAAAAGAGAGATCAGAATCAAAAAGAACTCCTAGGCAGCGAGCCTGGGAGGTAGAGGTGATAGTAGCGCCGTTGACTTGGATGGCGACAGACACAGGAGTAGCAGCACTTGAGGGAGGAAAAACTAGAAGTTCTGTTTTGGACAGGTTGAGTTTAAGGAAGTGAGCAGCCATCCAGTTGGAAATAGCAGAGAGGCAGTCAGAAACACGAGTCAAGGTGGGCGGAGAGAGATCAGGGGAGGACAGGTAGATTTGCGTGTCATCTGCATATGAATGGTATTGGACGCCAAAAGAGCTGATGAGTTTACCAAGGGAGGCAGTATAGATAGAGAACAGTAGGGGGCCGAGGACAGAACCCTGGGGGACACCGACAGGGAGGGGGTGGGGAGAAGAGGCAGAGCCAGAGAAAGAAACACTGAAGGAGCGCTGGGAGAGGTAGGAGGAGCACCAGGAGAGAGCAGAATCCCATAGACCAAAGTTACGGAGAATGTGAAGAAGCTGTTGATGATCAACTGTGTCAAAGGCGGCAGAAAGATCAAGGAGGATTAGGATAGAGTATTGGCCGCGAGATTTAGCAGCAATTAAATCGTTGGATACTTTGGTCACAGCAGTTTCGACAGAGTGACCAGCGCGGAATCCAGACTGAAGGGGGTCAAGCAGAGAGTTGGATTCAAGAAAGTCTGTCAATCTGGCGTAGACAACTCTCTCGAGGATCTTGGAGGCAAATGGCAGTAGCGAGATAGGGCGGTAGTTGGATGGGGAGTTGGGATCAAGGTTGGGCTTTTTCAGAATTGGGGTTACGGTTGCATGTTTGAAGGCAGAGGGAAATGTGCCAGAGGAAAGGGAGAGATTGAAAATGTTAGCGAGAGGAAGAGCAAGAGAGGGAGACAAAGTGCGGATGAGATGCGAGGGAATAGGATCGAGGGAGCAGGTGGTGGGGCGGGAGGACAGGAGCAGAGCAGAAACCTCTTGTGCTGTAGCAGGTGCAAATGAGCTTAGGATGACAGGGGGAGAGGGGTTGGGTGATGTATTGATACTGGTTGGAGAAAGATTAGAGATCTCTTTCCTGATTGTAGAGATCTTCTCAGTGAAATGAGATGCAAAGTTTGTGGCGGACAAGGTGGTGGAAGGAGGGGGAGTCACAGGGCGAAGAAGTGCATCAAAAGTGTGAAACAGGTGTTTGGGTTGGTGGGACAGTGAGGGTGTTGAAGTAGCTTACTTTTGCAGAGGAAAGAGCCATGCTGTAGGAGTGCAGCATAAATTTATAGTGGACAAAGTCAGATGCAAAGTGAGACTTTCTCCAGCAGCGTTCAGCAGTTCTGGAACATTTTACAGTGGCAATAAAAGAATTGTCGGCTTCTGTGTATGACTGCCCATATAGCCATTGTACTTATCCCTTACTGGTTCACAACGGTTATAAGTTGTTTCTTTAATTGTACTAAAGCTACACAACACAGCCATAAGAATCAATCCACACACTTGACCTATATGATACAATTTGGACATTCCAAGGGTTAACTGTTAAGCCATGGATACTGCCTTTTAGATATAGTAAGTAGCCATTTATATCTGTTCCGGGCGGGGCACTTAAAGGGTTAATTCCCTTTCACCTGATTTCTGTTCTGGCTACCTCTGACATAGAAATGTGGGCTGACACTATGGTGTGTTACACCACACCCCCACAGCCCCATTCGCAGGAGGACCGGAGCAATTTAGACACAATCACAGGTGATTACAATAAAGCTTATGAGCTTAAGGTATAAATTTACCACCCGGACAGTCTTTTTGCTCACTGCTGATACCCCTGAGGACGGCGTGTGGTCACGCCGAAACGTACGTCGGGTTCTTCTGTGTTTTTAAATACTCTCTTGAGCACTTTGCTCTGAGCACCTTTTCATTTATGTTTTTCTAGTATGTGTGTGTAACCTGGGGCTTCAGATGTTATGACAGCATTTAGATTAGAACACCCACGAAGGTGTTTTATAGGAGATAGGGTATTAGCATAGCACTACTGTTTGGTTGGGAGTGTGTGTTTCTCCCTTTCCCTGTTCTTTCCTACTGCTTTGTTACCTGAGTTATGTATGGGGGTACATATTGCCTTCTATCCCCTCTCCGTTTCTTGTGAGGGTTGGCTCTTGATTAGCCTTGTTCCTACCATACATATTTCTCTCTATATTATTCTGTCCATCACTGATTACCCAGGTTTTTTAATAGATTTCAATAAAGGCTTTTTTATTTTTTGGCAACTACACTACTGTTGAGATTGGACTGGGTATTTACCCTCTGGGCGGTCTTTATATAAGACATCCCTTTTTGGTTTTTTTTCTTCCTTTTCTCTACAATTTCCAGGGTTACCCCCTTTTACCAGTCCAGGTGACCTCTATACTCTGGAGGCTCGGCAGTGGGATACGGGAGTGTCTTTTCCTCCCCTCCCACTTTCCAGCCTTTTGAGTTTCCTTTTTCTTGTTATCCTAGACTTAAGATAAGGCCAGGGACTAATTAAAAGTATTTTGAAATATTGGGCAGACTAGATGGTCTGAATGGTTCTTATCTGCCGTCACATTCTATGTTTCTATGATATTAATATAGACCCTTTAGATCAGGATTCCTCAAACTACAGCCCGCCAAGGTCCTGAAACTGGCCCAAGCATTTAAGGCCACCCGATGGGCCGTATATCTTCATGGGCCCGGTCAGCGCTGCGGCCATGCAATAGCGCAACCGGGCCCCTTTAGAAAATTTCAGCTGCAAATAGTGCTGGGAGGAAGTGACGGCCGCTCACTGCCTCCCAGCTCCCTCCGTGCGGAAAGACAGGTGAGGATGGGAGAGCCACGCCGACTCCCATCAGCCACAGCCACCATCCTGCTAAAAAAGTAAGAACATTTTGCTGTGTTTGTGTGTATGTATGTATGTGTCTGTCTGTGTGTATATATATATATGTAACTGTATGTATGCCTGTAAGTGTATGTATGTCAGTATGTGTCTGTATGTATGTCTTTCTGTGTAAATGTATGTGTATGTATGTATGTCTGTGTGTGTGTATGTATGTATGTATCTGTATGTATGTGCATGTATTTCAGTATGTATGTCTGTGTGTGTGTGTGTATGTATGTATCTATCTGTATGGATGTCTGTGTGTATGTATTTCAGTATGTATGTATGTTTCAGTATGTGTCTGTGTGTCTGTCTGTCTGTGCGTATGTATGTATGTATGTGTTTATATGTGTGTCAGTATGTATGTGTATGTATGTCAGTATGTATATGTCTGTCTGTCTATGTCTGTCTGTCTATGTCTATGTCAGTATGTATGTATGTATGTGTGTCAGTGTCTATATATGTCAGTATGTATGTGTGTATGTATGTCCTTATGTGTGTGTGCCTGTATGTATGTTAGTATGTGTCTGTGTGTCTATATATATGTCTATGTGTCTGTTTCAGTATGTATAGGAATTAGTTCAAATTTGTTTCAAACTGTAGTTCGGCCCCCAGCAGTGTCTGGGGGACAGTGAACTGGCCCCCTGTTTAAAAAGTTTGAGCATCCCTGCTTTAGATGGTTAAATAAAGTATGCTATTTTATAACAATATTACTCTATAAATTACTCTTGTTTTTCACTCTATGTTTTTTATGCAATTGAGAGTCTTAGTTTTTTCTTATATTTAAAAAGCACTGATGATAAAGATATTTGATTTTTTTTAATATGTATAAGTTTTTTCTTACTTGTATAGTTATTTGACATGCTTCTTATGTAATAAATCTATGGGAACTAATATAGCAGCCCTTTATCATTTTCAACTCTGTATATTGTAATGTGTAGTTTATAGGTTGGCAGAGATAAACTAGATTTCTTGCAGCTAGCTACATTCTATCTTTATTGCTCACTATAAGTTTATTGATATTTGATCATTGCATACAGTATACTTGTTCAGTGTCCAGTTTAAGTCAGCAGCTTCTAAGGCTGTTGATGTTATTGTCATGTAAAACAGGTAATTATGCTTTTATCTATTGTCTGTTGTAGGAAATAGCCTCAATGTGGTAATTTGTGTTTTCAGTCCTGTTTTTTCCCACAAAGTATACATTTTAGGGTCTTTTCTTGCCATCCTGTATTTGTTTGTGTGCTCCTATAACTATTAATACTTTGTATTTATTTGTGTGCTCCTATATCTATTAATACTTTATATTTGTTTGTGACCTCCTATAACTATTAATATCTGTGCATTGGTTCCACAGAAAGCATAGTGTGTGCATCATTAGATGCTCTATGCTATGGGCTCAAGGACCGTACAGAGAGCACTGTTGTGCATTGGTCAATGTTCCACCTTTAATGGGGCTGACCAGTATGATTGGCAATCAGCCCAGTGTACATTCACACCAGGCTGACGTGTCCCTTCTTTAGGCCGACTGCTCTTTCATCTTGTACTTGTCCGCTCCTCTAGGCAGTGCTAGTGATGCAAAATGTGTCACTGCCTTGCCCTGTTTAGGTCCAACTAGTCGTCTCATGCATTAAATGCCTCTCTTTTTTGGGGATTTTGCTACACTTAATGAGAGAGAAATATAAAAGTCTGGAGTCATTAAAGTAATTGGACAAGGCCTGTAACTTCCATGTTGCTATGTACCTTTTATTGTACAGATATGAAATGGAGAAGCCAAACTTTGAATGTTTTTTATTCATAAGTCAAACTTTTAGTTTTGCAAATTAATAAAAATATAACAATGGCTTCTGCAGAGTGTGTTTTTAAAAATACATAGGATCGGAAAGGAACAAATATCCTATGACTAGGTTTAAAATATATGGGCCTGCATATAACTCTTTCCTCCCTTTCCTTTTGATTAAATTATGTAAATTGCATAAAACTGAAGAAATCACATGAAAAGATCATACGTTTTCTGATTTTATTTTCCCATGGAGAAGTTTGGTTTTTGACATTTCTGAGGTAAAACTGCAATTAAAATACTCAAGCATTCCAGTTTACTTGTTTGAAAAGCTTTTATTTAGTTAGGGTACAAATGTAACTTTAAAGAGCTGACAGCCTTGGCAGGTTTTAAATCCAGCTGTGATTTTGTCCTACACTTGTTTTTCCCATCATGAAAGTGTCTCGGCCTTCTGAAAGTCATTGTCACTCCCTTTGGAATCTGAAACATCCACGACAGTCTATCCATTTACTTGCTTTGGGACTTTATCGAAAAACCCTTTATACAGAAACTGAAACATACAGGGATACTCACTAAAATGCAAACTGTCAGGAAAGTGCTTTCTAGTGAATTCAAATTCATGTTTCTAAACAGAGATTTTTTGCTGCTATTTTGGTTTAAAGGATCACTATAGTCAGGGGTGTATTTACCCCGAGGCAAACAAGGCATTTGCCTTGGGCGGCACTTTCTGGGAGGCGGAAAAAAATCCGCCCCCCAATTGACCTGGCAAATGCTTTGCTAGGGAGCACTAATCGGGCGGCGAGGGAGCACTAATCCCCCTGTACAGCTCACTCGCGCGCACCGCAGTGATGCCAGAGCCGGAATATGATGTCATATTCAGGCTCCGGCATCACTACGTGGCACGCGAGGGAGCTGAGCAGAGAGCTCGGGGGAAAGCGCTCCATTACTGACAGCACTGATCGGCCTCCCGCCCGCCGTGCAGCCCCACTGGACCCCAGGGAAAGTGTTAATCCACCCCAGCATTCCCAAAGGTAAGGAAGCTGGGGGATTGAATTTAAAAAAAAAGTAAGTGTGTTAAATTGTGTGTGTGTCTGTTAGTGAGTGAGTGTGTGTCTGTGAGTGAGTGAGTGTGTGTCTGTTAGTGAGTGTGTGTCTGTTAGGGAGTTTGTTACTATGTGTGCGTCTGTTAGTTTGTGTGTGTGTGTCTGTTAGTGAGTGTGTGTGTCTGTTAGGGAGTGTGTGTCTTAGTGAGTGTGTGTGTCTGTTAGTGAGTGTGTGTGTCTGTTAGGCAGGGCCGGATTAACATAGGGGCTGATGGAGCTGCAGCTCCAGGCCCAGGCCCAGGCCCATGGAATAGGCCCATTGATTTTTTTCCCCCAAAATTTTTTTCCACTTTTTTTTTTCACACTAGTTGCCACTTGGGTGGTATTTATTTGAGGCTGCCTGGCCGCGCTGATATTGCAGTATTACTGGCAATACAAATGCCGGTATTTTTCTCAGTATAAACAGAGATTACTCTGCAATACCAGCACCGGCCAGTAGGGGTCACTGTGTGTGTGGAGAGAGGCAGGGATAGGAAGTTACAGCATATACCTGCATCTCTTTACTCACTGATCCGCGAGGGGAGCATCTATACCGCACAGAGAGTCCAGACAGCAGCTTCCAGCATGCAGAGACAGCCTACAGCTCATGGAAGTGAGGGGTGGGGTAAAGGCTGCAGGGAGAAATGGGGACACTGAGACACTAGGGACATTGTGAGACATGGGGACACAGACACACATGGGAAAACTTGGGGACACTGAGACATGGGAACACTGAGACAGTAGGGGATGCTGGGAGACATGGGTATACAAATACTTGGGGACACAGATACACATGGGGACACTGATGCATGGGGAAACAGACACACATGGGGACACTGAGACATGGGGACAGTGAGGCACTTGGGGACACTCAGAGACAGGGGCACTGAGACACTAGGGACACAATGTCCCCAAGTGTCTCAGTGTCCCCATGTCTCTCTGCCTGTGTCCCTGATGTCTCAGTGTCCCCATGTTTCCCTGCCAGTATCTCCATGTCTCCCAGTGTCCCTAGTGTCTCAGTGTGCCCATGTCTCCCAGAGTTTCCTTAGTGTCTCAGTGTCCCCATGTTTCCCCGCCAGTGTCCCCATGTCTCCCAGTGTCCCTAGTGTCTCGGTGTTCCCATGTCTCCCAGTGTCCCCAAGTGTCTCAGTGTCCCCAAGTGTCTCAGTGTCCCCAAGTGTCTCAGTGTCCCCATGTCTTTCAGTGTCCACTAGTGACATGGGGACACTGGGATACATGAGGACACAGGCACCAGGGGACACTGGGCAACATGGGGACACAGAGACATGGGGACACTGAGAGACATGGGGCACTGAGACACTGTGATACATAGGGACACAGTGATACATAGTCTTAGGTGTACCCCAGTGTCCCCAATTGTCTCAGGGTCCCCATGTCTCACAGTGTCCCCTAGTAAAGCCAGAAGATGGCTGTCTGACCGCCCAGCAACAGCCTCCAGTGACAGATAGGCTTAATATGCTTGTGTGTGTGTGTGTGTGTGTCTCTGCTAGTGAGGAAGCTTGTGTGTGTGTATGGACTCAGCAGTCTGTGTGTGTGTGTGTGTGTGTGTCTGTGTGTGTGTGTATGGACTCAGCAGTTTGTGTGTGTGTGTGTATGGACTCAGCAGTCTGTGTGTGTGGACTCAGCAGTCTGTGTGTGTGTGTGTGTGTGTGTGTATGGACTCAGCAGTCTGTTTCTGTGTGTGTGTGGACTCAGCAGTCTGTGTGTGTGTGTGTGTGTATGGACTCAGCAGTCTGTGTGTGTGGACACAGACTCAGCAGTCTGTGTGTATGTACTCAGCAGTCTGTGTGTATGGACTCAGTAGTCTGTGTGTGTGTATGGACTCAGCAGTCTATGTGTGTGTGTATGGACTCAGCAGCAGGGCCGCTGGCAGTCCGAGCCCCACATTCTTTATGTGCACATATATATATATGTAGCAATTTTCCCCCTGCTACCTGTACATTGAAGAGGGGGCCCAGCAGCACACTCTGTCCTCCTTTCCAGCTGCTCTCTGTCTAACTTTCCTGCACCCTACGGCCGCCAGAGCATTTCCTCGGGTTACCATAGCAACTCACCGCACAGCACGCAGGCCTGTCTCGCGAGAGTTAGTCAGAGAGGAACTGGTAAGAAGGACAGTGTGTGCTGCTGGGCCCCCTCTTCAATGTACCGCGGCTGGATCCCTCCCCGATGCCAGCGGACCACCAGGGAATGCGATCTCCCCCCTCCCTGGCACGGTAAGAACCAGGGAAGGGGGAATAAAATTGAAATATACACATAAATAAAAGAAAAATACTCCCCTCCCCCTATTTTACACACACACTGCATCCTTACAAGCACACACTCTGCACTACACACACACACACTACATTCACTAAACACACTCTGCACTACACATCCACTACATTCACTAAACACATTCTGTACTACACACACACACTACATTCACTAAACACACTCTTGACTACACATATTCACACTACATTCACTAAACAAACTCTGCACTACACACACACACACACACACTACATTCACTATACACACGTTGCACTCACTACACACTATATTTACTAAACACACTCTGCACTACACACACACTACATTCACTAAACACACTTTGCACTACACACACACATACACTGCATTCACTATACACACGTTTCACTCACTACAAACACACTACATTTACTAAACACACTTTGCACTCACTACAAACACACTACATTCACTACAAACACACTACATGCTCTGTACACACTACATTCACTATACACACTACATCCACTACAAAAACGCACACTCTGCATTCACTATACACACCTACATTCACTACACACACTCTGCATCTAATGCATGCATACAAACATTACATACATTACACAAAACGTACAATCTGCATCCACTATACACACTGCATCCATGAGACACATACTGCATCCACTATACACACTGCATCCATGACACACATACCACATCCACTACACACATTCTACATCAGGCTTCCCCAAACTCCAGCCCTCCAGATGTTGCTGAATTACAACTCCCATGATTCTCGGCCTATCTATTTCATTCATGGAATCATGGGAGTTGTAGTTCAGCAACATCTGGAGGGCTGGAGTTTGGGGAAGCCTGTTCTACATCCACTATACACACTGCATCCATGACACACATTCTACATCCACTATACACACACACACACTTCATCCTTGTGGGCGGACTCAGGGCTGGCCCCGGGGGCCAGATCTTGATCTGTGTGTGTATGAACTCAGCAGTCTGTGCGTCTGTGTGTGTGTGTATGGACTCAGCAGTCTGTGTGTGTGTGTATGGACTCAGCAGTCTATGTGTCTGTATGAAGTCTGATCCATCTATAAAAGGGGACTTAGCCAAGGAAGGGGCTGACAAGCCTTTTTAGCACAATTGAGACATATGTCCTTTTTGTGCCACTACATTTGTGAGTGTACATATTTGTATTTATCATTTTTTAAACTGTGTTATTAAATACTTCACTATATGCTTTGTTGTTTTTATCTCTTTACATGGTTACACCTGTCTACAAATATGGTAACTATAATCACACGTTTGTGATTGTGGCGCCCCATTGGTATATGTTTTTTAACTGTACTATATATTTATCTATGTGTGTGTATGGACTCAGCCCACTGTGTGTGTATGGACTCAGCAGTCTGTGGGTGTGTGTGTGTATGGACTCAGCAGTCTGTGTGTGTATATGGACTCAGCAGTCTGTGTGTGTGTGTGTGTGTGTGTGTATGGACTCATCAGTCTGTGTGTCTGTGTGTGTGTGTGTATGAACTCAGCAGTCTGTCTGTCTGTG
Organism: Pelobates cultripes; assembly: GCA_933207985.1. Taxonomy (NCBI): domain Eukaryota; kingdom Metazoa; phylum Chordata; class Amphibia; order Anura; family Pelobatidae; genus Pelobates; species Pelobates cultripes. Next base: position 91,940,840 of record OW240915.1, read on the forward strand.
TGTGTATGGACTCAGCAGTCTGTGTGTGTAAGGACTCAGCAGTCTCTGTGTGTGTGTGTGTGTGTGTGTATGGGCTCAGCAGCCTGTGTGTCTGTGTGTGTGTATGGACTCAGCAGTCTGTGTGTTTGTGTGTGTGTATGGACTCAGCAGTCTCTGTGTGTGTGTGTATGGACTCAGCAGTTTGTGTGTGTATGAACTCAGCAGTCTGTCTGTGTGTGTATGGACTCAGCCGTCTGTGTGTGTATGGACTCAGCAGTCTGCAGGTGTGTGTATGGACTCAGCCGTCTGTGTGACTATGGGCGTATGGACTCAGCAGTCTGTGTGTATGTGTGTGTGGGTGTGTATGGACTCAGCAGTGTGTGTGTGTGTTTTGCACTCACTACACACTACATTTACTAAACACACTCTGCACTACACACACACACTACATTCACTAAACACATTTTGCACTACACACACATACACACACTGCATTCACTATACACACGTTGCACTCACTACAAACACACTACATTTACTTAACACACTTTGCACTCACTTCAAACACACTGCATTCACTACAAACACACTACATGCTCTATACACACTACATTCACTATACACAGTACATCCACTACAAAAACGCACACTCTGCATTAGGGATCGACCGATTATCAGTTTTACCGATATAATCGGCCGATATTCGGTATTTTCGGCAATATCGGTATCGGCCAATTCAGATACAGATATTGCCGATAGTACCTCCTAGGACCGCCAGGCTCATTACAAGCCCGGCGGTCCTGTGGGGGAGTGGGGGGGCGCGCAGGTAGCGTTTACTTACCTCCCCTGCAGCTCCTTCAGCTCCCAGTGTAAGTCTCGCGAGACCCGCGGCCGTCAGGCACTAAGGGCCGCGAGATTTACACTGGCAGCTGGAGGAGCTGCTGGGAGGTAAGTAAACGCTACCTGCGACCCCCACCCAGCTCAGCCAATGCCATTGGACCACCAGGGACTGTCATATCCCCCCTCCCTGACCAGGTAACAAGCAGGGAGGGGGGACAACAAAAATAATAAAACATAAATATCAAAAATAAGCATAAAAATAAACATAAATACTAAAAGTTAAAATAAACAAATATTAAAATAAACATAAATATTAAAAAATAAAACAAACATAAAAAATTTAAATAAAAAAAAAAAATGTCCCCCCATTTTACCCAAATCACATCCCTTCAGGAAAACACACACACACTGCATTATATACACACACTCTACACACTCTATATATAACGCAGAGTGTGTATATAGTGTAGTGTGTCTATATAATGTAGTGTGTGTGTGTATATAATGCAGTGTGTGTGTCTATATAATGCAGTGTGTGTCTATATAATGCAGTGTGTGTGTCTATATAATGTAGTGTGTGTGTATATAATGCAATGTGTGTGTCTATATAATGTAGTGTGTGTGTATATAATGCAGTGTGTGTGTCTATATAATGCAGTGTGTGTATATAATGTAGTGTGTGTGTGTGTGTTTAATGCACACACTACACACACTGCATTATATACACACAAACACACACTGTATTATATACACTACAAACACTGCATTATATATATACACACACTACAAACACTACACACTGTATTCATTATATACACACACTATACAAACACTGCATTCACTATACACACACTACACACACTGCATTCACTATACACACACTGCGTTCGCTATACACACTAAACACTGCATTCACTTTACACACACTACACCCACACTGCATTCCCTTTATACACCACACACTACACAAACACACACTCTGAATTCATTATATACACACTAGTCACTGCATTAACTATACACACTACACAAACACACCCTGCATTCATTATATATACACTACACAAATATACACAGCTCCACTGTCTAAACACACTGCATCCACTGCATGTGGCTTTTATATTTTGTGCATTTACCTTTTAGAAATAGTTTATTTTTTCAAAATGGTAAATGTACAGAATATCGGCAAGTTATCGGCTATCGGTCTGAAAGTTAACAGATTATCGGTATCAGTATCGGCTCTAAAAAATCAATATCGGTCGATCCCTACTCTGCATTCACTATACACACCTACATTCACTACACACTCTCTGCATCTAATGCATGCATACAAACATTACATACATTACACAAAAACTACAATCTGCTTCCACTATACACACTGCATCCATGAGACACATACTGCATCCACTATACACACTGCATCCATGACACACATACCACATCCACTACACACATTCTACATCAGGCTTCCCCAAACTCCAGCCCTCCAGATGTTGCTGAATTACAAGTCCCATGATTCTCAGCCTTTCTATTTCATTCATAGAATCATGGGAGTTGTAGTTCAGCAACATCTGGAGGGCCGGAGTTTGTGGAAGCCTGTTCTACATCCACTATACACACTGCATCCATGACACACATTCTACATCCACTATACACACACACACACTTCATCCTTGTGGGCGGACTCGGGGCTGGCCCCGGGGGCCCAGATCTTGAGCTGTGTCAGGGGCCCTAAAATCTCTGATGGCAGCCCTGTTTAGCAGTCTGTGTGTGTGCATGGACTTAACAGTCTGTGTGTGTGTATGGACTCAGCAGTCTGTGTATGTGTATGGACTCAGAAGTCTGTGTGTGTCTGGACTCAGCAGTCTCTGTGTGTATGGACCCAGCAGTCTGTGTGTGTGTGTGTATGGACTCAGCAGTCTGTGTGTGTGTGTGTGTATGAACTCAGCAGTCTGTGTGTCTGTGTGTGTATGAACTCAGCAGTCTGTGTGTCTGTGTGTGTGTATAGGCTCAGCAGTCTGTGTGTCTGTGTGTGTGTATAGGCTCAGCAGTCTGTGTGTCTGTGTGTGTGTGTGTGTGTGGACTCAGCAGTCTGTGTGTGTGTGTGTGTGTGTGTGTGGACTCAGCAGTCTGTGTGTGTTTGTGTGTGTGTGTGTGTATGGACTCAGCAGTCTGTGTGTGTATGAACTCAGCAGTCTTTGTGTGTGTATGGACTCAGCAGTCTGTGTGTATTGACTCAGCAGTCTGCGTGTGTGTGTGTTTGTATGTATTCAGCAGTCTGCGTGTGTGTATGGACTCAGCAGTCTCTGTGTGTGTGTGTGTGTGTGTGTGTGTGTATGAACTCAGCAGTCTGTGTGTGTGTCTGTGTGTGTGTGTGTATGGACTCTGCAGTCTGTGTGTGTGTCTGTGTGTGTATATGGACTCAGCAGTCTGTGTGTGTGTCTGTGTGTATGGACCCAGCAGTCTGTATGTCTGTGTGTGTGTATGGATTCAGCAGTGTGTGTGTGTATGGACTCAGCAGTCTGTGTGTACATGTATAAATCAGCCTGTGTGCATTCAGCAATGCTTGTGTGCAGTCAGGAGTATGTGTGCATTCAGAAATCTGTATGTGTGTGTATTCAGCAGTCTCTCTGTGTTCATATTCAGTGTACTGTGTGTATGTACTCAGCAGTCAATCAATAATTACAATTTTTATTCCTGTGAATTGTTGTGTAGGAAGGGCCCCAGTGCACTGCTTTGCCCAGGGGCCCTTAATGCTGTTAAGATGGTACTGCTTGTGTGGGTCAGTGAGCTTCTATTTAGTGAGCATGTGTGTGTGTCAGTGAGCTTGTCTTTAGTGAGCTTGTGTGTGTCCATGAACTTCTTTGTAGTGAGCCTTGTGTTTATACAAGTGAGTTGAGGTTGTCTGTAGTAAGCTTGTGTGTGAGTCTGAGAGTTTTGTCTGTCAGTAAGCCTATTTGCGCATGTCAGTGAGCTTGTGTGCTTACCGTACAATATATATATATATATATATATATATATATATTGACTTGTAGGAATGGCATACATTTTTTCTAGGGCGGCTTTGGATTCCCAGTTTGGCTCTGCCAGTGAGTGCGCTTTACCGCTGAATCATCTGTGTGAGCTGCCGTACACTTTAGCCCTGTTACACGCGTCTGGGAGCTGCTGTTGACAGGTACTAGTAGTCTAGAGATTGAGACATGGGGTATATGCTCAGCTATCTGTATAATACTATAGTGCTGTTCTCTGTATAATACAGATCTGTGTGTGTATAATATCCCGGGATAGTCAGTGCTTCCTGTATAGTGCTGCTCTTTGTATAATACAGGTCTGTGTCTGTATAATATCCTGGGACAATCAGTGTTCCCTGTATAGTGCTGCTCTCTGTCTTGGGATATTATACATAAACAGACCTGTATTATACAGAGAGGAGCACTATACAGGGAGCACTGACTGTCCCAATTTATTATACACACAACCCTGTATTATACAGAGAGCACTGACTGTCCAGGGATATTATACACATACGGTAATTGATAGCTGTGCTGCAAAATGTCCTTGGAATTTTTTTTCAAATGTTGGCAGCTGTATCAAGGGAAATGTGTTTGTTTTTTAATAATCCCTGGTGGAAAATAACGAATCCTCCACCAGGGATTATTAAAAAAATCCAACACATTGTGTTGGGGGCGGGGCTTAACATGTGGCAGGGGCGGGGTCAAACTGCGGCGAGTACGAGGTTAAATGTGCCCCCCTACTTTTGTCCCTGGCCCACCATGTGCCCCCCTAAAATGTAATCCTAGAGACGCCACTGTCTATATGGGACTGAAGTTGAAGTATTTTGTCTTGTAAAGTGCTGTATTTTGGAGAGTAAAATGGTGTTTGACCTGAGAATACTGGTGAGAACTCTTTCTGAAGACGTAATGGCTAATCTTGTAGGTCGAATATTTAAAGGGACACTCAAGACCCCTAAAGCACTTTAGCTTACTGAACAGCTTTATGTGTAAAAACTGTATCCTTTTTTTTTCGCTTTGCAAAAAGGGCAAATTTCACTAGAAATTGACACTTTTATAAATTAACTTGGTTACACCCCCTTAGCTTTCAAACAAAAAACTGGTTCTGTTACTTCCTGGTTTCCTTAACTCAATGGAGCTAAACTCAAGAGGCAGCAATTGCTCAGAGCACCTGCCTTGCAAAGATTTCTTATTGAGATGCATTGGGAAGCCTGTGATTGGACAGCCACAGAAAGCCTGGGCTGAGTTTTCAAAGGCAGCGGACAAGAGAACTGCATCGTTTGCAAGCTGTTTTAGCTATATACTCCAATGAAAAATACTTAATTAAATGCATGCATGTTTTCATTTGTGACATGTAATAAGCAGTGATTTTGATCTATTTTGTATTTGTGAAGTGGAGTGTCCCTTTAAGAAACATAGACACGGTAAAGAACTTTAGACATTTGCAAATAAGTCAAGAAAATAAAATGTTTAAAGTTTAAAAACAACACTCTATTGTCATGTATCTGTGTGTTTTTTATACTGTGTTCTATGTATTGATTCTGTTGGAATTTTTTTTTTTTTTTTAAATACTGATTTTAAAATTCTATATTTCACTTATTTTATGTACCAGGATTGTTTATTTACTTTAATTGTTTATGCCTAAGATTTTTTTAGTTCTGCACATAATGACATAAATTGTTTACCTTAAAAGGACACTAAAGGCACCCTGACCACTTTATCTAATTGAAGTGGTCTGGGGGAAATGCCCCTATCCCTGGAAGTAAAAACAATGCAGTTTCTTACTATAATGCAGGGTTAAGACAATCTCTACTGGCTTTCTTCCTGACATCCACTAGAGGTGCTTCCTGTCTCCTTGGAGTGTTTCACTTTGTGAAATGACATTGGATGTCCTCATGCTTTGTATGAGGATGTCTAGCATATTTAAAATCCACCACATTAGGTTCTCCATTGGCATGACGTCGGGACCTTGGCACTTGGAATTAAGGTAAGTGAAAAAAGAGTTTTTAATCCTTTTCATGCTTGCTTTTCGGTGCGACCTAAAGTTAGGACCAGGGGAATTCTATAGCATTAGCAATACAGTTTTGTATTCCAAGTGCTATAGTGCTCCTTTAAATTAGCACTGTTTGAGAAACAATTGATATAATTGTGAAACTGCTGGTCTGCACAAACACCAAGAAAATTAAAGACTGGGCCTTGGGGCAATGTGCAATTTTTCTCCTAAAGTAAAATAGTATTGATATATGTAGTGGCTGATGAACTTTTACTTGTACATTTATATTATTATCTCAATGAAAAGATTGCAACTCATCAGTTAATTTGGCTGTTGGTGGAGCTGATCAGTTAGAAAACACTGAACTTCACACAAGTTTAGGGCAAAACATTTATAAGGGAAATTTTGGATCAATTTGTGTGAAGGCAAACATTTAGGATTATCATCTCTGTTTGACCATCTTAACCCACTTCTACATTTTTCCCTTTTATTATATATTTAAATTCTTTGTTTCTAATCTGGTAAATTTTAAAATATTTTTAGAAAGAGTGAAATCACATTAAAGGACCACTATAGTGCCAGGAAAACATACTCGTTTTCCTGGCACTATAGTGCCCTGAGGGTGCCCCCACCCTCAGGGTCCCCCTCCCGCCCGGCTCTGGAAGGGGGAAAGGGTTAAAAACTTACCTTTTTCCAGCGCTGGGCGGAGAGCTCTCCTCCTTCTCTCCTCCTCCGTTCCTCCTCCTGGGCTGAATGCGCACGCGCGGCAAGAGCTGCGCGCGCATTCAGCCCGTCGCATAGGAAAGCATTTACAATGCTTTCCTATGGACGCTGGCGTGCTCTCACTGTGAAAATCACAGTGAGAAGCACGCAAGCGCCTCTAGTGGCTGTCAATGAGACAGCCACTAGAGGATTAGGGGGAAGGCTTAACCCATTCATAAACATAGTTTCTCTGAAACTGCTATGTTTATAAAAAAATGGGTTAACCCTAGAAGGACCTGGCAACCAGACCACTTCATTAAGCTGAAGTGGTCTGGGTGCCTAGAGTGGTCCTTTAATATGGAAGCTACAGCTTTGCTGCATGCTTTTGAGGCAATTAGCCTTTGCTCAACCCAAACTCTCTTGATTGCTGCCTGCCTTGTGACTTTTCCATTTTTTTTACCTGTCCTTTGATCTTTGAATCTTTTTTTTTTTTCTATTATACTTTTTATTGTTATTTCTTAGACAAATTACATACATTACTAGATTACATTTGTACAAAAATACATTAATACATATCACAACTAAAAACACATTGTCATACAACATTTCATTCTTATTGAAAGACAGTCCTATTACCCATCGGTTTAAATGATTTCATTTAAAAAAAAAAAAAATTATATAATAAATAGGGTACTGGCCACTTGATGCTAATTTTTAGACCTTAAACTTCACTCATACTATGCGATCCATTACAGGGAAGAGAGAGAGTGGAAAGAAGAGAGGGAAAAAAAAGAGGTTTATTAAATACTATTCATTTACACTTCGATCCGAAGTTGAATGCAGATTCATTTTATATACTTTGATTTTTCCAGTATGTTACCCAGGGGTTCTTTGTAGCTCGTAATATTTTTTGCGGCTCTATCTATAAAGATGTGAATCATTCGAAATTTAGCATATTCGGGGGTCTTGGTTAGAGCCAAATGAGATAGAAACATTTCCATCTCTATTTTCAATTCAATGTTTAAAACCTTCTTTATTAGCTGTTTCATCCATTTTTTAATTGCGTCAACATTTTTAAAGGCCAACAAATATGCATGTGAGTTCCAATTTCCATTTCACATCTCCAACATATTTTGAAGTTTTCCAGATTGAATTTATGTAAAAGTATGGAGTTCGATACCATCTATGAATAATCTTAAATTGGGTTTCCCAGATATTAACAGTATGTATTGTCTTCATAAACCATCTGAAGTAACTAAACCAAGTCGCTAAGGAATATATTTTTTCAAAATCTTTTTCTCAATTAATCATTCCCAATACCTTCCCGTTAACTTTACTAAAATACAATATTTTATTAATTTTTGAAATGATTTTATCTTTATCTACAGATATCAGTAACTTCTCTATGTTCAAATCTTTTGTAATTAACTTATTTTTTAAAAAGGCAGTCACTCTAATGCATGAGAAACTTTCTTTAAAGGGTATACTGTATTTTGTCTGGGTTTGAGAGAATCTTATTATCTTTCCTTTATCCATGATATCTCCCAACTGTTTCATTCCTTGTTCTATCCATACTTTTAAAGTCAAGTCTTGGATATGTATTTCTAAGATTTTAATAGGTGTTAGAAATGTAAAATAGTCCTGTTGTCTTACATATTTTTTTTAAAATTTCTAACTGAAACATATAACTCATAGATAATTATATTATCTATACTTGGATTTTTGAAAACATTTGGTTCTAACCAGTATATCCACATTAAATTAAAGTTTTTGCAGCATGATTTCTCATATAGATACCATAATGGTGGATCTTTACCAACTGTATTCCATTCACAATAATGGGAAAACATTATAGAATTAAAAACAAGCAAGATATCAGGGAAAGACATATCCCCTTCATCGGATTTTCTCATCATATTAATCTTAGAGATCCTAGCCTTCTTTTTATCCCAAACATAGTTCCACATCAAGCTTTGAAAATGTATTAGTATCTTATCTGGGACTCTTATAGGGATGTTGATCTTTGAACCTTTAAACGCTTATTCTGTTTTCTTCTGCATAGGACTAACTCATGTTATGATAACCCTTTCTGCAATTTGCTTCTCAGTCTACTAGGGAATCATAAGGCCTACCTTCAGAAAAACTCAAAAAGTTCTGTGTTCTAAAACAACTTGGAAGAGTCGCTACAGCTCAAAACTGATTTTAAATCAGGGAATTAAAGCATGTGGTAAACCACATGTGTGTAGTAAAATATGGAGTTTTGAAGGTTTTAAAGTTTTGTAAGTTCACAATAAACATTTCTGATACATGTTTCATTTTAAAGTCAGTGCATTTTTTTGTAAATTTTTGCAGTACATGCAATAGGTTAAAGCAGAGGCCGAAGTATCGCCGGTACAGGCCGCATGCTGAGGGGTCCCATCAGATGGCACATGAACTAAGGTCCACCTGATAGGCATGTGTCTTCAGGGGCCTGGAGAAAGTGAGAGCAGGTCCCTTCCTTCCTTCTAACAGACTGAGCCACGTGGCAGTAGAAGGCAAGGCAGAGAGAAGGGGGCATGGTCTGGAAGGGCCTTTGAGTCCCAAAAGCCTCAGCCAACAGATTGGACCCTATAGAAGCCAACCTCCTGCAGGCAAAACATAGGAAACAGGAGGGTGACTAAAATGTGTGCATTGTGCATGTGTATCTATCTGTGTGTCAGTATGTGTGCCTGTGTATCTGTCTAGGTGTCTGTGTTATCTGTATGTCTATCTGTGTCTGTTTGTGTGCTAACTGTATTTATCTGTGTTTCTTTATGTGTGTTTGTGTGTCTATCTGTATATTTATCTGTGTCTGTGCATCTTTCTGTGTGTCTGTATGTGTGCCTTTATATATCTATCTGTGTATCTGTTTATCTGTATTTGTGTTTGTGTATCTGTGTGTCTATCTGTATTTATATGTGTGTCTGTATATGTGTTTGTGTATCTCTGTTGGTCTGTCTGTTTGTGTGTCTGTACGTGTATCTGTGTATGCATCTGTGTATATCAGTTAGTGTGTATGTTTATCTTGTGTCTGTGTATCTCTCTGTGTGTATGTGTATGTTTGCATATCTGCATGTGTGTCATTGTTTGTATTTGTTTGATTGTGATTGTATGCCTGTATATTTTGTGTGTTATATGTGTACGTGTATCTCTCTGTGTGAGCATGTGTGTCTATATGTGTGTCAGGGTGTGCACCTGCATGTCTAATGAGGCTCTTGTGCAGTGCTGCGTGATGGCAGTTTCCTGGTGAACCTGGATGGACGACACCAGAGAACTAAATCGGGATGGCAGGATAGGTCCTCAAAATCAATACTGTTTTGCCAAAAATCAGGACTATAGTGGGGGCCTGGAAATTGCACTCAGGGACATACTATTTCCTATTCACTAAAACAGGCACATTCACAGATCTACCATTACAAATAATTTGGAGTGCAGTTCCTGTTAATTGATAAATGTGAGTCGCGGCTATGATTGCAGTTACGCAAATAGTAAAAAACATATAATAAGTGTGTGTGTGTGTATGTGTAAGTGTGTGTATCTGTGTACCAATGTGTTTGTAAGTGTAAGTGTGTGTACCTGTGTGTCAGGATGTGTGTATTTGTCAGTATGTGTATCCAAGTGCGTGTATAAGTGTCGTGTATGTGTGTCAGTATGTATCTGAATGTGTGTTTCTGTGTTAGTGCATTCATATGTGCATGTCTGTGTTTGTGTTAATGTGCATGTACATCTGTGTAAGTCTGTATATATATATGGCAGTGTATGTGTATATGTGCATACATCCTAGCAAATCCTAACACTATATGCAAACACACCTCTGCAATCTAACACAAAACACAAATATAACAATCACATCCCTTCATTGAAACATCAAAATTATATACAAACAAACCCCTTCATTCAAACACCAATACTACACACAAATGTACCCCGCATTTAAAAACTAACACTACATACAAACACAACCCTACATACAAACGCAAACTCTGCATATAAGTACCCCACTGCATTCCAGTGGCAACAGTACATACAAATACAACATGTACACACATACTCTATACAAAAACATGCTTACTTTGAAAAGCACAAACAATGCTCACAAATATAATCCTACAATGATGGGGAAATGGTAGATCCCCAGCTGGCATAGCATCGTGGGTGTTGTTCAACAGATAGGGATCTACTTTTTGGCTACCCTTTAGCTAGAGGGGGGGTCAGAATCTTTTTCTTGCACCAGGGCCCACTCTACATTAGTTCTATTGTTGGTACTCCATCCCCCCATGATTTGCTTTTATTTCTCACCAAGCTATTTTGAAATATATTTTGCATCACAATCATTAAATGACAAATCCCTGGTTGTAGAAATAGCATATGCGATTGGGCCTAGACTGACTGTGAAAAAATGGTCTAAAACATTATTTTTTAACTCCTGAGTCCCCATGCTATTGGGTAACAATTGATTAGAACATACTTTTATCTTATAATCAGCATTGCAACTGAGAGCCCTGTAACAAATTCAAATCAGAGTGTTTTAAAAAAATTATTATTTATTGTAGAATGTACTAAAATTTAGGAATGGGTCCCCATGGTAATTGCTGTCTGTCCAGGGTATTTCTGCTCATACAAGAGCCCTTGTGCAGCAATCTGCTAACGAGCAGTCTAAAATGGATGGCTTGCAGGGCTGCCTGTCAGTTCTAGAGACAAGTTGACATACTCCCTTTCCAGTCTAAATGATGCGTGGCAGACCCTGACTCTGGATCCACTCCCTTCCATTCTGATTTAATACATTCCAATATTCGGAGATACGCTTCACAAGAATTGCTCCAATGTTCCTTTATTATTTCTTATAGCTAAGCGGAAAAAAAACCCTAATATTGTTTTTAAAACATGACTTTCTTGTTGTTTGAAATGTTTGGAAACAGCTTGAAAATGCTAATGAATACTTTACATTTAAATAATTAAATATTTTCAATCTCAGAGAATATGACATCACAGGAAAAGGAGTAAACACATGAAATTAATGCCATTATCAAGCTGTCATGATTTCTCACGACTCATGTGCTGCTTTTAATATATGCATTTTAATCAGCAGGGTTTTTTTTTTTTTTTTTGTTTGTTCATACTAATTAGTTTATGCTCATGCACTTGTCTAAATGGAAAGTTCATGAATGTAACTTTTAGAGGGCAAGTGGAAAATTTGCTGTATAACATTAATTTAAAAAACATGCTGAGCATAAGATTTTCTTGGAATGATGAAAACAATTTTAAGTAGAAAAGTTTCTGTTATTACACATGTAAGGAAGAGGGGTTCATGTGCTGTACAAGATTAGTCGAATTTCGCCACTAGATGTCACTCCTGTATATTTTATAACTTTATGTTTATGGCAATTCTAACCCTTTTTCTCACTCTCTATATCTGTGTATGTGATGCATGGGTAAGATATTTTTGAGGAAGCAATGACAACGATATAGTCCAATCCACATTAGAAACTTCCTTGTCAATTTTCCAAGATTCAATATTTAATGAATAACCTCATTTATCTCATACCACTGTATCTGATTTGAAGGGTCACTCCACTGATTTTTTTTAAACATTTTTTTATTTAGAAAATGTTTTATTAGAAAGGATACATTGAGATTTCTCTTGTTTTCTTGTATGACCTGCAATTTAGTATTTTTCCTGCATGTTTTCTTTGAGGCTATATGATAAAAAAACATGACGTGCTGGCTGCAGTTTTAATTTTGCCGGCAAATTTCAGTTTATGTTTAGTCATAGTCTTTCGACTAAAAAGCCAATTTAGTTTTAGTCTTATTTTACTCATCTGAATTGTTTTGGTTTTAGTCTAGTTTTAGTCGACTAAAACTTGACTAAAATTGTTAGTTGACAAAATTAACTCTGGCTGGCTCAAGCCTTTTCAAGCCCTCCTCTCTTTTCCCAGCAAAGGGTTAAAGTGTGTTCCTGGGAATACACCAGTTCAAGGCTTGTCACGGAGAACACTATGTACTGGAGTGGTGATTACACACAAACGCGATTACGGCATTCCTATGCTTTCCTGTGCTTCTCGATGAGCTGTAGTACAACTCATGGAAAAGGGCATGTGCCCAGATACAGCCGTTAGATATGTGGCGCTAAAGGAAGGGGGAACAAATATCTCCCAGCTGTCAGGTAGGGTATTTCAGTGAAGTCTTATGAAAGTGCTGATAAACTGTCAAAAATATGACGGACAGCAGGCATACAAGCTGAAATGCTTTATGCGTCTTTAGTGTTCCTTTAATAATTAAATGCAATATCCATATATGACTCTTTTTTTTTTTTTTTTGCTGTAACATATCTGGGTCATACATGCAGGCATCGGAATGGTACGTTACATTTTTAAGTGCAAGCAAAGTGGAAGAAAATGTAAGTTACACATAAACTTATAGACACGATGCACATTTTCAAATTGTTCCTGTCTAGCTTCATTTATGCTAAGAGCATGCACATTATGATATGGACTCTTGAGGATCGAGTGGTTCGCTCGCTGTGAATGTGAGGGGATGAGAGTCCCGAGAGAGTATTGCATGCCTGACGGGGACAGGCCCTTTGGGGTGAATTAGAGCTGTTATATGAAAGCAATTGAAAAACATAGTCAATATAAACAATATACTAATATGAACAATATACTATGAATATAGATGGCTTTGGAGGCATTGGCAATAAGTGTGGTGGGTGTACTGAATACACTTCACCGCTAACTTGTGATTTCAAGTGTCCAGGTTTGAGTGTCCAGTGGTCGCAGGTAGCCTTATCACTGGGGCCCGCTGTCTGGGTTGAAACGGCTGGATGTTGGCAACATCCCATGAGGAGTGGGTGGATCTCGTGGAAGTGGTTGCTTTGTTTCCCGGTGCTATTTCTCTTGCTGGTAGGTTCAGGGTCTTGAAAAACCTTTCCGCTTCTGAAGCCTGTGTGATGTAAAGTCTCTTTATACCATGTTGCACCGACAGCTTTCGTCCCAGTCCCCAGCGGTATCTGACTCCATGATCACGTAGTTGTTTAGTGACCATTTGCATGGATTGGCTCCAGATCATCGTGGGTCTGGAGATATCATTAAAGAAAGAGAGGTTTGCGCCTTCAAAGTGGACGGTGGGTGATTTGTGGCTGCTTGAGTGTAGGAGCCGTTTGCTCTGAAGTAGCTGGACGCTTTTGAGCAGGTCCCGTGGCGCTTCAGTCTGAGCTTTTCGGAGACTTGGGAATCCTGTAATTGTGATCCAGTTGTATGGCTTTCGCCCTGGACGGTGAGAGCATTGCGCTGAAGAACCTTCTGAGGTAGTGTGGAGCCTCAGTGTCCGTGATGTCTTCAGGAACTCTGCGGAGCCTTAGGTTGCGCTGCCGCTTAGAGTCCCCCAGCACAGCTAGTTTTTCTTACATGTTCAGGGTGATTTGTATTAATTTGTTTAGTTCAGCAGACATAGTGCCCTGTAGGTTTCTGGTGATGCACCTCTCATCCTCCAGGGATTGCAGTCTGGTTGTTATAGTCCCCATATCTTGGCAGACTAGCGCGATGTTGGCCGAGAAGTAGGCCTTCATTTCAGCCAGCATGTTCTTGATGTCTGCCTTGCTGGCCGGCATATTTTCCGGATGCTGTGTACGGCTGGCTCCCCTGTCCATTGATGCCATCTCTGTGTTGGCTACTCTCTTTCTGAGTATGTCAGTAGAGTCTGGGGAATCCTCCGGTTTGCCTTCCTCCGAGTTGGATTCCAAGTCATTTCTCACAGGCGCCATTTTGGCAGGTCGCGGTAGTGGTGTACCACGGAGCAGGGCTCCAATATCTTTGGTGGAGGCTGCTACTTCACTTTTGCGGAGCTTGGTCTTTTTCCCCATCTTATCAGGTTCGGTTTGGGAAGTTTTGTGGGTGCTGTGGAGTCAGTTATTATGAGTTTTAGAAAGTCTCGCTCGGGAGCTCTCAACATGTGCGTCCGATCTGGTTCGTGGCTAGCTCCGCCCCTCCATATATGGCTGTTTATGTATGTTATTAACATGCCTCATTTATCTAAGTATCAGTTACTCTATAAAATATAAATGCCTAGTTATAAGTAGATAAATTCAGGAATTGGACTTTCAACATTGACTTTATATAGTAAACAGTATATTTAAAAAAATAAAATGATGGCAATTTCTTTGACATCAACACCATCCAGTTGTTGTATGAATATATTTTATACTTAAGAAAGAAAGCTCAAAGATCCATGTTTAGGGCTACCCTGAATTAACCAATATTTGAACATATAGGATGTAAATCCATCAAAAAAATAAAATTAAAATAAAAACAAAATCTAAAACTTAACATTTATTAAAGTTATAAATAAAAATGCATGAGAGATAAACTAAATATTATATATATACATACACACATTAGATGAAAAAAGGGCAAAAGAACAAAATCTAATTTATAGAGATGACACTAATATATTATTAATGTGTGGTCTGTTAGGATATATCTATGTGGGCAATAATATCTGGCTAGATTTATCCACATCAGACACCTAAAAGACCATACAGATGTTCTGCACTAGACTCATAAGCTACAGAATAACAGAATAGCTACAATTCGTAACAAAAAAGTAACAAGTCCCCTGCTACCTCTTGTCTCAAATCCCCCTGGTATCCTTTAGATTGTAAGCTCACGGGCCATCTAGCTAAGCACTTTGTATAAAAGAGCTTCAATGGCTAGATATCAGCTTACGGGCAGGGCTCTCTTACCTCTTGTATTTGTTTGTGTATATTGTACGTTTCTCAACTAATTGTACAGCGCTGTGGAATCTGTGTGCGCTTTATAAATAAATAAATAAATAAATAACAAATTAGCATCACCAAGTGGTGTGCCAAATATCAAAGATACCAGCCTCAAGCACACAGATAATATACTATAAATCAGATTTAAGTAACAAAGCTGAGCTGTCTATATCTTAGTAAGTGATATTCTTTCCTGTGCCTTTGAGGGCACCTAATCTTATCATGATTCTGTCTAACTGAAACTCCTCACAGCTACAGAAAATTAGTTTGTAGTACTCCTTCAAGTTAGAAAATAATAATAACAAGGTATAAAGAGGTCCGGATCCTTATTTTACAAGGAAAAAATCAACTTGCGTTACCAACAAGCCCTGAAATGGGTGGACTTAGAAAGGGGGTGTTACGATCCATGGAAGTAACGTGTCAGCCTGGTGTGAATGCATGCCAAACTGACTGACATGCCTAAGCTGGCCTCACTCAGGGCAGACCATGCAGAAAGTGGCACAATGTGAGCATGTCATTAGATGCAAGACACCAGCTGTCCTACCTAGGGTTCTCCTACCTTAGTCAGGACAATCAGGAAGCCTGTATTTCTATATGGCTGTTTTGAACTTATGCTCATTCACATGTGCTGACACAGCAGAATTTATGATTACTTGCAGCCTAATCTGTAGTATCTCTTAGACTCATATTTGAGCCACACAGTATTTTGCACCCTTTTGTGCTTTCTATATTCTTCAAGTTCATTTATATTTTGTCAATATTGGCTTACTCAAAATATTCCTGCAACCGATAATACTTGGCGTGGACCTTCATGTGTGGCATACTGGACCTCAGCTAATTTTCTCATTTTGTTGGCACCTAAGCTTGTTTGGTGACTACCAGTGTTTGATATTTTCTGCATTTGTATCTTGCCTTCCCGAAGCATTTTTCTGTTAAAAGGTCACTCCACTGTCCAAATAAAAATAAAATGTCAAGATTACCGTTGTATATATAACCCCAATGAAAGCATACACACATTTAATTTATTTTTTCCATTGGGGATATAGTTTAAGCAGCTTGCAAAAGCTGCATATCACTTGTCCGAAGCCTTCATCTTGTAACCCAGCCCAGACTTTCTGTGGCTGTCCAATCACAGACTTCCCAATGCAGCTCAATGAGAAGACTTTTCAAGACACGTGCTGTGGACAATTGCTGCCTCTTAAGTTCAGCTCACCTAAGCTCACCTAAGCTGAAATACCAGGAAGTAACAGGACCAATTGACTGATCGACAGCTAGTGGGTGTAACAAGGTTAATTCCTAAAAAATCAATTGGCAATTTCTATTGAAATCTTTACTTATAATGAGATGAAAATAGAGGACACACTCTTCACACATAAAACACTTCAGCAAGCTGAAGTGTTTTAGGGGTCTGGAGTGTCCATTTAAGTTCAGCTACTCTAAGGACCAGTCATATATCTCTCTGTCACTTAAACCTTTATTTAACTGGATTTAGATACTCTATATTTGCAGATTAGTTTAGGCTTGACTTGATACCATGGTCACACCGCTGTGAGATATTCCAAAGACTAGGATGATCTTTTAATCCCTATTCCTTCTATTTGGAAAATGATATATTAATTTGGGACCAATCGTGTACTACCAAGCCATCAGTGGATGGGAGTAAGGGGCAGAAGCATCATACAACCCTTGTCTGATTTATTAGACCTTCATTTTGATTTCAGTGCATATTTTCTTTAAACAAATGTTCATATATAAAGGGCACTATTGAAAACCTCAGCTAAAAGTGGACAGCTGCCCTCTTCTATTTATATAAGGCTACATCATACTTATTAAATCAAGCTAATTATTGTGTACTTCTTTGAGATAGAAAACAAATGGAGCTACTGTGACACTGGTACAATCATATTCATACAGGGCAACAAAATTGAATCAATTTTGATTTAAAGTGTTTTTATGTTGTCTAAGCATCTTGTCATTGTGCAAAAAATCAAAAAGCCAGAGAAAACAACTTCAAGGACCCCAATGTACAGCGCTACGGAATGTGATGACGCTATGGAAATAATAAAATAATAATAATAATAATTCTAACAATAAAACTGTAGCCGAGACTGTGAAGGGCTCTGAGGCCCATTTACAATTATGTCCGTCAAATTTGCAACATTCAGCACTAACCGGAGCATTAGTTAGCCTGAAAATAACAAGTGATTTATCAAAATCCCTATTTGACACTCCAGCAGCCAGGACATTATATTTTACTGAACAAATTAAGGATGTCAGGGCATTATTACATCCAGCTCATTCATCAGCTAAAATCTCAACCAACTTACCTGAAGCCTGCTTAAATCCACTGTAGAATTCAGAAATGGACACCCATTTGCAAAAAGCTCCTTCCACTTCCTTCCCTCGGTTGCCCACAGAGTGGTCTAAAGGTCCTCCCCCAACTCCAATCACTTCGTACGGAGCTAAGTGAGGATCACCGTCAGGACATGATGTTAAGTCGTGCAGATATATCTGCACTTTCATTTTGGTCTGAGAAATTCGAGGCCGAGTTGCAGGAGCAAAAGAATTTGCAGACCGAGTTGTCAATTCGGGTGCCTAATTGGAAAGCCAATTGAAATTCGCCAAAGAAACAAATCACTGACATTGAGGATAGAAGTTGCAGGAAAAATATAAGGGTCAGAGGAATTCCAAATTCCCTATGTGAGACCGAATCTAAGGAATTTAGAATTTACCATTAATAGAATGCACAGACTTCCAAAGCCTAATTTGGCCAAATTATATACTTTCCTCTCTTCTCAATTGGTCCAGCAATGCTGCAAAGACAGAGAGGTATACAATAGTGCAGATAACGCACAACTATATTTAAAATATTGCTATATATAGGAATGCACTCACAAGAGTAGAGCCATAAAAATAACCTGGCTCTGGTGTGGATGGCTTTAGGATCTATAAGGGTGATCCAAATCCCCCTGTGGACGGTCTGGGTACCTGGTCTGGATACTTTGTCTGGATTCCTGGAGTGTTGCAGTCTTCTCCCAGCAATTAATAGCAGGAACTCCAATAATGTAAAAACTACATTTATTATTAAACATATGGATAAAAGAAAATAGAAATAAATACTTTGTAAAATGTCCAATTTGTTGCCAAAACGCGTTTCGCCTGATATGGCTTCCTCAGTTGGCTTGGTTAACATTCTCCAGTCCATTCTGTTCTTTAAATATGTTCTAATTCGCTGTCTTTTTTTCTGTGGAACACATCCTGTGTTCCACCTATCCATTGATGTCTCAGTTCCAGGTTGCGTCACTTCCGGGTTGTGACGTGTCTAGTCATGTGATTATGTGATATGATTGAAACGTACCTCGCGTTTCATTTGATCGGCAGTACACGTCCATTCAGATCTTTGAGTCTTTGGAACGCACTTTGCGTTCCATTCAGCCGATAAGTTATAACAATAAAAGTCCTGTATCTCTATCCAGTCTTATTTTACACCAAAATCATGTACATATTAAATTATTATATTATATTGGAAACATATATATGTCTGTTAAACACAACTCAATTTTATCCTCACATATATAAAAGTAAAAAATGTACAAACGACTAATATTTAAAGTGGTCATGTAGCCATAATGTACGTGCCTCAGCAAAGTACCTTTATACCTTAAAACCCTGGTCGTGTAGCCATAATGTATGTGCCTCAGCAGGTGCGTTTCAATCATATCACTTAATCACATGACTAGACGCGTCACAACCCGGAAGTGACGCAACCCGGAACTGAGACATCGATGGATAGGTGGAACGCAGGATGCGTTCCATGGAAAAAAAGACAGCGAATGAGATCATATTTAAAGAACAGAATGGACTGGAGAACGTTAACCAAGCCAACTGAAAAGCCATATCAGGTGAAATGCGTTTTGGCAACAAATTGGACATTTTACAAAGTATTTATTTCTATTTTCTTTTATCCATATGTTTAATAATAAATTTAGTTTTTACATTATTGGAGTTCCTGCTATTAATTGCTGGGAGAAGACTGCAACACTCCAGGAATCCAGACAAAGTATCCAGACCAGGTACCCAGACCGTCCACAGGGGGATTTGGATCACCCTTATAGATCCTAAAGCCATCCACACCAGAGCCAGGTTATTTTTATGGCTCTACTCTTGTGAGTGCATTCCTATATATAGCAATATTTTAAATATAGTTGTGCGTTATCTGCACTATTGTATACCTCTCTGTCTTTGAAGCATTGCTGGACCAATTGAGAAGAGAGGAAAGTATATAATTTGCTCCACCTATTGTGTTTGTAGTTTATGAATACAAATAATACAAGAATTGGATATTATAAAAGATACATTTGACTTTGACTGGAGAGAATCATATATTTCCTATTTGGGCATCAATCTATGTAAAAATCTGTCGAAGATACATATCTATAGCCTAGCTAAGGTCTTGCCCACATTTAGGGAGGACATTGAGATGTGGTGTGGTCTTGAAATGTCATGGTTAGGTAAATTTAATTAGGTTAAAATGACTCTCCTTCCCAAACGTTTATATATCCTTAGAGCGATTCCCCTCACTACACCATTATCCTTTTTAAGGAAGATTAATTCTTCCCTTCTGATATTTATATGGAATAGGAAGCCCTGCAGAATTCAATTGGCCATCTAACAAAAGCTCAGAGTTAGTGGAGGTATGGGTTTGCCAAACTTTTTTCATTATTATTTTGCGACTAATGCGGCCAATGCTCTTAAATTTAGTATGGATTGTGGACGCCTCATGTGGCTTGAGATGGAGGCTACAAAAAATATTCTTCATTTAATAAAAGAAGTGCTATGGTTGCCTCCATCCCAACGGCTGCGAGTGGTGAACATGTTTCCGACTACCAAAGTCATTACTAAGGCTTGGGATGTCTTGTATAAAAAGATCAACCCTTCTACTACCTGGTCCAGGGCTGCTCCCTTGTCGGTGTTGCAATCTGCGTTTCTTGATCTAGATGTGGGATATTGGCTTTCCCATTCTGTCATACATATTAATGATTTAATTTTGTCTAATAAGTTTTTACCTTTTGACCAATTACAGACCAAATTTGGTCTGGATGCCTCTGATGCCCTGATGCACAGGCAGATGATGGATTTACTTAGTGATAATTTTATCTGATCAGGATCTTAACATGCGTAAAGTTATAATGTCATCATTAGAAAAAATGTATCATTCAGATCCTGGTTGGAAACGCACCATCTCGATGTGCTATACTTATTTTGCTGGAGAATCCTGTCCAAAATTGGACTATATAACAAAATGGCAAAACGAACTGAAAAACAAGGTTAAAGTGGAGGAATGGCATGAGATTCTGATGGTATTACACGGTCTGCGGTGCTTTTGGAGTCTCATTACAAACTTTGTACCTGACTCCCTCTAGACTTTTTAAATTGCAACTATCTCAGACTAACGCATGCTGGAGGGAGTGCTATAAAGTTGGTACTCTGTATCATGTCTTTTGCTCTTGCCCTAAACTAAAACAGTATTGGGAAGATATTCACACTCTGATAAAACTCATCACTGATCAAATCCCCATTATAACACCAGATTTGTGTTTCCTGAAGAGATTCCCAGATGATTTGCCCACAATTTAAATAATTATCCATCTCTTGGTTTCAGCCACTTCGGTCCTTCCTCGATATTGGAAAACAACTACTATTCCTTCTATGACTGAGGTGTTGCATAATACTCTAGAAACCAAGACATGTGATTTAATCTTTAGACCACCCTCCAATACAGTTAATGTTCTGAATATGAATGAAACTACGGGAATTTGATGTCGAGAATCAATATAAATTATAACATATAACTTCACCTGAACAAATGACCAGTTATTTATATGATCTTATTTTAAGCACCATGTTGCACATAACATATTTGGCATCTTTATTTATTTATTTTTTAATAACTGACTATGCTTTATTTAAAAACAAAAACAAAACATAATTATTAAATATTGTATCGGATGATATGTGTAAATTGTATTCCCCAAATTTTTATTTTTTCAATTTTTTTTTAATTTTTCAATTTTTTCATGTATGTTATTTACATCTATATTCATATTACACCCTGTACCAAATTATTATGCAAATTCTATTTAAGTGTCACAAAGATTAAATATTTTGTTTTTCAGTTTAACTCATGGATGGCATTGTGTCTCAGGGCTCTTTTGATCACTGAAAACAATCTCAGACACCTGTGATAATTAGATTGCCAGGTGAGCCCAATTTAAGGAAAAACTACTAGAGGAGGGTAATCATTGCACTATTAAGAGATTTGTGGCTGATTCAGAGCACAAACGGGTTTGTGCAGATAAAGGCACATTGAGGAAGATTTCTGCCAGATCCATGCATCGGATCAAGAGAGCAGCTGCTAAAATACCATTACATAGCAGCAAACAGATATTTGAAGCTGCTGGTGCCTCTGGAGTCCCACGGACATCAAGGTGTAGAGTCCTCCAGAGTCTTGCAACTGTGTATAAACCTTCTATTCGGCCACCACTAACCAATGCTCACAAGCAGAAATGGCTGCATTGGGCAGAAAAATACATGAAGACTCAGTCCTACTCACTGATGAGTGCCGTGCAACCCTGGATGGTCCAGATGGATGGAGTAGTGGATGGTTGGTGGATGGCCAGCCTGTTCCAACAAGGCTGCGACGTCAGCAAGGCGGTGTTGGAGTCCTGTTTTGGGCCGGAATCATGGGAAGAGAGCTGGTTGGCCCCTTCAGGGTCCCTGAAGGTGTAAAGATGACTTCTGCAAAGTATGTGGAGTTTCTGACTGACCACTTTCTTCCCTGGTACAGAAGGAAGAACTATGCTTTCCGTAATAAAATCATCTTTGTGCATGACAATGCGTCATCTCATGCTGCAAAGAATACCTCTGCATCAATGGCTGCTGTGGGGATTAAAGGAGAGAAAGTCACTGTGTGGCCTCCATCTTCCCCTGACCTCAATACTACTGAAAACCTTTGGAACATCCTCAAGCAAAATATCTATGAGGGTGGGATGCAGTTTACATGCAAACAGCAGCTCTGGGAGGCTATTCTGACATCTTGCAAACAAATTCAAGCAGAAAGTGTCCAAAAACTCACAAGTCCCATGGATACAAGACTTGTGAAGCTACTTTCAAATAAGGGGTCGTATGTTAAAATGTAATGTGACCTGTTAAAATGTTAAAAAAGTTAAAATGCTGTTATAAGTTTGATTGAAATAGCTTTTGATTTCAGGAAATATGCTGCAAACACAACGAATGACAATTTATAGTTCTTTACAACCTATAGAGTGTTTTGAAACTTACTGTGCGTAATAATTTGGAACAGTGCATTGTAAGTTTTTTTATGTTTAAAAAAATACTGTTATCATTTGGAGGTTTGTTCAATAAAATTTGAATTGTACTCTTAATAGTTGATAACATGAGAAATATGCTGACTGTTATTTACATCAATTATTTATGTAAATGAGAAAAATATCATTTGCATAATACTTTGGAACAGGGTGTATATCATTTTTCTTAATGTTATCAAAACAAATGTATTTATAATAAAAAACATTTGAAAAGAAAACAGAGGAAACATGTCATTGTCTATATTATGTGATGCTTACATACTTAAATAAACTGTTTTTATTCATTCCAGGCTATTCATAGAAATAATTACATGTAATGTATTCACTAAACAATGAATTATGCTGAATTGAAAGTATTAGTTTGATATTAGTTTAAAAAACATATTTTCCACGTAAATTCCTTTGTCAATTCACTATTTGTTGCATAATATTCATTTTATTATGCAACCTAAAATTACGATAACCAATTTAACATTCATTTCTTCTTTCAATCAATTTTTGCTTGATTCAGTAAGATGAAAAGGTCATAACATTTGACATGACATTTTTGACCTTCAACATACTAAAATTAAATGAAAACATTTCCATGCTTTTAAAATGTAAAAGTGTTTTTTTTGTTTTTTTTAGAAGTACAATATATGTACAAACATAACACTGTGCGTAAGAGTAACATTGTTTATAATGAAAATGTCAGAGAATGGAATTAGTGAATGGATAAGATCATAAAACTCTGGACTTGACTTCATTTATAGAACAATAGCAACATTATCATTCACCGCATCCATTCATCTGCAACATCATCATTCTCCCCACTGCATCAAACCTTCTTTTTACATAAACTCATCTCAGTTTGGTCATCATTACCACCTGCTTTTAAGGAAGTGTTTGAAGATTTCAGCATAAACGCATATAAGAAGGTTGTTGAATCTTGGCCCTTTAGCTGCTGTTCGACTGCACAAGTCAGGATTCTCTATCTTGCAACAACAGCTGTTGTGGCAAGAATAAAAAGCTTGTGATATACTATATAGTTATGTTCTAAAAAGCTGAATATATTTGGACAGTTCAAGATACTAGGTATATGAGTTTATAGCATACTCCCAATATTGAGACATTATTTGATGTGTTTTTTTTGTGTGGAAGTTTTCTTTTGTGGTATTGCAAACATAAATGAAGGTTTCATAGAAGTGTTCTATAAAAAATAAAATAAATCTGGTCATATGGCCAATGGGTGTGGGATAAGAAAAAAAGTATATAATAGCTCTGTGCACAGCATAAAGATATATTTGTGACAATAGAATTTAGACCATGTCACAGTTTGGCTTGGCAGAAATGTGCTGTTCAAAAAAATTTGGAAAAAAAAATTGGGCATCCGAAAAAGCAGAAAAAAAAGGTGAATGCCCCAATCTGGCATTGCTGTGGCTCAAAGTTTCACTCACATCGCTAAATGGAATACAAACTGACACTAGCTGCTCTATAAATATACCAGGCATAGGCAACCTTCGGCACTCCAGATGTTTTGGACTACACCTCCCATGATGCTTTACCAGCAGTATGGGTAAAATAGCATTATGTGGGATGTAGTCGACAACATCTGGAGTGCCGAAGGTTGCCTGTCCCTGAAATATAAAATCCTCAGACCCCTGTGGGGAGTCAATGCCAACAGACTGGTGGGAAGATAGACTATGGATAGCTCTCTGGTGTTCCAAAATATTTTCAGCACGTCTAAAATGGAGCATCACCACTTGCTGACATCCTGTGGTAGACAGTATTTGAGAAGACCTCTTTTTTCTTGTTCTTGCCTCAAGAGTTGGCGTGTCCTCACACTACAGGGGGAATGCCCAGAATTCTTCCTGCCATGCTTAAGTATAATGTTGGCTTCCTGAATTTCACCCTTGACCTCAAGATATAGGATGTGTGCAGAAAAACTCACAGCTACAAAGAATCCCTGTCACAGTGCTTTGAACATGATAGCAGCTCCTTGAACAAAATTTGCAGATGTGTGTCTGTATGATCTCCCGCCCAATTTGACACCATTAGTCTGCATTCCCGCAGTATGTTTGCAAAGAGAGGAAAGCATGCTGGTCACTAGAAACACTCCATGAAGTGCACCCACTGATCCACAGCCTTAGCCAGCAGCTCCTTTAATAGTAGCACACAAAAATGGCACAGTGATGAAATTATGTTCCTTCTGAAAATTAATCACTAGGGAATTACATATTACAGAGGGCTTGCATCAGCTGCTTTGGAACGAAATTCAGCAAAATGTTAAAGAGTGGGCTGGTGGACATGTGCCCGGATTGGCTAATGGTAATGGTAATAATGGTTAATAATAATCACACTGGTAGGAGATGATGCTCCAACAGTTTCCATTAAATGAAATAAATTAAATTAATTTTCATCCTGGGACAGACTTAAACAAATGTTGGAGGAAAGAGCAATATCGTCATCACCAGATTTCTCACCATGACCCCCACCAAGAACAGACATTGGCTACACTACTTGGATACTCCATTCTACCTCTTCAGTAAAGAGTGGCCTTGATGACATGACAAAGACTCTGCTAAACTCTCCCTTAGATGCTTTTTGGTGGATGGCTAAAAGAAATAGGTCTAGCACAGGCAACAGAAACTAGTCCACTGGTTCCCAGGTTTCACCAATCACCTGCTCTGAGCCCCATAAAACACAGAAGCTGTAACATTGGAACCAGCTGTGGTATAAGGTACTGCAGTGCCTACAGAAGTGGCAGCACACATTATTGCAGCATTAGAAGGCTGAGGAAAATTAAATTGCCTCGTAGGTGGTGAATCAGACATAATGGACATGCTACTAAGCCCACTACTAGCAGTCCTCATGGCAGAGAAAGAGGTGTTCAGACATTCAGAGGCCATGGCAATCCCTTCCTTTTCCCCTCCTCAATTTCTTCTGGATAGGGATTTGTTTTTCCTATTTCAATACATTAGAGATGTGAATGATTGTATAGCCTTCCAGCTGAAGTGGTAGAGGTTAACACAGTAAAGGAGTTTAAGCATGCGTGGGATAGGCATAAGGCTATCCTAACTATAAGATAAGGCCAGGGACTAATGAAAGTATTTAGAAAATTGGGCAGACTAGATGGGCCGAATGGTTCTTATCTGCCGTCACATTCTATGTTTCTATGTTTCTATATTGTGTGTTGTGTAAACCAACTCAACTTTATTCAGCATAAATAGGTGTTTGTGTTGCAAAACGGGCTAGTGCTTGGTGGATTTACTACTGTGATGTTATTCTGTTTAAGTTTTAGAAATACTACAGTGCCCACAGCACACAATCACTGTACAGTGCTTGCATATTTTCATATTACACACTGGACTTAAAACACTCACAAACGCGTAACAAAAACAAAATCTGTCAAACTATAAACTATTATTATTATTATTTTCTTATTTATATAGCGCCATCAGATTCCGTAGCGCTGTACAATTGATTCCAAGTCGGTGTTAAGTGGATACCCATAAACATTTTTTACTGTTAAAACAATTAAAACAACTTTTAAAAAGTGTTAATTGGTATCCTAGTTCCATACTAGGTTCATCACCATGGCAATCTCCTATTTCCTACTCAAAGTAGCTAGCTAAGACATAGGCTATCTCCTACTCCCACACAAGCACAGTAAGAGTAAAACACACAGCATCACTGCTGGGCTGTCTCTCTCAATAGCTGCAGTCTGGAAGAATCCTCATTGGAAGTAAAGATTGCTTTTCTGGTCCTCCTTTTCCCTTTATTGGTCAGCTATCACTTGATCTGTGAATAAAATCCACACTTACTGGCTGTCCCAGAACCATCAATCATCTTTTTTCTACCTCTTGATTGGACCGGCAATCAAGCCTACTTTATTGGACAAACCACTTATCCATCTCGGCAAACAAAGCTACGTATTTGCCCCCACCCCCCAAAAAACCCACACAAAAACAGAAAAACAGCTTATGGCTGATCATCTGATCGGCTCAAATTTAGTCGAATCGCATTTTTGCCTGAAATGAATCTCCAAGTCCAGTGTCTAGTAAATGTAATGTTTGGTGTGGAATTACAAAATAAATATATGTTATGTTATATATCGGTTGTGGTGAATTCGAATATGATTACTTTTAATTGGAATATATGAATATGCAGTTCTGCATTTAAAGGAACACTATAGGGTCAGGAACACAAACATGTAGTCCTGACCCTCTAGTGTTCAAAACACCATCTAACCCCTCTGCCCCACCTTACCTCCCTAAATATAGTAAAAGCTTACTTTTGTTCAAGCTTCAGCTGCTGGCTCTGCCCCAAGTGTTGTTCTGAGCCAATCACAATGCTTTCCCACAGGATTGGCTGAGACTGTCAAGTAGGCAGATCAGGGGCAGAGCCAAAAACAGGCCTATCAGCATCTCCTCATAAAGATGTATTGAATCAGTGCATCACTATGAGGAGAGTTCAGTGTCTGCATGCAGAGCATGGAGACACCGAATGTTGTGATGCACACTAGGCAGGACTGGCCCAGGAACCACCTCTAGTAGCCATCTGAAGAGTAGCCAGTGGAGTTATCACTAAGCTGTAATGTAAACACTGCATTTTCTCTGAAAAGACTGTGTTTCACTGAAAAAAGCCTGAAGGTAATGAGTATACTCACCAGAACAAATACAATAAGCTGTAGTTGTTCTGGTGACTATAGTGTCCCTTTAACATATATCTTTCTTAGAGTAATAGTTACAACTTTATAATGATATTATAGTTTAATATACTTTACTATACCAGAGTTGTGCCCATCTTTATGGAAGCATTAGTACAATTGTTTGCCATTAATAGACAGATGTAAGACCTAATCTCCTTCTTTTGGCTTCATTACTTAACCATGAAATGTGACTGTATTGGTTTGTACACAAAGTGTTATATAATACTACTTCTATCGCCTGGGATTAAAGACATAGAAAGGCTTGAAAAAGAAAAAAGTTAGGATTAACTTCGAAGTATATATTGTACGGTAAAACAAAGCAGTATCGATTGATGAGAAAAATCACAAGGACAGTAGGTGTAGATTGTTAGATGTGCAAATAAAAGATTGACCACTAACAAAATAAATTCCTTTGTGGTTTCAGTAATGTTATATGATTAAGAATTAATGATGTTAGGCTAAGCGGGACTCAGGCTCCTATTCTGTTTCACTCTTTTATTTATACATAGTGAGTACAGACAAGTCAGGTCGGCTTAAAATGGTTTCCTTTCAGGTGAGTTATGAAACAAGGTCAACACTGAAGGACTGTGGGAAATAGCATATTAATGATAACTCATGGTGCAGCATACAATGAAACATTCAACTGTTATGTTTGTTGCCAGTGACTGTTGTGTTTTAAAGATATGCATTATTTACGTGATTTAATTTTTTTAAAACGCCTGCAACTAATCTATAGTAAAGATATATATATATATACACAACCCCCCCCCCCCCCCCCCACACACACACATAAAAGGTAAATCTTGAGAGAGTAAAACATAGAGTATGCTTGAAGCAGCTACTGTTTTTTGGTTTTGAGAAGTATGAAAAATCTGGCTATTTATTTTGTAGGTTGAGAAGATCAATCTGTGTTGGTATCGGAATAAGAAGGAATAACTACACTGGCTTTGTTGGAAATTTCAGAGGGTTTTTTCATTGGGTGCTCGCCAGTACAAATTAAAGTATAACATATAGGAGAGTACTAGAACCTTTTTTTTTTTTAATAGCATAATTACATAATTTCATGATATAAATGTAACCATACACACTTTAGCCAATAAACTACATGCTAAGGTAACCTGCATGGTAAGTTCAACTAACACATGCTGGAGACTGCCATATACATACTTTATAGCATGCTTCACCAGCTGCTTGAGATCTCACTCAATTACATCTTCATTCTAAAGAATGATAGCTCTGATTCAGGGGTCGTAACAACGACCAATGAATTAGTGCTGGTAAGTCCTGATAATTACTCTCCCAAGTTAGGGAATAACCCTCAAATAGAAAAACTAAAAACGAACAGATAGGACCACAAAAGTCCAGAATAGGAGAGTAATGTAGAAAAGGGAAAGAAGGGGGAGAGGAAAAGGGAAGGAGTCCCTACCTTTAATAATCCTAAGGAAACACACAGCAAGACACGTGGGAAGAGGAGTAGCAATTATACACCTTCCAAGGTAGACATAGGGAGCCAATAACTAAAAAGACTACCTAATAAATGTCTGAAACCTAAGGTTCAGAAAAATGCACTCTCTGATTCTCCCAAAAAGCGGAACCCTAATGAAAGGAAGGTTGCTGGAAACAAGGGAAGGGGCAAAATAAAAAATACCCCAAAAAATTATAAACCCAGACAGAAAACCCCTAAGAGAGGTCTACTATCCCTAATTACCTCGGCACTGTGAAGAGTCACTAGTGCCTACCAGAACCATAGTCCCTGCCTGTCAATAAGTGACTGAAATAAAATGAATTAAATTAAATCCATGAGTGCTACCAAATAAAGTGCAAAACAAAGAAATAAAAATAAAGAGAAGCTTGACGCGCGTTTCGGCGTTTCAACACGCCGTCGTCAGGAGCAGTGAGCTTTTAGAGTTCCCTGTGGTGATTTAAATACCCTTGGTTACAATCCCCGGGAGGTGGAAACAGCTGTGGGAACCCACGTGGGCTATCATGCGTACTAGTTACTTATTGGTTAATTGCCCCTTAACTCCACCTCTTATCGGCCGCGTCATATGACGTGTTGATTATAATGAATGAGGCGTGATAATAAAATTGACATAGTGCCAACGTGGGAAACGTAACAAATTGTCTGCCGAAGTTAGTGAGTTCATTGCATATAGTTAGAGATCTCATTAAAATGCCAGAACGAGGATCCAATGAGCATGCGCATATATTCTTATGCCGGCTATGTGTTCGTCCGGTACCGTTCAAAGCTGCATAGTTGTCAGCTAAACCACCCTCCTATCAACTGCGTCTACTGACGTGGTGCTGAACGGACTGACGGGTCATTTTGGTTAATATTAATGCCCCTGTAAGGTCCAAATCTGATTGTTTATTCCCTCAAGGGGTATTCAATTCATAGCAATATGATAATCGGTAGCCCTATTGCTCATTAAGAAAAACTGCCCATCTGCTTAGAGAGACGCTGGCATAGTCAGAGGGGCATAGTGCAAGAAATGAATAGTGCCCACATAGGGTCAATATGAAAGTAATAATAGTAAAACCGCTGAATATCAGCAGAAAAGAAGAATAGAGACCCTGTGTTACTGAATGGCAGCATGGGCTAGGCATTATTGAACCTTAGTGGTAAATGACACTAAGGGGCATAATTAAAGGCTCAAGAATAAGTGATCAATGTTCTGATAATGGGCAGACAACTCAAGTGTTGCCACATAACTCACAGTAATGTCCAATAGTATCTCATAAATATACATCCAATTAATAATAAAGTCCCATCAATAAATGGTATAAGTAAGGAATTGCTATAGTATATGAATGGATACATTGGTATGACAACAAATGGCTTGATTTAAATATTACAGCAAAGACTCGCCATCCAAAGGAGTAGGTGACATTAAGTCCGGGTAATAATCATTCGGGACTAGTAGAATTTTGCAGCAAAGGAAAAGAGTCATAATAGTGTGTTAACTTATTTGTAATATAATATATTCAATCCAAAAAAAGGACTAACGAGAAAATTCCCTATGACTTATTTACATCCTATGAAAAGAGAGAAAGAGAAAGATGAAATAAAGAGAGATAAAGAGAAACATAGCTAATTAAAGGAAGGCAGTAAAAGAAAATCCCTCATTTAGGCCAGCAGGGGAAAGGGTCCTGAGTCTGTAAATCCAATAGGATTCACACTGTCTCAATTTCCTGTCCCAATCACCCTTACGTTGAGTTTGTGGGATATGTTCAATCCCCATGAATTTTAGTTTACTAGCGGAGTTCAGATGATTAATTCTCAAATGACGTGAGATTGGGGTTTTTAGGGGTCTTCTAACCGAATTAACGTGTTCCCTAATCCTTAAATTAAAGGGTCTAAATGTTTTTCCCACGTATTTGATGCCACATGAGCAGGTGAGTAAGTAGATAACACCCTCTGTCCTACAATTAAAGAAAGAGCGGACCGGAAAGGTTTCTCTATTATTGCTGTCCATAAATTCCTTAGATTTCTGATCAATGAATTCACATGCACTGCAATGTCCGCACCTATATGTCCCCTTGGGTAGGTAGTTTTGGGACCATCTTTTAGGAGCGGATAAATGACTCTGTACCAATGTATCACGTAAATTCTTACCTCTCCGTGCAGTCACAGAGGGGAATGTAGTTATTACCTGTTTGACTTGTGGGTCAGATGTCAGAATTGGCCAGTAGCGCTTCATTGTCTCCATCATGAATTCCCAACCTGCATCATATGTGGCAATACAACGAATTAATTTCTGATCTTGTACTTGTGCCTTATCATCTGTTAAGAGTAACTCACGTTCAGTACTAATTGCTCTAGTGTACGCTCTGCGTAGCACTCTATTGGGATAGCCCTTGTCCTTAAAGGCTCGCCTAAGGTCCCACGCCTTGATTTTAAAGTCCTCTATGGAGGAACAATTGCGCCTCAATCTTAGGTATTGCCCAATTGGTATACCTGCCTTCAAGGGCTGAGGGTGATGACTATGCCAATTTAGTAGGCTATTGGTGGCCGTTTGTTTTTTAAAAAGGGTGGTTGAAGCCCTTCCTCCAGAAATAGTTATAGTTATATCCAAAAAATTCAATTGTTTGCAAACTATCTCACTAGTGAATCTTAAATTCAAGTCATTCATATTGAGGAGACTTACAAAAATTTCAAAATCTTTTTTGTTCCCTGTCCATATGACTAGGACATCGTCTATGTAACGTTTCCAACACGATATCATCCCCATGAAATGACTCAAATGTGGGGCTGATCTAATTTTCCCAAGATCCCAAATACAAATTAGCATATGAGGGGGCACAAGATGTCCCCATAGCTGTCCCCCTAATTTGCTGATAGATGGTACCGTTAAAGAGAAAGATGTTTCTTGTGAGGACTATTCTGAGGATGTTGGAAACAAAATCTATATAGGCAACTGGGGTATGTAATTCTTGTTCAAGGATAGTTCTGATATTATCAATTCCTTGTGTATGTGGTATGGAACTGTACAAGGACTCCACATCCAAGCTACATAATAATGCTTGCTTGGGTATGGAAATGTCCTTCAGAAAATTAAGCATCTGTTTCGTGTCTCTTATATACGATGGTAATTTCGCAACGATGGGGGACAGAATCTTATCCAAGAAGATGCTCAAATTTTGAGTTAAGTTCCCACAGCCTGAGACAATTGGTCTACCTGACGGACTTTCTAAAGATTTGTGCACTTTAGTTAAACTATAGAAAGTTGAGCGTATTGGTTGTTTTACCAACATAAACTCAAATTCATTTTTAGTAATCAGATTTTCCATTAGGGCTTGACTTAACCTTAATTTCAATGAGATATTGCATAGTGGGATCATAAGTTAATATCTGGTAGGTCTCTACATCTTCATTCTGCATTCATCCTTTAATTCTCCATCATTATTTCCCGTGACATCTCTTGTTCTCATCTTAACCTTTAGATCTAGCTAAGAACTTTCTATAAAATAGTTCTAATGGCTTGATCTCAGTTCACAAGCTGGTCCTTCTTTACATTTTGTATTGGTTGGTGTTTTTTATATAGTTTTTTTGTTTTTTGTTTTTTTTTGTTCAAAACATGCAGAACATGTCGGACCTGTATAAATGTCATAAATATGTATATGTATACATATGTATAAATATGTAAATATGTATATATGTGTGTGTGTTTGCCTAGGTGTTCTCTTTGACTCCGACCTCTCCTTCAAGCTTCATGTTCAATCTATCGCCAAATCCTGTAATTTCCATCTCAAAAACATTGCGCGCATCCGCCCCTACTTAACGCCAGAGGCGACTAAGGTGTTGGTCCATTCCACTGTCCCTTCTCGCCTTGACTACCGTAATCCGCTTCTCAGTGGTCTTACGTGCTCCCAACTTGCGCCGTTACAGTCCATAATGAATGCGTCAGCGAGGCTCACCTTCCTGTCCACCCGCACCTCCCATGCCTCACCTTTCTGTCAGTCCCTACATTGGCGTCCTATAAAATATAGAGCTCAATTTAAAATTCTGGTTCTTGCTTTCAAATCTCTACATAATGCTGCTCCCACCTATCTATCCTCCCTTATACACAAGTATGTCCCATCTAGGCCCTTACGATCTGCTGAAGACTTACGTCTATCTTCTGTCCGTACTCCCACCTCTGATGCTCGCCTTCAAGATTTCTCGAGGGCTGCACCGTTCCTGTGGAACTCGCTTCCCTCCTCCGTTAGATGCTCACCCAGTCTCCACTCCTTCAAAAAATCATTAAAAACCCACCTCTTCATAAATCGTATCAATTAAAATGTTAATAGCTCCTGACTGATTACTCTTCTGCAACTGTCACTAGTCTAAAACTATCCTTACCTTTTTGTTTCATTTTACCCCACTCCCTCTAGCATGTAAGCTCATTGAGCAGGGCCATTAACCCCTCTGTTCCTGTGTGTCCAACTTGTCTGGTTACATGTCTGTTTGTCCACCAATTGTAAAGCGCTGCGGAATTTGATGGCGCTATACAAATAACATAATAATAATAATAATAATAATAATAATAATATATATGTTTGTATTTGTATATGTGTGTGTGCTTGTATATAGATAGATCCATATTGATCCATAGCAACAACAGTAGTTTAACATTTACTAACCTTTCATTTTCCTTGGTAATTATAGCTTTTATATGATAGTTGACCAAACAAGGTCTTTCTCTCTTTTGTTGTAAGTTATTTGGTGCTTATTTCTCATATGTCCCATTCCCCTTCTGATGGTACCAAGACATAACAGCTTCCTTATGAGGGAAGGAGTCAATGAGTTCTAAGAACTGATCATACCAAACAGGTTATTATTGTATGCCTCCTGTTAGGGTACCATTTGGAATGCATCAGATCTAAGCTAAGCATGCTTTCGTTGATAATAATAAGTCAAATCAAGCCTGATTAACCTTAATTGAAGTTGAGATATGTTTATAATCTTTCAAAAATTGAATCTAAACATGTTTTGCACTAACGTCTTCTCCCCTAAAAATAATAATGACATTTAAATAAATTATCATTGTGTAGTACATGCTATATTTTTTCTAGGAATGTCATAAAAAATAAACATAACAAATATTCTTTCTTTTTTACAATTTAAGAAATCCACCTGACATTTGCCATACACTATTTTATAGCATTTCACGTTGTAAACCCAGGACGTCTGTTCATAACAACAGGAGGGAATGTTTATATATAAATTATTTAATATAACTGGTCAATCGCTTAAAAACTGCCATATGTAAAAAGCACTATAATTGTGTTTTTGAGCAATTTTGTTCATATGACTCTACTAAAACGGAAATATTTTTAGCAGGTGTATGACGATAGGAACTTTTATTTAATTCAAGAATTACATTTATATATTTCCAGTGCCACAGAAACTAATAGTTTGTGCCTTTTTTTTTTTTTAAATGATTCATGATCAAAATCTGTTTTTTTTTCCTGTGGCTTCCATTCTTTTTAATGAAAGATTTTGCTTTGTCCAGAATTTTTTTCTCTCTGCTAACATAACGCCACCTGCCATTGCTGCTTAGTGAATAAACCTGTTAGATTAAGTTACTCAAGACAGAGGGATTCAAACACCTTTTTAAATATTTTCTAAATTGTGTGAATGGTTCTTGATATAATAAGCAATATTTTATAATACTGGGCCCCCACTTGTTTCTCACAGAAAAGCACTGAGAACACAAGGCACGTCAGTCAGTGCAATCTACCAATCCGATACTGCTTATAGAGAAACATTGAATGCGATGCTTATCTATGAGAAGTATTCACATCATATACTGTGTGTGGTGTCTCCAAGTCTGAAGTTCTTCAATAATTGAGGGATGTAAGGAGGTATCAGCAATAGTGGCTATCTGACAGCTACAAGAGTAATTTATTTTCAATCAAATGTAAACATGGCAATAGCTGGTGGCTTCTTGCCTAGGGTCATGCCTCAGGTATACCTGTAGCTAATTATAGCCATAAAACCAGTATCATGAGGGTTTAATGACTTGATGAGTTTTTAGTATTTTAAGTTTATTAAAGAAACACTCCAAGCACTAACACTGTAGCTAATCCTGCACCCTGAAATGGTTATGGTGCCAGGAGAGTCTTGGATTGGATTAGCTGAGATCATCGAGACTGATGATCTCAGCCAGGGAGGTGGAGTAGCAGCACGAAGAATGGCGTGCTGCAGGATGTAAGGAAGTAAATCTTACCTTGGGGTTAGGTAGATAAACAGGTACATAGGTTGGAATACACTATAGTGTTACAAATACATGTTTTTATTCCTAATGCCAAAATGTTTATTAACTGGTGCAATACAAGAATAAACTGCAAGTGTGTACTAGAGCCCCAGACAAATATCCATAGAAATGTTGCCTGATGCCAGTTGATTGTTTTTTTGTTTTTTTCTAAATAGTGCAAAAATCCTCATGCTTCCGAGACATACAGATATATTTCTAGGAAACCCATGGGCAGCATTTTCTCATTGAAGTGAATTAAAGATATAGGTAGAAATCCACTGGAGTGTCCCTTTAAATCATGAATTATTTTTAGTAAGATAATATACATATGCGAGGCTGAGAATAGAGTATATAATCTGTACATGTTTGCATTTTCCAATTATACACACACATTTTGCTGTATCACGCCTGTCAGACGAGAACAGATCCATTTTTCATTAGCAAATTCCTTCCCTTACGTATTGCTATGGAAAACTAAAAGCGTCCCTCGTCAATTGAATTATAAACAGCATGTGAGCCTGAAATTTGTACAGGTGGAACAATTGTAAGGCTGACACATGTTTATCCTTCTGTACGGCTTAATTGTCTCTTCAGGTCACTGTTCTCTAATGTCTCACAGGAAATTTAGCTTTCCGAAGTAACACACTATTGCTTTTTTTTCCCCTTCCGCACAGCTGTTCCACACATGCACTTGCACAAAATAGACGATGTATACATCAGTATCCCATTCGGTAAGCTAAGCCTGTAAAATGCAGCAGCTTGGTAAAATTAAGCAGAGCATGACTTCCTGAATACTTTAGGTTCCAGTCTAAAACCAAACAAGAAAATCCAAAAATGTATATCTTCTTTATTTTTCCTGCTAATCGAGCTGCTTTGGTTACTCGCCAAAATATTACACTTTGTTTAAGTAGATTGCTAAGAAAAGTCACAGACAGGCACTGGAGAGTAGTTTCATGTAATATTTTGAAAGGTGTTTTCATCAGCTAAAGGATAGTTTTAAAACTGCTTCCTCCTTAGGAATCTAAAGTGTTAGAAATCCCAGAGATGGAATCTCAGAAGTTCTTCGTTATCCTTGCAATTTCACCCCTTCCCCCCCCCCCTGTATTTCCATGTTACTCACAACATAAAGGATCACTCAGAACTCCAGACAGACTCAATCCATTTAAAATCCTTTTACATTTCATGCTTTATATTATCAAACATTTTTTTTAGCCGCTATAAAATTCTCACTCTAGTAACTGCTGCTCTGCTGTTTCACTGGAGCATTGTATTGTATTGTTATTTGATGAAATTATGCATTTAATCTTTAGACTTCTACTTTTTATTAAGTGTTAATGTTTAGGTTTTGCATTTCTTTGTCGGATGTGTTATTTGTTTGTGCCCTTTTGCGTGATTTAAAAAAAAATAGTTATTGGCACGGCTACTAGCCCACAAAGGTGCCTCGGCTGGGGTCCTCTTGGGGGGACGTCCGATGGGGGCACTAATGAGAATGATAACACCCACATAGGCGGGGTTCCAAACGACTCATGGGTCCACGGCTAACCCAGGGAACATCATACTCACAGGGGCCGATACTTCTCTCTCTGGCTCAATAGTCTCACTATCATTTCCTCTCCAAACCTCTCTCTAACATGTATGTTACTTTGTTAATTTTTATTCGTAATACAAAATATTAGGTATTGAACAAGCAGGTACTCAAACGAGGGCCTTGTGGCACACTTGATGCCTAACTACTCATTTTGAACATAGCCAGAACCTCATTACTGGTGTCATAACTTGAGACAATTGTTAGCAACATGAACATGATGTCATCACTTATGCAGTACCAATCGATAGTTGCTTTGAATGTACAGTCTCCTCTTATTACCTGCTGTCAATACACAAATAAAGAATTTTTAAAAAAAAATAGTTATTGGAAATCATAAAAATAAATATATAATTTGCAGTATCTTAAGTTGGCACTCTGCATCAGTTACAGGGTAAGAACATAAGCTATGTTTAAATGATACCGTAAGTGATTTGAATAGGAACAGGAATAGACATAGTCTTAGAGGGAGGAAAGACAAAGAGTCTTGGAGAAGTTGAATTTTAGGAATCGTGAAGTCATACACTCAGAGACAAAAGTTACGCAGTTGGTAACATGATCCAGCAGACAGGGAGAAATGTCAGGTGAGGGGTGGTAGATCTTGATATCATCAGTGTACAGTTGATATTGAAAACCATAGGATCAAATAAGGTCACCAAGAGAGGCAGTGTAAATTTAAAAGAGAAAAGGTCCCAGGGCAGTCTTGCGGAACTCCAACAAGAGGGGAGGAGGCACCAGAGTAGAAGTCACTGAAAGAGAAAACCAGTAGAGAGCAGTGTCACCAAGGCTAAGGTTGTGAAGTGTGAGGAGGTGAAGTGTGTGTGTTGAAAGTGACAAAAAGATCAAGAGTATAAGTATGGAGGCACAGGTTAGTAGATAGGTAGGACAATAGCTAGGCAAAACGTCCGGGTCAAGGGAAAGATTTTTAGCATGGATGTATGTAAACAGGGAGAATAGTAGGCTACGACAAAAACCATACATGAGTATCTGTTCCTAATGGGTAAAAAAAATGAAAGCATTTTGAAACAAAAGCAATAAACACCACCAACTATACACATAAAAAAATAAATAAAGGCAAGAAAAAAATGCAGGGTTAATTACTAAACTCCGAATTTTCATAAATTACATCTGAATGTCAAAAATAGCTGAGTAGTGACTATGGCTGGGTTGAACATTTTCCCAAAACAGCTATTTTTGCCTTGTTTTTTCTGTTTGGATTTAATTTATAAAATTGATTGAGTTTAATGAATAACCCTAAATGGAGTTTCTATTGAAAGGGCAGCTATTGTGAATATATAATTAACTGAAGCTTTATGTGATGGCATACTTTGTAGCTACTTTGTTATTGCCCTTTTCTAGATCATGCAGATTTTGGAACACTTGCATACCCTTCCCGAGAGAATATTTATGATATTTACCATTAACAGTAATCCCCCCACTTATTCTAATTTAGGGCCCCCACCCACCGCTCAGAGCTGGGGGCTGGGGGGAGGACAATAGGTCCCCCCCCTTATTCTTCTTTAGGGCCCCCACCCACCGCTCGCGGTATAGCGAGTGGAGGCAGAATTTACTAATACTAAGTAAATTTTACTCGGTATTAATAAATTTGGCTGAAAGACCAATTTAAGTCTTTCAGCCTTTTGGGAGATAGCTCCCTAATACCGTGGGAATTAGGGAGTTATCTACTAAGCGGCTGCAAGAGAACATCCGAAGTGTCGAAGTTCTGAAGTGCCGAACCGAACCGAAGTACCGAATTGCTGAATGCCGAACTGAACCAAATATTTTCCCCATGCACATCCCTAGTCTCTATGCAGAGCGTTTACAGCAAAATGCCTGCAAGGACAGACTACAGATGGTCCTCGTTTTGTGACCTACTTGTTTTACGTTGGGCCGCACTTACGACCAGCTCTCTCTTACAGGGTGGTAAGTGCAAGCCGTTGTGGAATTAGAGGGATTCCCTGATCTGCTGCGTTCGTCTGTTTTCAAGGACATTTCCCCGAACATAGACGAATGCAACAGAGCAGGGAATCCCTCTAATCTATGTTCAAGGAAATTTCCCCGAGCATAGATTAGAGGGATTCCCTGCTCTGCTGTGTACGTCTATGTTCGGGGACAAGCGCGCCAGAGCGGGGATTTCCTTAACTCCTCACTTACCGACCAATTCATTCTAAGACTGGGTCGTAGGAACAGAACCCAGTCGGTAAGTGAGGAGTACCTGTATACTCATCAGAACAACTACAAGCTGTAGTTGCTCTGGTGACT
This sequence comes from Pelobates cultripes, assembly GCA_933207985.1. Taxonomy (NCBI): domain Eukaryota; kingdom Metazoa; phylum Chordata; class Amphibia; order Anura; family Pelobatidae; genus Pelobates; species Pelobates cultripes. The sequence continues at coordinate 91,979,820 of OW240915.1, forward strand.
ATAGTGTCCCTTTAATTACACTTTGATAAAGACAGAAGAGGGCTCCACTATGCACTTGTTGTAGTTATAACCACTGAGTTCACTTTGTATATATCATTTGCACAAGTATATATATATATATATATATATATATATATTAATTTAATTCATGAATTTATGCAAATGGCAGGTGTCTGCAGTCATCTCATTTGAATATACATCATTTTTTGCATCTTCTAACAATTTATAATCATACTCATTTGGCCCCAGTTCTTAAAAGGAACACTGTAGGTACCATAACCACTTGCATGCATTTAAGTGGTTATGGTGCCTTGTTTTCCGGGGTGCCAGATCCTACATCTTTGCTAAATGGTTTACTCACTATTTAGTAAAGAATTTCTGTCAATGGCAGCCCAGTCTCTTGTGACAAAATGGCAGAGGTGATGCTGTGCTCCACTTCATGCCATACCAGGGTTAGCAGGAAGTGATAGGCTAAGAGTGCCATTAGAGCGCTGTCAGCCAGTCAGTGCCCCAATCCCTGGTAGTAATTGGTATGATGTGAGCAGGGCTGGTGCAAGGATGTTTGCCGCCCTAGGCAAAAAAAAAAATTTGCTGCCCCCACTCCCCATGTTGTGACATCACAAAGTCCTACATATATGATCCGCCCATGTCATAACATCACATATGCCCAATCCCTGAGGGACTGCTTCTACAGCAGTCTGACCGTTTGGCCAGTATTAATGCTCTTTGCTGGGTCTGCCTGGAGAACTCTTAGTCATTGCCTAGACTCCAGTAAAGCCACCATATGTGCGCATAGGCATGCATAGCCCATTTTATTAGGGTATGCACTAGGAAATTCTTCCCCTATGTTATTTTTTTATTGTTATGTAATGTGAATATTTTTAAAAATGTTGAGTGAATGTCATCAATTGTGAATGGAATTCCACAGAAAATCCCAAAGATATAAATATTTAAATGTGGGATAATAATAATGGTAGAACCACTTATGTGACAAAAAAGACACTTAATAACTTAACAGAATGTAATACTTGCACTTTCTTGAATAATCATGTCACAGACACCTAAAATACATAAGCAAAAAAGGACCTAGTGCAATACAGTCTGTATATAGTAATTGGTGTGCAAATCTATAGGAGATAAATTCACAATTATGGAGTGGTTATAGTACCACTCCAGACTATTTGGCATAGGGAGAATCAGACCCTTGAGAGCGTTGAATCCTACTGTGGGTTGTATAAGATCATCACCATCCATAAGATAAGAGGTTAAAAAACGATTTATTATCATAATACTTTAAAAATAAAACAAAACCAGCGTGAGGGTCTCACTATATCTGGAGCTGTTGTAAGAGTCCTGGATATTGTAAGATATTTAGTCCGAGCATCCTCTTCGTGTATCTCACACAGTCTCCATCTCTCTACTCACAGATATTTCCGGGTGTTGGCTTGTTGCAATGTACTTCCGGGTTGCAGCGTGATCCGATGCTACGCGTTTTGCCCCGCCTCTCAGGGCTTTTTCAAGCATAATCAGAGTCTCCCACAATTGTCTAACCTTGCCCAACCTTTTAAAGTGGCAGCAGTCTAAAATCATAACGTTCTTAAAAGGATCTTATTCAGATTATCCATTTATCTATGTGTGTATGACATCAGTATATATTATTAAAGACCCATGTTAGTCACATCAAGGGAATTAAAAGTAAAACATTCAGCATTCAATATTACTCGAAATACATCATCAATTTATCACATCTAACTTAATTAGTTACTATATTGTAGCAGGGGACTTAATGTCCAAGGTTCATAATAGATAGCAGGAAAAATATAAAACATTTAAAAAGACATTGTAGCGTGTCAATTGAGGTATGTCAACTAAATTGTTAAAAAAATACATCAATCAATATGTTTTAATATCATCATAACCAAATAATAAAAGGGTCTCAATCCAAATACATCATTTAAACTTAATAAAATATTATATAGCAAACAAAGACCCTCACTGGGTCTGTGTGTATGTAAGGGACCCGAGCTCACTGGGTCTGTGGGTATGTAAGGGGCCCAAGCTCTCTGTGCCCCTTACAAGTGAAATTGTTTGGCAGCATATTTTCTCAGGGGTGTGGGGGAGATGAGGTGGGCAGAGTAGGCGCTTGCCGTTTTGTCGCCCCCCCCAGCAACGTATGGCTGCATGCCCACAGAGAGGGCTCGGCATGCCAGCTGTAGCACGCATGCCATAGGTTGCCATCGCTGTCCTAGAAGCATGCTTATTCAGTAAAATGTATGCAGCAATTCTTCTTAATTTTTTTTTTTTTTTACAGAAAACCAAACAATTTTAATAAACACTTTATTGCATTAGCTCATACTGTATTAGTGTATTACAAATGTAATGAAAGAATGTAATTAAAAAAAATAAAAAGACAATCTGAAAAACAACCTTTTCACATCTACTTTATACAAACCTATCCGTTTGTTCTTTAAAATTATTAATGTGAGATCTGTTGTGCAGGTTGCAGTAAGTGGCTTCCGTCGGCATGTACATTTATTACTTAATACACTTGTCCCCCTGTTTGTTTCTTTGTTTGTCTGTTTGTTTGCTAGTTTTCTAGATGTTTATGTTATCTGCTTGGAAAGTGTAAGCCAATTTTCAGATATGAGATACATAAAATAGAAGGGGATAACTTAAAATAAATCACTCTAAGCAGCACTTTTGAAGTAGTTTTAATTTTGTTTCTTTTACTTTTGTGGTATTTCTGATACATTTCAACACACCTGCATTATATTTACATTATCCAACAATGACAGAGTTATATATTTGCAGATTGTTTATAAAACTGCCTGACAAATGTTTAAATCTATTTAGTTTACATTTTGTTCACATGTGTATTCAAGGTAAACTTGATATGGTATTAAACTGGATTAGACTAAACCAGATCCCAAACATATCTGTTTATATGTATACTTACATAACTGCTTTACAGTTACTTAGAATGGCATAGACAAGTTATACATATTTTTTTGTGTTATAATTAATGTGCCTTTAAACTACAAAAAAAGTGTGTACAAATTAATCTGTGTAAATAACATACAATGTTGTTGTTCTAAATGACATTTAATTTGCATAAGTAAATTACCTAAAACTTCTCAAAACAGCCTTGTCCGCACTCCTACTCAAATCCACAAAGTTACATAGTTACATAGCTGAAAAGAGACTTGCGTCCATCAAGTTCAGCCTTCCTCACATTTGTTTTTTGCTGTTGATCCAAAAGAAGGCAAAGGCCATCAACCCTTTTCCTAGTAGCTGTCACTAGCTGAAGATGGACACCATGAAGAAAATGATGGCACCAATGAGGGAGATATTCAGGTAAGTATATTTACCTATAGATTCTTCCCCTGGCAACCATAGTGCAAAATATGCAAAGATCCTGCAAGTGTCACTTTAATTTTATATTAATATTTAAAATATGAGCAACTCAGGCCTTCAATAGTTCTGTTTTGGGGATAGTGTCCTCTTGTCTCACTTCAGTTCCCTGGTGTCCCTCATCTGAGGATACCATGGAAATGTCCCAGTGCAACATATCATTAGATTGGTCTGCACAGTGCAGCAGGCACCAAGACCGTGCAGGGAGTGTTTCAGCATGCACTCCATGCATGGTACCAAAGGCTGGGGGCCGTCACTGGTCACGCCGCCTCAGGGCCCTGTCACCTTGCCCTGTATCCATAAATGCCTTTGTAGAGAGCTATGCCAACTTTATGAAGTGCTGAATACAAAAATACTTGAACAGTTTCTATCCTCTGCTGTCACGCCCTTGTAAGTTGCACTGTGTTGACGTGGTGTTCTGAGACACACATAAATTGTATGGCTTGATTCTCTTACTTAATGTATACTTTTTCAGGATGTGCCTAAATGCTTTTTTAAAGGTGGAGGCAAATATTATATGTTTACATTGTTTTCCGGCTGCTATTTTAAAAAGTATTGAGAAGCAATTTTGGAAAAATATAATGCAATTCAAGAATCAATGATCACGTCACTGATCTGAGATAAGTTACCTAAGAATTGCCCCAAATTAACCTTGAATTTATTATTTAGAAAATGGCAGTGAACTGTAGCTTCCCTGAAATGAGTTGATCTCAGAGTGTAACCAGACATCCATTTTACTCTCAGACAAGATCCGATTAGACCAGAAATTACTATGAAATTAACAACGGCTGAGGGGATAAGGAGACCATAGAGAAGGCTTTGCTCAGTAATTGGTGAATTGCCGTGTCACATTTATGCAGTATTAAAGGAAAAAGTCGAAACCTTGCTGATGTGCTTTATGGGTTAACAGAGTGTCCCCTCTTTCTCAATTTATAAAAGTGCTCAATTTAAGTGCTATCGACACTTTTATAAAACTTCTGGATTACATCATTCTGGCTATCAACTGGTGCAAAAATCAACAAAAATAGGCATTTCAGAGTTAGTCACTGTCACTACTGTCTGCTTTTATATAGCCTGATTGAGCATTACAGACCTGATATTTCTTTTTGTAATAATATATCGGGTAGGTGCCTAATATAACATTTAAAAAAATAATATCAAAAACACTAATATTCTCCTCCCTCCTCCACCACCTTGGACTAAAGAGACCCACCCACACCCAAGTAATGCCTATGGCTGTCTGAATTCACCATAATGCACTGTTTAGAGACTAGTCTCCTTCATTCATTGACTCTTAAAGGAACACTATAGGCACCCAGACCACTTCATCTCAATAATGAAGTAGTCTGGGTGTCATGTGCAGGTAGTTGGGTCCCTGCAAGTGAAAACAATGACGTTTTAAATGAAAAGCACTGCTTACATTGCAGGGTTTAAATGTCTCTAGTGGCTGTTGTGACGAGACCAATCTCGCCACTGTGCATTGGAGGAGCCTGGTTGCCCGCCTGCTGCCTTTAGACTATGGCCCCATGTTGAAACGCTTGATTTTCCCCTGCGAAGACACGAAAGCCGGGTCATTCGGTGCTTGCCCTGTTTGAGCGGTGATACCCCAGATAGCTATGCCATGGAGCCCATTTGTATAATGAAAGACTATGGGAAAGACTTTGGCTCCATGGCAATTGAACTGTATGTGTGTGCTCTGAGCGCCATTCAGTAATAATGTGCGCTCAGATCTGAGCTATCTGGGGATATGTTGAATGTACCTGTTTTGTGCAATGGCTGCACAGTTATATATTTTTATGTGTTTTATTGTCTTTTGCTGCCATGTGTTCAATGGAGTTTTGCCTCTGTCCTTGGAGATAATTGGATTACTTCCCGATTATCTCCTGGATAGAAGACTCTGTGGAACTGGTTTTGGGCAGAAAAGCCATGCTTCATTTGGTCACAAAGGACTTCGATATATCTTTTGAACCAATGGGCCAATTTGGATGATTATATGTTTGTATTTGGAGTATGCTGATTCTGAAAATGTGAATGTGATGCATACTTTTCAAGTTATGAATAATGTGGAAAAACTGTATTTCTCTGGCTGTGATAATTACATTACCCATTGTGTAAGGTAGAGGGGGATTTTGTGTGGGAGTGTCTGAGTGTATTGTACATGTTTATTGGTTGTTTTCCAAAACCCTGTGGGTGGTACTAATGTGTAAGAATGTGTTCATAAGAACAATAAACCCACAGCTCTGTCTGTTCCTGCTTGACCCTCAAAACGGAGCCTTGTCTCGTTCTTGGGGGGATTTATTGTATGCTGTTCCAGTTTGACTGCTAGGAGTGTAAACCTATTCGTATGGTTTTTCCTATTCAGCTATCTACAGCATTCGTATGTTTGAAAGCATTCATATGCTTCTCCGGTTCAGTGTATTGGTGTCTACAGTAGCTGTGCCTGTGTCTCTGGAAGGAAAGATCTACTAAACGGCTTTTAACTCCTTTTTATGCCGGGGGGAGCCGTTACAGCTGTCTTTCAGCATTTTTGATAAAATATCAGTGTAAAACTTTGCTATTTTTATCAGATGGTCTCACAGCAACCATCTGGTTGGCACAATGCAACATTTTGCTCCACATGTGCACTAGCCTCCCAATGCTTTCATTTCAGAAAGCATTGGATTGGCTGAAATCATCGATCTTAATGATTTCAGCCAAGGAGGTGGGACAGCATCTCAGAGACCGACACTGCAAGGGAGAAAAGTTAAGCAATACTGCTTTATACCTCCGTTGAAAGGGGGGCAGGGACTTAAACTTTTAACAGGGCACTATAGCATTAGGAATACACATTTGAATTCTTATCGCTAAAGTGTTCCTTTAAAGGTGTCTTGCTCCACAAGTTGGGCTAATATCTTGCTAGCACAACTTACTCCTATGACATTCAAGGGACATTTTACATTTGTTCTCACTTATCTATGTTCTTTTTATCCTTTTAAATTTGTGGCCAGGAAATTAAGATGGAACAGTACTGTCATTAGCTTGAATTAAGCATTAAAATTGAGTAATTGTTAACTAAACAATTTCTTATATTAAATGTCATGGCAAAATAAGTAAAGATGCCATTGCCCCAGATGTACATAATATGTTATTCACATATACAAATATATATATATATATATATATATATATATATATATATATATATATATATAACTACAGCAGCTTAACACTGAGCGCAGTTTGAGAATGTGCATCCCTTTACACATTACCTTTCCCTTTCAACGCTGTCTGGACTGCTCTTAGTGATTTGGGAATTTTCTCCCACTCACTAGAGTGCTGTTGTATCCAGGCCACAGAGAGCTGTGTTAAACCATCTGACTGTCAAAAGCCTATCGAATCACTCCTTTACTTCATCCCACTAGTCTCCAAGCCCTCTATTGTCAGACACATCTGTCACCTTGTGCATGCATCTAGCAATAAGGAAAGGGATATGTTCCAGCTGCTTAGTTAACAGGATGCTAACAGGAAATCCCCCAAATCTCCACCCTTAACTATACCTCTCATCACCTCATGTTTGCAATTTCTCTATTTAAAGAAAAAAAAAAGTGAAATGAAGATCCCAGCAAACCAACATCGCCAGCTTCATTACATAAAGGAAAAATGGTCATTTAAAAAAAAAACATTTTATTACTTCTGAACACAAAATATTATATGTAATATAGTCTGGCTGTGCGTCTCCTGGTTTAACCAGAAATCTTAGACATTTTTTGGTTGGAGTTACAACTTAATTAATAAGACCATGCAGAACTTGAAGGCCTGAAATCACTCCAATAGTATTTTTGAAATGCAAGCACTTCTGCATCATGTTAGGATTTAACAAACAATGACTTCTGATTTCATTGCAGTTTTTGTTCAGATTTGCTATGCCTCTGACTAAAGATGCCTTAAATGAACCCTGTAGCTGTTGGAATACATATTCCTAATGCTACAGTCCTGATGCCCCTTAATAATTTGTTGCCTACTGCATGAATAACACATATATTTTTTACCTGAATGCTAAATAAATATTGAAATTTTCACAGAACTCTGTGGTTCTTGACGTTGAATTAAACTTGGGCTGTGGTAAAGCCCCTTCATATACCCAAGGTCACATTTGTTAAAACGCAAAGTAGGCAGTTGCCTAAAGGTACTGGTCTGTCATGGAGAAACTTTGGATACAATAATTCTCTATGGCTGACCGTGACGTCACTGTGCATGCACGCATGATGTCACAGTATGTTACGGTACAAGAACCAGGAAGTAAGATTCTCGGCTCTTATACCCAGAGGGCTTGGAGACATGCATTTAGCATGCCTCTAGAAACAATATTTTATTCAAATGTTAAACAAGAACAAATAAAAAAGGCAAGAGCAGTAGAAAATAACTTTTTTTTTTTTCAAATGTGTTTTTTATCACCAAAATATACGCTTCTTGTGGCTAGCTTTGATGTAATGGGACACGAAAATCAAATCAAATGTAAATCAAACAATAACATATGTGCTTCTGCAATAGTTTAAATGTAAATTTATAAAGGTAAAGAAAGGGCTCAGTTCGTTTGCATAACTTGGTAAACTTAGAATGCCGGTTGGCATTAATGTCATGGAATGAATTTATATTCTTAAACACGAATGCAAGCAGGATTTATTATTATTATTGTTTATCCAGTGTTGCTAATACTGGGAAAAAATATCCTAATTAAGATCCCATAGTATCAGTTTAAAAGCATCAAATGGTCTCTGTATGCAGGGCTAACTTCACATCTCTTGTGCCTGCAAGCACAGAATTGTCAGGCTCCCAGACCCACCCCCCCCTTAAAAAAAATCCAGTTTTCTATTGCTTGCTCAAGAATCAAAAAGTTAATCTCTAACAAACTGACTCTACTCTACAAATTAAAAATGCAATTACCATGTAACAAAGTGAGCACACAGCCAAGAGGGCTTCTTGAGCATTTGTTTCAATGCTTCTCTATGGAAAGCATTGTTGATCATGATAATTGCCATGCAAGTGCTATGGATTCCAATGCTTCTCTGTAAGAAGTATGTGATTGTTCCCACATCATCAATATTGAGCTGCAGTTAGAGAATATCCTGGCACTTTTCAACTGGGAAATGAAAGGTGGGCTGTGACCTAAACAGAACTAGGAAACTACCATCTACAAAAAAAATATATATTTTTTTTCATTGAAGTGTTCTTATAAATCAAAATGATACAAGCGAAATGTGATTTTTTTTTTTTATACGTCAAGCAGAATGGTATGATCACAATGATATGTTAGACAAAGTACTGCTTTCTTTTTTAATTAAAAATAATAATAGCGGCCTGCAATTTCCCATAGATTTCAAACACAGAAATTATTATAATTTTTTTTTTTTGGAATTTCTCTGAATCTGCATTCCCATAAAATCCATCATGTTCTTAAAAATGACCTATATTTCAGAAAATAACAAGCGTTACATCAGGACTATTGGGTCCATTCTGTCTACCCCACTTTGTCCACCTCACTTTTGGCAATAAAAAATTATAGTTAAGGAATGATTACTCGCCTCGTTTCTAGCACCGAAACTCCCCCGCTGCAGCCTCCAGCTCTTTATCTGGTGATGCCAGCATCCAAGCTGACGTCACCCACGACCTCCTCCAATCCAATGCTTCTCGTAGAAGTTCTCATTGACCAAGTTTCACTTAGTTCTGGAGGAGGAAGTGCCTTAAGATGTGGCAGTTAGTATGACAACCACTAGCAGTGGATTTAACCATGCAATGTAAACATTGCAGGGTTAAAATGACAAGACCACTGCATCCAGACCATTTCATTGAGATGAAGTGGTCCAGGTTACTTTAGTAGTCCTCCATAACTGTTTGACCATTTGTATTTATTTGTTTTTGTCATCCCTACTGCATGGTAAAAATGTGATTTATATGCTTTAATGCAAACTTAGTTTAGAAGACCTGAAGTATTGCAAGTTAAGGGATAAAATGTGAACTCTAAAACACATTTCTCCAAATAAATCTGTTAGAATGAATGGGAAAAAAGTGTAATTATGCATAATTTAAATTTGTGTAGCTGTGGCTGAACACCAAAACATGTATACAGTCGTTGCTTTTTTATGTTTGTGTGCTAGATATGCATCCCATGTATCAAATAGATGTTATGCTATTTTATAAGCAAAATAACTTGGTGGTGAATTGGTTAACAAAATATTGACATGATAGCACCATGCATTTAAAGTTACAGAGCGCAAAAGTAAATTTTTTTAATGAGTCATAAACAATATGTCTTTTGTTTAGGCATAACTTTGATTAAAAAAAAATAAATAAATAAATATGTGTCCTTTTTTAACCTGAACAAGGTACTTTGAACATTTGAGACATATGGAAATACGAGTGTATTAGTTGCCGTGCATTGTCTTCCTAAGCTTTCATTTATTGTTATCTTCATGTTGTATAATAGTGAGTCTCTAAAACCAAAATATATAGTTTATTCATCAAAGATTTAATGCTGGATGTCAGAGCTTGCAGCAAAGCGCATAGTTTGAACATAAGAGGCAAACTTTTGAAATGAATGTAAGGTCAAATACTGTCATTTAAACATACAACGTCAATTGGTTGTACCTTTACTGACATTAAAAATTAGTTCAGCCATAAGTTCACACTCTACTGACTCATAAGGAACATCATTTGCACGCTAGCATGGTGAAGAAAACGAGTCTTAATGGGTTTGTGCTTTCAAGTCTTGTTAATACTATAATCTTTGGCATTCCCTGCCATCCAAGGTCAGCAGTTTGAACTCTGTATAAAGAAAATGCTAAATATGAGTGTCATTGCATATCTTCCTTGGTATTATCTGGCATTCCTGACTGACTCTTACTTTTCTAAATCCTTAAGGTACAAAATTGGAGAGTATTTTAATCTTCGTAGTATGGCACTTAGAGGTTTATTCACCAGATATTGAAATTAAGTAAATAGAAAACTGCAACATTTTAGCCAAAATAACAGATTAAAAAACAAAAAAAAAACACTCTCCAATTCAGTTACAGTCACGGATTGGTGATTTTGATCTGAGTTTTCAAATATATATATATATATATATATATATATATATATATATATATATAAATATATATAGGTGTGTATATATATATATATATATATATATATATGTGTGTGTATATATATATATATATATATATATTATTAAATATATAATTATTAATAATAATAATAATAATAATAAAAAAAAATTATAATAATATCTGATAAACAAATGTAGTCCCAAAAGTAGCAACACTTCAGAGGAATGTAAAGGAAATGTGGGAGTGAAGTGCGAGGCAGATCGCTCTTGCGTTAGTGTATAAGGCACAGTTAAAAACCTCAAATATCAATTACCACATTTGTATTTTTTTTTATTTTTTTTTAAATATTTTGGGAACAATTTAGCTACTAAGATTAATGTTCTTGGTCAGTTTTGTTCTGCTTTCTAAAAATGAGAACACTACCTTCTTTCTAGGGGAAATTTACAGTTTTTAATTTGTGTTCCTACAAGACAAACCCAGGGTGACAGAAAGTTCAGTTTTTAAGGCTTTTGGCCGCTCCCATACAGCAACTGCCAACTCTCCGAATGATGTGAGTTTTTAGTGATGAGGTCTATAGATTGTGAGGGGCTGAGGTGAGAACACTAGCAGAACTCTCACTGGAGACCTCCATTTGGACAGCATTCTCTGAGACAGGTCAAAATAAGTTGTATCCATTTAACTGCGTTCCTGCAATTTTTGTTGGAAGATGTTGTGCATTGTTTTGAATGCTTCTGTAATGAACTCTTTTTATGTAGATTTATAGTGTCATAACTCATAACCGGTACTTCATTTTCCTTTGTTGCGCTGAAGAATTCAAAGTGGAAATGAATTTTCCCCTTATGTCATCTAATCCACATATTTATTTGAAAACTTGTTTTAAAGTATACAGCTCTTTTTGTTGCTGAGCTGGCAGAAAATATTAATATATAATAAAAAAGCCAAGTAATATTAAAACATTTGTGTCTAAAATTAGAGTTTCAGGCACACTTTGTGTTGTAAATCTAACAGGGCTTGTCAGTTGCAGGAAATGGTTTAGAGTCTGTGGTATCATTCACTAAAGTCATTTTGTTTAGAATTTACAGTAGTTATTCTCCTGTGCTCACGGCATGAACTTTTACTTAGATGCTGTGTTTTTTTGTTTGTTGTTAAATTGTTAACTGTATATTAAAGGGAGTCTATAGGCAACCAGACCACTTCATTTTAATGAAGGTGTCTGGGTGTCATGCCCCCCTCTCCTTTTAACCCTGAAGCTGAAAACATTGCCGATTTGCTTGAATGACAATGTTTTGTTTACATGGTTAGCCTGACTCTACTTGCTGTCATACTGACAGCCACAAGAGGAGCTTTTGATGAAATAGTGGAGTAAAACTCCCATATAGCAATCAGATTGCCTCAGAGAGATTATCTGATTGGTACAACGTGGGATTTTGTCTAGCATGCGCACTAGCCTCCCAATGCTTTCCATTGGCTGAGATCATCAATCGCGATGACCTCAGCCAAAGAGGTGGAGCTGCATGCTTGAGACCAGTGCTGTGAGGGAGAAAAGGTAATGGAGGTCAACTTCTAAACCCTTGCAGCAGATACGTGGTCACCTAAATGATGACTCTGGCACTATAGCTTTAGGAACACACATTTGCATTTCTAATGCTTTTGTGTTCTTTTAAAGTACTAGAGAAACTCATGGAATATGATGATAAACGTAATGTTTATGTGGCTTAAAAACATTGTAGCTTGCTTTTATGACTCTGATGTAAATGAAAGATCTATCTATCTATCAATCTCTGTTTTACTGCAGCTCATTGTTTAGGAAACAAATCTCTATAGTCTAAAGCAGCGGTAGGCAACCTTCGGATGTTGTGCCCTACAACTCCCATAAATCTCTTACAGCCATAATGCTGGCAGAGCATGAGTGGAGATTTAGCCCAAAGCATCTAAAGTGTGGAAAGCTGACTACTCCTGGTCTAAAGTTGCATACATAGTTACATAGGCTGAAAAAAAAGACGTGTCCATCAAGTTCAGCCTTTCTCACGTCTGTTTTTCTTGTTGGTCGGAAAGAAAGCATAAAACCCAGTTTGAAGTTCTTTTCAACTTTGCGACAAACTAGGAAAAAAAAAATATTTCTTGACCCCATAATGACAGTCAGATCTCACCTTGGATCAAGAAGCTGTTATCCCACATATTAAACATGATATTCCTGTTATCCCGATTATGGTTTTGCAAGTATTCATCCATCTGCTGTTTAAACATCTGTACAAACTCTAATGAAACCACCTCTTGAGGCAGATAATTTTACGCCCTTATTGTTCATACTGTAAAAATACCCTTTTATAGTGGTTATAGTCTTTTAGACTTCAATAATAATAATTAACATAAATGAGCAATTTAGCAAAATAGATTTTCAAGAGATAGAGATAGCAAGTGGAATCCCAGAGGGCAGACTTTAGTATTCCTTTTCCTTCCAAAATAACTTTAGGTAAGAATCAATTAGTAATCCCAATAACTGGAGAACTTATCTTGCCTTTCTTGGATGATGCGCATTGTAGTTCTTTCCAGAGTAGAGTGGATTGTGGTTCCCTGAAGTAAGTGGAGAGAGGTAGAAATCCGAAGTAAAGTCTGTTCCTTGTCAGGGAGTTGAGAGTAAGTGGGTGTGAAAAAAAGGTTTAATCCCTTATCACCTAAAGAATGAATAGTAAATGAAAGTATACCACCTATTGCAGGTATTAACAATACAGTTCCATCTGAACGACAAATAAAGCATACATAGTGCTCTCCATAACATATAAATAACAGAAATGTAAGATATATGTGGAATGCACTCACAAAGATGGAGTCACATAGGCTCTATGTAAACAGCCCTTGGGTGCCTGTCCAGGCTTTCGATATATTTCAGGGAAGAACACGATATCCACAAGGATGGAAATATTAATATAAATTTATTGAAACAATATACAATTAAAAATATGTGGATAATAAGGGACAAATGATATTTATTTATAAAATATTTTACCAGGAAAGATACATTGAGATTTCTCTCGTTTTCAAGTATGTCCTGGGTCCACAAAACAATGCATTGTTACATTATGGTACAATAAAATACAAAAACAATACTAAATACACAATATATACAAAAAATTTAACATAGAACAGGTAGGAAATATATAATCAACCATGACACGTGCATTCTGTTTTGAGGTATGTAGAGAGGAATCTCTTAAAGGACTCTAGGCTTGGGGAAGATTTTAAAGTGTGTGGGAGGTCGTTCCACAATTGTGGTGCTCTGTAGGAGAAGGAGGATCGGGCCGCTTTCTTTTTCTATTGAGGTAGACTAAATAAAGTGCTGGTACTGGATCGGAGGTTATAGGAGGTGGGAACAGCCGAGGAGAGCAGGTATCGTGAAGTAGTAATATACCACAAGTATGGCCAAAAAAAAGAGCAGTGCATATACAAATAGATACAAACACAAATAAATACCGCCAGCAAAAGTCCCAAAGTATGCCCCGTATAAAGCAAACGCGTTTCAGCCCTAGATGGGGGCCTTCCTCAGTGCTTTCCGACTGGTCCATTTTCGGGATTTAAATACCCCTCTTGATGTGTTTAAACTGTACCGGCTGTAGCTTGAGTTCCTTACTGGTTTCGTCACTTCTGGTGTGGCGTAATCATGCGACTTCCGGTTTGGCACGGTCACATGACCGCATTGCGTTCCACCATGTGTTCCAAGCTGACTCAATTCACAAGCATGGTGGAATAGGTCCTTGTACAATCCAAAAAGTCCATAGTAAGTGTTGGCACTTGCCCATATATTCAAATTTAATCAAAAGGAGACAAAATAAAAATGAATAAGAAATAACTATATCATAATAAGATACTACAAAAGGAATAATAATAAAACCTCACCTAGGTAAAACGGAAATAAAATATAAAATACATAGTGGAAAGAGATAAAACCAGAGTAAATGGGAAAGATAAGTCAAGTATATTCAATATTTCTTAAAAAATATAAAAAATATTTTTTAAAAACTTCTGTGACAACTCTTCAGTGTACAATCTTGCCCTCTATCCAGTCCTTCTTCCTTACAATGACACTTAAACTCACAGGCTCATGTTATGGGAGAAGTGGGGGTGGAGAAGAATAACCAACAATCTTTATTCAGCACAAGGGCTGGTCTTTAACAATTCTACAATCAAATTAACACTGACAAAAGTAAAACAAGATAAAACATATATCTAGGCAGGGGAGTAGATATATATATATATATATATATATATATATACAAAAAAAAACAAATCATGTAGTTTAAACATTTGAGAAATTCCATCCAAAATTCTCACAGCAATGCAAGTAGACCAAGACTTCAATGACATTGATATTATCAGAATTATATTAGTTTACACATTCTATGATAATGGGGGTGTCTGGATGTATCGCATCATAGGACACAATTGATTTGAATACAAAATCAAGTTGATAAGATTTATTGAAACATAAGTCACAAAAGTTATCAATAACATTTAATTTGATAGATTATATCACCTGTCTATATGCTTAGCTATAATGTTATACAATTCTGCCTTTTTATGGCTTTACATATAGAATCATTAGCTAATTTTTACTATTATATTCACAGTTCCTCAAAATTAATCTCAAAATTGTAGACCAAAGATCTTTGTTGTCTTTTGGATGAAGAAAATGTTACTAACAGACATTTGTTGATATCTGTTCTTGGCCATTGGTATAGTACACGTAAGACATTAATACTATTTGTGTCCCCAAGAAAAAATATACACATATCCTGATTTATTATTCCTTGAACAGTGAACTTAAGCACCCCTAGTATACATAGAATATCATAGATTATAATTTCCAGCACAGCCTAAATTTGTATAAATTGGCAACTCATGTTAACATATCCCAATTGAGCATTCAGGAAATTAGAAGTTGTATAAGCCGGAGATAACCTAATTATTCCAGAAGAGACACAGACGTCGATTTTAGTTCTAAGATTTACTGAGTTATGGTCAGGAAGTGTTGGATTGAGAAATAAAGTCCATATTTAAAAATTACTGCATTGTAATACACATGTTGATTAGGTATGAATGAACTATAAAAGTATGTGCAATTTAGTTTCC
Source organism: Pelobates cultripes (assembly GCA_933207985.1). Lineage (NCBI taxonomy): Eukaryota > Metazoa > Chordata > Amphibia > Anura > Pelobatidae > Pelobates > Pelobates cultripes. The sequence goes on from OW240915.1 coordinate 91,995,443, forward strand.
TCCCTTTGACATTTTTGCACGCATTTACTTGTGTAATATTGACATCCAAATACGAGGTATTAAAAAGGTATCATAAATAATTACTATGTTGGAATTTTCCCAGCCATGTGTGTAATACACACATGAAAAAGCCTCGGTGTCACTGAGCCTTGGATTAATAAAAAAGAAAATATGTCACTGTATTACAGGAAACCAAGAAAATGGTCTGAGAAGCCAATAGAAATAATCACAGGAAAGCTTTTTCACACAGAAGAGATTTTTAAAAAAAATTAATTTGGAATGGTTTATATATGATAATGTTATTTTTGGATGTTAACTGCTTGTTTTTTTACCATTTCATGACTTGTCGGAATATAAAAGACACATTATGTGAATTTAATCTAGGCAGGTCCAAAGTAAATTGAAAAACTGCACCTATGAGCCAATCAAGCATGCCAGCCCACTGAGAGCAGAACATGCAGAGACCACTATTCTAATGCTTTCTTAAGGGTCCTAGTGCCTTGGGTGAAGCACAAGCATGTCTTATGATGCACTCATGCTACACCTTTTGGTCATGGCTTCCTGGTATCCCCAAATTTGTCGGGACAGCCGGACAGGACCTGAAAATTGAGACTATCCTGCTGAAATAAGGATGGTTAGGAGGCATGTACTTAGGCCTTGATTTAATTTTGTTGGCTAAGTTTTTCAAATAATAGAATTTTATGTAAAATATTAAAATTGTGAAATATTTGGATTAAAAATTAATAAAAATAATAATATATATATTTATTATATATGTTATATTTTGATATTTTAATATGCTGAAAAGTCATATAAAACATTTTCTAAGCTTATCCATCAATATTAAATTGAGGCCTTAGTGTTTGCTTTTTGTTTGAGCATTTCCCATTTTCCTACTCCTCCTGGACACCAGCAGCCAGCCTTTCTTAGACCTTCACCGCTCGGGACACACTCCTTCTTTATTCCCATCCCTGAGTCTTTGTCTCTCCCTTTGCAAGTCTACCTTTGCTTTCTGCCACTCTACACTCCTGCTTCAACCCTGGTGCTTCCCTTTCATTCTGCTTCTTTCAGTGGCTGCTTGCTTTTCTCTCCAGGCCAATTGTGCTTTGGGTAGCTCCTGCTCTGTTTTTCCATCTTCTCTCGTGGGGTATTGCCAGTTTCACGCACTTCATTTGGTAGCCCTCTTGCCATGTGGGATTGCTATTCTCCCACACTTTGCTCTCTGATTACTTCATGTGCCTCACTTTGCTTGGGCCCTGATTTATACTTGTTGGCTGTTGTTGACTAAGTTTGGTTGCTGACTACACCTGTGTCTGAGGACTCCTTCACTGGTGAACTACTCCTTCTGAGCATTTACTTCCTTGACTGTGTGACGGTAGTCATCATCACTGGGAACATATGTCTGACGCTTCACTGCAGTGTCCTACTGTATGCCACTGCCACTTAACAATAACTGGAAGTCACCACTTTACAGTTGGACATTTTCTTTTGATAAGTGCTTGTAGCAAGAAAATCCTTTTTTATTTTTCTATTTCTGTGTGTGTTCAGTCTAGTGTGTGAGCATGTACAATACACTTGTGTTATGTACAGTATAGTGTTTTTTAAAAGACAAGCACAATAACGTTACAGTAAATCCAGTAAAGCATCAACCCATTTAGCAACACAGGCACCTATTTTTGCTGCATAGTTGAGCTAGTTTACAAAATACACAATCATTCATATCCTAAAGTTAACGTAATAAGAAAAACAAACTCACCATCATCAATGTTGCACACTAATCCCAAGAGGAAATTGAGGAAGGGTAGGTGAAGGGGTGGCGTTCAGCTATCCACCAACAGAACTAAAGAAATGTTCTCTGAGAGCCTGACTCATTCTTCACCGCTGCCTATACCATCATCACTTCACTACTAGTAGTATTCAGCCTCAGGATAGTGAAATTAGTAGCATGTCTGTTATGTCTGATTGTGTTTTTCTCAGCTTTTTTTATGTAGCAATAACTCTTCTGCCACTTCTACTGGCAGGTACTTAACTCATTACAGCTTCTGTGTTTTATGTTGCTTTGCACAAGAAATAAGTGGACATGTTGCTATTGCCTATGTTATCCTTCTATTTCTTGTAGCCCCCTCGCCCCAAGTAACAGCTAAAGGAAAGCTCTGCAGAGACATTGTTGGTGCCATCAGAACCACTGTTTACTAACAAGGTAGATCAGAGTAGCCAAGTAGTGTCCCTAAAGAATGGTCTTGGTGGTGGTGTTGGTAAGGAATATAGTGATATGGCTCTTTCGCCCACCACTCCAGACAATTGTTTAAGTCTGTCCCAGAAGGAAATCCACTAGAATAAAGAAGAATTACAAAAGGAGAGTCCGGACAAGAGAGGCAGCAGTCCACTGCTTTCTGTATCTTTTCAGCACTTGTCACCTTGTCTAAGACTATCTCTGTTTGTAGTTGATTTGGAAACAGCTGGACCATACTTTTCTACCAGTGCCTTACTTAGCAAAGCGTGAGCGTCAGGTGCCCGCTGGTTTTCCTTACCCTGGATGGGACTCACTTAGAAGACATTTATTAGACATCCCTTATTATGGAAATTATGTCTCCACAGCCAGTTCAGGGACTTTGTCATTTTAGCTTATTTCATCGTTTAGTAGGTATGTCCACTTGAATGCACAATAGCAGGTACTTAGGGTGAATGTGCAGTTAGTTTCACCTTCATCATTTGCTTAAAGGGACACTATAGTCACCTGAACAACTTTAGCTTAATGAAGCAGTTTTGGTGTATAGAACATGCCCCTGCAGCCTCACTGCTCAATCCTTAAATCCCTTTGTTTATGAACCCTAGTCACACCTCCCTGCATGTGACTTGCACAGCCTTCCACAAACACTTCCTGTAAAGAGAGCCCTATTTAGGCTTTCTTTATTGCAATTTCTGTTTAATTAAGATTTTCTTATCCCCTGCTATGTTAATAACTTGCTAGACCTTGCAAGAGCCTCCTGTATGTGATTAAAGTTCAATTTAGAGATTGAGATACAATTATTTAAGGTAAATTACATCTGTTTGAAAGTGAAACCAGTTTTTTTTTCATGCAGGCTCTGTCAATCATAGCCAGGGGAGGTGTGGCTAGGGCTGCATAAACAGAAACAAAGTGATTTAACTCCTAAATGACAGTGAATTGAACAGGTAAATTGCAGGGGAATGATCTATACACTAAAACTGCTTTATTTAGCTAAAGTAATTTAGGTGACTATAGTGTTCCTTTAACAAGCACATGTGTAGTTTCCTCATCCCTGAGTCTCCTATTTATTTATTTATTTATTCTTTGAAGCACTAAATTATATATCTTTGTAACACTAGACTAGAGTTCCTGGTGAATTGAGAAATTATCAAGGTTCAAACACTATTGGCAACTATGTATCTGCTAATTGCTAAACTTTGACTTGTATTTAAATTTTGTTTGAAGTAATACTTGAATCTCAATATTGGCTAATCAGTAGCATTATCCCGGCAGCCAGGGATGCCATCAGGGGATGACAACCATAACAGTTGTCACGGGCCCGGCGGCCCTGGGGGGCCCGGCCGCCCGGGCCCCACGTGGAGCGGCGAAACTGCCGCAGGTGTATCTGCACCAGGGCCCATCAGATGGGCCAAGCATTTAGGCCACCCGATAGGCCCTATATCTTCAGGGGCCCGGTCAGCGCTGCTGGCGTGTAATTTCGCGACCGGGCCCCTTAAAAAAAAAAAAAATTGCGGCTGCACCGCAAGTGCTGCTGGGAGGAAGTGACGGACGGTCACTTCCTCCCAGCTTATTGCACGCGGGAGGAGAGTGGAGGGAGAGCAGAGGACAGGAAAAAGGAGAGGAGAGAGGAGAGGCATCCGCTCGCTCCCATCATCCCCAGCCACCCTCCTGCAACTTAAAGGTAAGAGGAGGGTAGCTGATAAAGTATGTATGTGTGTATGTATGTCAGTATGCATGTATGTCAGTGTGTGTATGTTAGTATGTCTGTATATATGTGTGTATGTGTCTATCTGTATGTGTGTGTGTGTATGTCAGTATGTATATATGTCTGTATGTATGTCTTTGTCAGTATGTGTGTCTATGTATGTGTCTTCAAGTATGTATGTATGTCTGTGTGTGTCAGTATGTATGTATGTATGTATGTATGTATGTATGTATGTCAGTATGCATGTATGTCTGTGTGTGTGTATGTCAGTATGTCTGTATGTATCTGTGTATGTATATATCTATCTGTGTGTGTGTGTGTGTGTATGTCTGTATGTATGTATGCCATTATGTATTTATGTGTATCTATGTATGTCTGTTTGTATGTCTGTATGTCTTTATATCAGTTTGTATGTATGTCTGTTTGTCAGTATGTATGTATGTATATGTGTGTGTGTGTGTCAGTATGTGAGTATGTATGTAGGTCAGTGTGTGTGTCTGTATATCAGTGTGTGTGTGTGTGTATCTGTGTATATGTCTATATGTGTGTATGTCTGTTTCAGTATTTGTGTCTGTTAGTATGTGTGTATCTTTCTGTGTCTGTGTCCTTTTGTGTCTGTGTGTGTGTATTCCTGTGGGTGGAATTTGGAGGTGGGGCTTGGAGGCGGGCACACGGGGGCCCAGACCTTGAGCTGTGTTAGGGGCCCCACAATTTCTGATGGCAGCCCTGCCGGCAGCTGTGTGGATGTTTGTATCTACAATGTTATATACATTTTTTTAGCTATAACCTTGGTGGTCATGCATTGACTTTTTTTTTTATTTCATAATAAAAGTTAAGTTTTAACTCAATTTTTTTGTTTACCTATTTACTAAGAAACATTTATTATTTTCTTTTTGCTATTATTTACACCACCACTACCCTTCCGATTACCATTAGTCAACCAAGTGTTAGTGTAGAGGCTAATGTTGCAAATCCATCCACATCTTTATCAGCCACAAGGTTTAGGATAATATATTGGCGTGCATGTGCATTAGGTCCCCCCATAGGATGACGTTGGTGGAGGAGGATGAGCGCAACCCAGTGCAGTGAAACATCAGTGCTGGACTCAGGTAAGTAAATGAAAGTGTTTTAACCCTTTCATGAATGGGAAGAGGGGGAAGCATTATCTGGGGGGTGGGGGGCAGTGAGACACTTTAGTGGTTGTAATGCATTTTTGTATTCCTAACACTAAAGTGTTCCTTTAAACATTTTGTTGGATTTCATTCCAAGACCATGTCAAAACAGCAGGCTAACAAAATCACCAGCCTGATTGCCTAGCTTATCACTGTAGGTAAAACTTCTATTAATATTTCCCATAATTGATGGGGAACTCTTTAAGCAGTTGATACAGGTCCTTGCTCCACAATATTTCATTCCATAGTGAATCAAATTAAGGCTGTAGGTCAGTGGGTGCACTTCACCACAGGTTTATGGAATGCTTCTAGTGGACAGCATTCCTTCCGCTTCTTGACAACACACTGGTGGCAGCCCATGGTGCCTGGGCATGGCTGAGATAGTGGAGGAGGTCCAACCTTATCAGCATGCCATGGATCTGTACAACAGCAGGGGAATTGATATCTGCTGGTACATGCTGACGTGATGGGTGAAATGCACACTTCAGTAAACATTGTGCAGGCAATCAGTCTAATAGTGGCAAATTGCTTGGGGGAAATCAGGCATGCACCAGGCCACACATTGGTTTCATGGTCACCAATGGAGCTGCTTAGATGGTCAAAGCTCTGCAACAAGATTCCTTTGTAGGTGTGCACTCTTATGCACACACTCTACATCTTCCCTGTGTGATCCTAGCATGAAGGGTAAAGTATTACTCTGATACAATATCATGACTTCTGGAGGAAAAAAATTATTAACACAGTCCATAGTTTGCAGTGAAAGAGTGGCATGCTGGTTGAGGGACATTTGCACATTAAACTTAACACGTTTTCATTGTCTACTACTCCCAGCAGCAGCGGCACCACCACAACCCCAAGACCGCAGAGTTGAATGTCTGCAGTTTGGGCTGAAGCAATTGGCTGTTTTGGGGGAGAGAAAGTGAGTCAGCAAGCAGCTAAAATGAGACTATTGTTGCCTCTGAAGTGGTCAGAGCTTACCTGTGTGAGAGCCATCTGAGCTAGTGTCTGGTTGCATAGCAGCTTATGTCATGTCCACCCATCAGTGCCAAAATTCAGCAAGTGTTTTCTCTTACAGGAAAGATTATGAAAATATCCCCACAACTGATTGATCAAATAGTCTATCTCAAGTTCACTCTCCAAAGTTGGGTTATCCTGCTCTTCACTGAGATACTGTCACGGTAGTGTACCCCAAAACGAAGCGAGATAAAAACAGTGACCACCTGGCCCGCTTAGAAGACAATCTCTTGGCTTCACTAAGGTAGGGAAGGTTTTTATGATCAGTAAGTATAAGGATGGGATCCTTAGTACCCTCCAAAAGATGTCTCCATTCCTTAAGTGCTACAACAATTGCAAGGAGTTCTCGATTGCCTATGTCATAATTCTTTTCGGCCTTGGGCATCTGCTTGGAAAAGAAACCACAAGGATGTAATGAATTCTCTGGTGATTCCCTTTGAGACAAGACAGCACCCACCCCAATATTTGAAGCATCAACTTCAAGAATAAAAGGCAAAGAAGGGACAGGATGCTGTAAAATAGGAGCAGAAGCGAACGCAGTCTTAAGAAATTCAAAAGCCTCAAGCGCTTCCGGGGTCCAGACATGAGTATTAACATCCTTTTTAGTCATTCGGGTTATAGGCGCTACAATAGAAGAAAAAAAATTTAATAAAGCGTCTATAATAGTTAGAAAAACCAATAAAACTCTGAATGGCTTTCAAACCCTGAGGTAGAGGCCATTCTATGACAGCATAAAGCTTCTTGGGATCCATACGAAAACCCTTAGCAGAAATTAGATACCCCAAGAACTGGACTTCGGATTGATCAAACAAACATTTTTCGAGTTTACAATAGAGACCATGAACAAGGGTTTTCAAAACTAATTTAACATGCATGTGATGAGTATGCAAATCGGGTGAATATATTAATATGTCGTCCAAGTACACTATTACAAATGTGTGAATGTACTCTCATAAGACATCATTAATAAACTCTTGAAACACTGCTGGGGCATTACAAAGACCAAAGGGCATCACAGTGTATTCGTAATGACCACTCCTAGTATTGAATGCAGTTTTCCATTCATGGTCCTTTTTTATACGTATGAGATTGCATGCACCACTAAGGTCCAGTTTAGTAAACACAGTAGCTTGTTTAAGCCTGTCAAATAATTCCGTGATTAAAGGTATAGGGTAAGCATTTTTTATGGTGATTTTATTAAGGCCCCTATAGTCGATACAGAGTCTTAAATCACCCTCCTTCTTTGACACAAAGAAGAAACCAGCCCCTGCCGGAGAAGAGGATCTCCTTATAAACCCCTTTTGTAAAGATTCTTTGATATATTCCTCCATGACAAGGTTTTCTTGAGGAGACAAAGGATACACCCTCACTTTGGGAGGTATAGTGCCAGGTAACAAATCAATAGCACAATCGTAGGGTCTGTGAGGCGGTAACTTTTCAGCCTCCCTTTTATCGAAGACAGACTTAAGAGACATGTACTGAGGTGGTATAACAGTAGACAAAGGAGGAACGTTAATAGAATTTAAAGGGGTGATTTTAACGATACAAGACTCTTGGCAAGCATCACTCCAAGATACTATTTGTCCTGACTCCCAGTCAAAAGTGGGATTATGAGAACGCAACCATGGGTACCCTATCACAATGTGAGAGGAAGGAGAAGTGATGATCTGAAACCGAATGGTTTCTGAGTGTATCAACCCTGTAGACATATGCAACGGTTCAGTTTCATGTGTGATAACTGGGGAGCATAATGGTCTACCATCTATGGCCTCAACGGCCAAGGGTGTCTTCTTCTCTCTAATGGGTATGTTGTGTTTTTTAACAAAGCCAGAATCTATCAAGTTCTCAGCCGCACCAGAATCAACCAGGGCTAGTATCACTGGCGTACATACCAGGGTCGCAGGGGTCGCGACTGCGACCGGGCCCGGCCCACCAGGGGGCCCGGCCGCCCCTGCGACCCGGTATGTACGCCCAGGGCCAGCCTCTTCCCCTGGGGGGCCCAGGAGCCGACCACCCCAGGGCCCCCCTGAGGCTGGCCCTGCTGACCCCGGGTGGCCGGTCGGGCAGGCAAGGCGGGCGCGCGAGGGAGCACTCAGTGCTTCCTCTTCAGCTCCCTCGCGCACCGCAATGATACCGGAGCCGGAAGATGACGTCATCTTCCTGCGCCGGCATCCCTACGCGGCGCGCGAGGGAGCTGAAGAGGAAGCACTGAGGGCTCCCTCGCGCGCCCGCCTGCCTGCCTGACCGGCCACCCGCCCAGGAGCCCCACTGGACCCCAGGGAATAATCCCCCCCAGCACTCCAAGAGGTAAGGAGGCTGGGGGATTATATTAAAAAAAAAAAAAATCATGTGTGAGTGTTAGTGTGTGTGTGAGTGTTAGTGTGGTGTTAGTGTGGTGTTAGTGTGTGTGGTGTTAGGTGAGTGTGAGTGTTAGTGTGTGTGAGTGTTAGTGTGAGTGTTGAGTGAGTGTTAGTGTGAGTGAGGAGAGTGAGAGGTGTTGGTGTGTGTCTGAGTGTTAGTGTGTGTGAGTGTTAGAGTGAGTGTTAGTGTGTGTGTCTGCTAGTGAGTGTCAGTGGGTGTGTTACTGTGTGTGTCTTACTGAGTGTGTGTGTGTTAGTGAGTCTGTTTGATGTCTGTTGGTGAGTGTGTGTTTGTCAATGAGAGTGTATGTTTTGTAAGTGAGTGTGTATGTATGTCTGTCGCTGACTGTATCTCTGTCAGTAAATGTGTGTGTCTGTTAGCTAGTGTGTATGCGTCTGTAAGTGAGAGTGTGTGTGTCTTCAGCACTTACCTTTCTCCAGGTATCCCTCAGCCTCTCAGCTCCGAATGCGACCGCGCACCCATTCAAACCGCCCATAGGAAAGCATTACTCAATGCTTTCCTATGGGCGTTCAGTGTGC
>OW240915.1:92004563-92150476 GCA_933207985.1 Pelobates cultripes
AGTGGTCTGGGTGCCTAGAGTGGTCCTTTAAGTGTGTGCATCTGCATGCACTGGCGTACATACCGCGGTCGCAGGGGTCGCAGCCCTGTAACCCCTGCGACCAGGTGCCCACCGCCATGTGTTGCGGCCCAGCCCGCACGCGGGAGGGGGGGGGGCACGGATCAATTTTCGCACCGGGGCCCCATGGGTCATGTGTACGCCACTGGCTAGTATGTTCCCTGCTATGCTATTTTTTTCAAGATGCAGGGAGACAGGGAGAAGCAATCTGTTAAGAGGCAAATGAGGGGACTCAGATGTCACACCCAAGGCCAGTTCCCTATACGGTCTTAGGTGCGATAGTTTTCCGGACGCACGGGACATTCCTGTAGCATATGGCCCTTCCTACCATAGTACAGGCAAAGTCCCTCCTTTCTCCTATACAATTTTCAGCATCAGAGAGTTTAGCAACCCCTAATTGCATGGGTTCCTCCTCTGAGACTTTGGAACCATCAGGATTAGCAACTCTAGGAGTAGTAAGTGTAACAAGGAGTCTATTCCTAGTCTTGGTATATAGCCTGTCACGAATACTATTATCTATATCGATGAGATAGTCGATGAGATCTTCTAAGGGTATAGGAAGATCCCTGGCCGCTACCTCATCCAATATAGTTTCAGATAGACCTTCCATGAAAGCAGTAGTCAGCCCATTGTTGGTCCAATCTACATGTAAAGCAAGGGTACGGAACTGAATAGCATAATCGGCAACAGACTTAGATCCCTGTTTAATTCTCATTAACGCCCTGGCGGCATTCTTCGACCTTTTAGTTGTGTCAAAGGCTCTACGAAAAGCCGTAAGGAAACTATTGAAATCATGCACATAGGTCCATTAGCCTCCCAAATAGGATTTGCCCACTCAAGTGCTTTATCTGTAAATTGGTGCATAAGGAAACCAACCTTAGACCTATCAGTAGGAAATGAACGTGTATACATTTCAAAGTGGAATTCCACTTGATTAAGGAATCCCCTGCATGTCTTAGCATCCCCTCCATGCCTATTTGGAGGGGTTAGATGTGCAGAAGCATTAGGCATGGTAGCTGTGTCTGGTACAAGGGGTGCAGGAGGAGTTGGTACAGGTACCGGAGCCGTTCTGGATAAGAGTGTCTGGATGGCCTGAGCCATCTGATCCATACGATGATCCTGCTCTACAAATCTAGCCTCATGAGAAGCCATCTGATGACCTAAATCTGCGGGGTCCATGGCCCTATCGTAAAGTCACGGTAGTGTACCCCAACACGCAAGATTTAGTCCAACAAGAGACAAGATAAAGCAGATACGTCTTACCGGGCCTTAGAATGGCCGGACTCAACATAGTACAGAGAAGTGACAAAGTCAGGAACGAGCCGAGGTCAAGGGAACAGAGAGACAGCAAAAATAAGAACTAGCCAAGGTCTGATACACAGGAGTCAGGAAGCCGGCAAACAAGACAAAGCAGGGATAAAGAGAAAAACGGAGTCAGATACAAAGCCATGGTCAAGCACGAAAAAACCACTACTGAACGATACAAGCACTAAAGGGAACTGAATCAGAAACCACGATAGGGCAGGGAGCTAAGGGAAAGGTGAGTATAAATACCCTAGTGTTCAATTTGATTGGCCCCTGTCATATCCATGCCCCAAAACGTGAGTGTATGGGGAATGTGGAATGCCATGGGCCAATGGGAGACCGTTTCACATTTTGGCTCCCAGTGTCCCTTTAAGAGCGCGCCCGAGACGCGCGCCGCGCTCTTAGAGCCAGGCGGGGTACGTGACCGCATCTCGCGGTCAGTGCCTGCCTTCCTGTAAACTCCGTCGGACGAGCCGCACGCGGCTCGTGCAGATGCAGGACCGCGCACGCCGGGAACAGAGGACCTCGGCCGGCCCCCGGAGAGGGTAAGTACCACTACAGATACTTGAGCCTTCATCATTTGCTTGCTGAGATCCAGTTAGCCACTTACTTCTCCCTTACAATGTGTTTCAAAATGTAAAAAGGATTCTAGAATCTGGTGGTGAATAAAAAAGTCTGAGTAAAACAGTCCTGCTACTGCTGTAACACCTTCTTTTTTTCAAATATCTTTCCTTGTTATGGCTTCATCCTGCCTGACTGAGTCTTGAAGTGCCTGGTACCTCTGCAGATTTAGTTGGGAGAAGCTGACTGGATACAGTTTTTTCCATTCTGTAGGGTGGTCACTCACACTACCAGTTGGATGTGTTGGAATGAGTTGTCCTTGCCATGATGGAATGAATGCGTGGGTGGTCAATTCCTTTTGACTTTTTCTTTTTTAATATTTGGAAAATCCCCATTTGTCAACTTAAAATGACTCTGGGTCCCCATTTTTCATTAATACACGATAGCAAAGGGAAAAAAAGTTTACAATCTTTTTTTTAATAAAACATATGATCTCACACTTACTATTTCTTCTTTTAATCCAAATTTATCATGTTTGATTTTGACAACTAAGAATTGGTTTTGCATAAATGCCTCATATTGCATAGCCATTTTGACATGCATTATTCTAGCCAGTTTTTCATATCCATTTTTTTTTCTAGCTTGTTGCAAAATTGGAAGTGCTTCAAACTGGGTTTTTTTTCCTTCTTTTGGATCAACAGCAGAAAAACAAATGTGAGGAAGGCTGAACTTGATGGACGCAAGTCTCTTTTCAGCTATGTAACTCAATAATGGGCACCTTTCTTTCCTGCTTCTTTGGCTGCCTGAATTTTCTCAATTTTTGAGGGGAAGGGGGACGATAACAGAATTCTGACAGCATGGACTACATTCTGCCATCCTGAAATTTTGTCTAGTCTAATTCCAAGTTTTCTGCGATCTCTCAGACTGATCACAGAAAACAGGATCATACACGGTATGATTCCCATTTTGGGCTCTTAACAGACACAAGAGTGAGACAGATCTCAGCTCTTGTGCTAGTTCTTGTGCTGCTGATGTACCTGGTGGCCACTGAAATATTACACCAGCCTTTATGCAGACCCCAGTCATGGGCTCTAAGTCTGCTGGAGACACCATTCTGTACCTGTTTTGTTTGACCCCCAACAAGCTTCATCACACTCGCTTTGCAAAGTGGCAAAGCATCATATCACTCAGTACCTCCAGCACTGGGTGCATTGCCCCTTTAGTAAAGCCACTAGGAGCAAAGATAGGGCTTCGTGACCTGCCATATTGTTCTGGGGAAGGCCTAAAAAACTACAGAGGTGGACCCTAAGCTGATCAATTTTTCGGTGGACTGGAACCAATAGTATGTCCCATACCCCACTTGTGTATTATATTAAAAAAAGGGCACTCCAGACTCCTAAAGTAATTGATATTGCTGAAATGTTTTATATGAGAAGAGTGTGTCTCATTTTCAGGGCCAGAAAAGAGCCCAGTGGGCCTGGTGCTGACAATTATGATGGGGCCTAATTACAGAATCTTATCGACCAAAAACACTAAACCAGTCATGCCGCTCAAGCGTCATGTATCTGATGGAGTTGGTGTTGGAGGGAAACTCAAAGGAGGCAGCTATAAGAAAACACATACTCTATGCTAATCTCTCTCTAATTTATGCTTTCATCTTTCAAGTAAATCCATACCCCCTAACAGCAGTGTCCAGTGAATCAGGAAGTCAATGGGCGGGGTAAAAGGGTGGGCCACTTATGCGACCAGAACTGCCAAAAGGGACGAACATGCCCAAAAAGGGGGCATGTCTGTCCAAAGAATTGGAAGGCCAGCCTGGCATTAGTGTCCCTATGTATTACAGTGTCAGTGTCCCTATGTCGCCCAGTCCCCTAGTCTCCCAGTGTCTGAGCCCCCATTTCTCCCAGTTTCCCCATTTCTCAGTGTGTCCCATGTCACTAGGATACTAGGGGACACTGAGACATGGGGACACAGTGAGACATGGGGAAACAGAGACCCGGGGACACTGAGACACATGGGGGCACTGAGACATATGAGGGCACTGGGAGACATGGGGGCACTTGTGGATACAGACATGGGGACACTGGGAGACATGGAGACACTGGGAGACATAGGGACACTGAGACATTTGGGGACAGTGGGAGAAATGGGATCACAGACACTAGGGACACAGATACATGGGGATCCAGATACTGGGAGACATGGGGACACAGACATTTGGTGAAACTAAGACACTAGGGACACTGAGAGACATGGAAACACAGACACTGGGAGACATGGGGACACAGACACTAGGGACACTGGCTGGAAGGCATGGGGACACAGACACTTAGGGACACTGGGAGACATGGGAGCACTTGTGGACATAGACATGGGGACACTGGGAGACATGGGGACACTGAGACACTAGGGACACTGGCTAAGAGACATAGGGACACTGGGGGACACTGGGAGTCATGGGGATACAGACATCTGGTTACACTCTGAGACATGGGGACACTGAGAGACATGGGGACGCAGACACTGGGAGACTAGGGGACACTGGGAAACATGGGGACACTGATACACCGTTGGGAGACATGGGGACATGGGGACTGTGTCCCTAGTGTCTCCATGTCCCAATGTGTCTCCCTATGTCTCATAGCATCCCCGTGTGTCTCAGCGTTCCCATGTCTCACAGTGCCCCTAGTGTCTCATTGTCCCCACGTCTCCCAGTGTCCCCATGTGTCCCCTTGTGTCTCAGTGTCCCCATGTCTCCCTGCTGCCTTTACCCCATCCTTCACATACCTGAGCTGTAGTCTGTTTCTGCAGGCTGGGAGCTGCTGTCTGGACTCTCTGTGCTGTGTAGCTGCTCCCCCGCAGATCAGTGAGTAGAGAGAGGCAGGTAGATGCTGTAACTTCTTATCCTTGCCTCTCTCCATACACAGTGACCCCTACTGGCCGGTGCTGGTATTTCAGCCTTAAAATACCAGTCAGGTGGCAGACCTAAGAGTAGTGTGTAAAAAAAAAAAAAAAAAAAAAAATTTTTTTTTTTTTTAATGGGCCTATTCCATGGGCCTGGGCCTGGAGCTGCAGCTCCATCAGCCCCTATGTTAATCCGGCCCTGCTCATTTTAATAGAAATTGTCTCTCCCCACATGTGCCACCATGTTTACATGAGACATTCCCTAAAGAGGCAGGTTTAAATATGTCCTAATGTCGCCACCCTATGGATGTGGGTACATCCTTCTTTTTCAGTAGTACCCATACCAGTGATATAAACTGTGATATCACACTGGTAGTCACACCTCCTTATTATCAATGTCTGAGGATGATTTATTTACACTTTGTTTGTGATATGGGTCACTATCAGGCCTAATGATTCCCTATACAATACATGTATACTCCCTGCTGACAAGCACACTGTATCATCTCCTGATGTGCATATTTCCCCTTTCAGCAGGATTCCTGCATCAAAGTAGTTCATTTTCATCACAGAGGTAGAAAACTGGATAGCAGATAACAAACTCTTCCTAAACACTGACAAAACCGTTACAATGATCTTTGTAACTGTACCTACATTATGTAAACTACAAAATCAACAACTGTGTATCAGAACAAATTCAAATAGCACACTGACAGCAGTCTGTTCTTTTAAATATCTAGGTATGTTGCTAGACCCCAATCTATCCTTTGGCCTTCACACTGAAAAAATCTCTTCAAAACTTTACCCAAAACTTGGTGCCCTGTACAGAAACAAATCCTGCCTAAGCCCTACAGTAAGGAAACAAACAGTGCAACAAATGCTAATGCCGGTCATTAATTATGGGGATGTTGTGTATGCACCCGCACTGCAAACCCACCTTAATAAACTTAATATGTTATATAATTAATTCTGCCACTCTATACTAGAATGTAATTACTTCACCCACCACTGTTACATGTTAAACAAGCTAAACTGGCTATCGCTGGAATCCCAATGCACTCTTCATCTTTCCAGCCTTGTGCATAAGAGCATTTCTGGGAGGCTCACACCCTAGCTGAGTAGTTGCTCTCCCCGGCTGTTCCTACCTCCTATAACCTCCGATCCAGTACTAGCACGATATTTAGCATACCGCAATACAAAAACAAAGTGGCTTGATCCTCATTTTCCTACAGAGCACCGCAATTATGGAATAATCTCAGGGACACAGTGAAATCTTCATTCAATCTAAAATCTTTTCAGAGATCTATGGCAATATACCTTAGCACACAATGCACCTGTCATGGTTGAATATATTTATTACCTGTTATGTATTAAATTTATATATGTGTGTATGTATATATATATCTCTCTCTCTCTCTCTCTCTCTCTCTCTATATATATATATATATATATATATATATTTATTTTGTTTTGTATATTGCATTTTTGTAATATTATATAATTTTTGTAATATTATATAATAATACATTTCCATTGTAGCACAATGTTGTATAGTAGTATCTTCTTGTATAAATGCACATTGCATTCACCAGCAAAAACATTTTTCAACTTCCAGGTTTAAAAAAATTGTGGTGAGCATTAGACTCAATGGTGCATTAGATTTGAGCAAATACGGTATTTATGTAACTACCCTGTTGAACCCATAGTTCGAGGGGCTGAATCATAGCAGCAGATATCATACTATCCAACAAAAATGCAATGTGTATGTAAAGAATAAAAAAAAATATTTTTACCACATACGTTAACATAAACTGGAAAAAATGGCAGCACAAGATACACCATATGAGATACTGTGTTGTGCCTACTTTTACAGTTTGTAAGTCTTTGTGTGGTTATTTGAACTGTCAAGCTGCTATAATGCCCCAAAATGAAACCTAGAACCATCAAACCCATCTATCTTAATTCGAACTGTAAAAACTGAATATTCTTACCTCTTATATGGCACTGTAACTTAACCATGACTGTGGCAAAGGCATACAGTGAGCATAACTCAGGGTTCAATCACAGTTTCAAACATCAACAGTGCAACATTAAAACCCAGTCCTGCAGTGTGTGTGTAGTAACCATAGCAACCAAGCTCAATCCAACATATGTTGAGTGAATCCCATGTCATAACATTTAGCATACATGTATAACATCACATAATAGTGAAATTCCATATGATTTCATAAAGGTAGTATATGGAGAAGAGAAACATAAGAGCAAACGATAGAAGCTCATAGCAAACCCGATTATATGCATCAAAGATAGAGAAGATGGTCCAAAATATTATACCATATAACAAGCCATATGACCATTTAACCAGCGCTGCAAAAATGCAATGTGCATGTAAAAAAGCAAAAAGTAAAAAAATAAATTACTACAAACACTGACATAAACTTTTTAAAAAAATGTTGGCACAATATGGCACAATATACACCATACAAGAACCTCAACTGACTGCTTTTACAAATGGTAGGAGTAATTTGAACTGTCAAACTGCTCCAAAGCCCTAAAATGAGACATAGACCCATTAAATCCATCAATTAAAATTTTAACTGTAAAAACTCACTGGGGGCTAATGACATATTCCCATTCTTTATTAGAAATACAGTTCCCGGGGGGGCGTGGCTAGGCACGGAGAGAGATGGTCGCATGAGCCCTTAGCTCCGCACCACGAGCAAGGCAATACCAGATAAAAGTGAGATTATTGCAAGAAATCGGACTCCACTTTGACGATGTCGCAATCCAAAACCCGCCGGCATCAAGACAAGCCCGACAAGCTAAACTTTTTCGCCCAGAAAAAAGTGGCGGCCCTGGCGAGACAACTAGCCGCGGCAGATCACCAAGATGGCGCCGACCTCTCAGGGGGAAGCAGCCCGAGGTCAGAGGCAGAATCATCGCACGACGGGGAACCACTCACTGCAGCCTTCCTAAAACGGGCTCTGGACGAACAATCCCAAAGACTGGTAGCCACCTGGCAATCCAGCGTTGCAGAACTGAAACGAGACCTGCAAGACGTTGGAGCTCGTACAGCGCACGTGGAGGCCAAGATGGAAGACCTAGTCGACGCGCACAACACGTCCGCAGAGCACATCAAATCCCTCACCGACCAACTTCAGAAATGTGAAGCAAAGCTCATGGACCTGGAAGACAGATCCAGAAGGAGCAATATTAGGCTGAGGGGTATACCAGAGACGGTCCTCCCAGCAGACCTGCCTAGCCATGTACATGGCTTTTTCAAGCTCCTAACCCCAGAAATACCCGCTGACATGCTGCTGCTGGATCGCCTGCATAGGGTCCCAAAACCCCAACACATAGCTACATCCTTACCCAGAGATGTGCTGTTGAAAGCACACTACTTCCACGTAAAAGACCTCCTGATGAGAAGAAGCAGAACTGCGAAAGACCTACCTGCCGAGTACACTGGCATCAAAATGTTCTCAGATCTCTCGGCAGCCACCCTGAAACAACGGAAAACCTTCCAACAAGTGACAGAAATTCTACGCGCCAACCGCATCCTATACCGCTGGGGCTTTCCAGTCCGCCTGATCGTCTCCAGAAACGGAGCCAACACCGTGATACAAACGGCAGAAGAAGGCATGAACCTCCTACACCAGTGGAATCTATCCAACACAGGCGAAATTCCAACCCCGAAACCACCGAGAAGAGTGGGCAAAGACTGGCAGGTTGCCGACTAAGGACTTACCGCAAGTATATCCGCTCCGGCGGTCGATACACCCACATAACGCTAATAATAACTAATGACTCCCGGCAGCTAAGGTCCCCATGGCCGGCCTGTTACAGCTTAGTATCACTGCTCTTTGCAGTACGCAAATAATGTTAATCTTTATGTTGTTTCTATAACTGTTCATGCTGTTTGCAGATAGTACTAGCAATATTGTGATACAATGTGCCCAATAGTTCACCCGGTGTTGACCCATACCATCCCCCAGAAACACGGGCAATCCTTGGCTACACCTTACTAGAGGGTCACCATACGACTAAAGCACCCCCATGACAACAGACGCAGAAGCGGCAACAAGCACTGCGCACAACGACCGATCTACATAAGTGACAGTGACCTACCCAAGCCACTCAGCAGGCATGTCCATATAGCCAAATACCGGCCCCTGCCTCGACTGATGCACCCAATGACCCCGAAGGCAAATAGTAGGGACGCATCGTCAACCCTGACCCCGACCACTCACCCTCATCAGACTTGGGCTGCCACACGATGGGAAAAACATACAGACTAACCCAAGTTCCCATCACTCTGCACCCGAAGGGTACTCAGAGTAGAAGCCCCCTAAATTACGTCAGAGACACTGAGCACTGTCGGTCAGACGACACACTCGCAGGACAAGTCATGTTATAGTCTAGCATCACTGTAAGCCGCAGTACGCAAACAAATGCCAATCTCTATGTTGTTTTATGATCGCTCATATTGTGTGCAGGAGGTGCCAGCAATAATGTATTGTAACTTGCCTAAACGTTTAAAGGGTATCGACCCATGTTGAACCCCCAGAAACATGTGTACACCCAGATCACACCTTATTACACTGCCACCACACGACTACTGCACTCCCAGGACAATAGCCGCAGTAATAGCAACATGATTGCGCTTATTAACCAATTATATGAGTGACAGAGACCCGTCCGACCTTCTCGGCAGGCATATCCCAAAAGCCACATACCGGGCTCCGCCTCGACAGATGCACACATTGCCTCCGAGATGTAAATAATACGGATGGACTGCCAACCCTGTCCCCGACCACCCAACCTCATCGGACTTGGGCTGCCCTATGTTGGGAATAATTTACAAATTAACCCAAGCTCCCACCACCCCGAAACCCAAAGGGTTATCAGGGACAGAGCCCCCCATATTAAGCTACAGACACCAAACACCACAAGGCAGATAATATACACACAGGACCAGTCTGTGGACCTATACGCAAAGCTGGGAGACCCCCCCCCCCGATACAAACTCTATCTAAAACTGCCGATCACTACCCCCCTCGCCAACTGAGACCCCATAAGAAAATCTCACTATATTAACATATGGTGCTCTTTACTTATTTCATGACCCACACTCAGAGAGCACACAAGACCACATCGGATTATTATTGCTCCCTACCAATGCACGTTGCACCGCATACAAGTAGCCTGCTCAGGCCATCACCTATCCACCATCTCTGATCCCACGCTCCCCACGGCGCTGTGCCTCAGCGCCATGCACCGAGATCGGGCTTATATGTATATACTTATGTTATCCAAGTTTTATTTCTTTCTACTCTTGTTCTACCCCCCCCGAATTACGTTACCCCCCCCTTCCCCGTCCAAACATCCGGGCAGAAACCTGTCATACAAAATGGAACCTACACACCCTTTTTCTACAGGCAAAGGTGCATGTAACAAATCACACCTCAAGATGCTAACTTTATCGAAAGCGGTATCCCCTATAACACACACTGATAGTTTATTCCCATAATGTGCGAGGGCTTAACATGTCCCATAAAAGACACATGTTACTTCAGGAAGCTCGGAAATCAAAAGCAGACATACTGTGCCTTCAGGAAACCCATTTCCCCAAAGCCAAAGTCCCACAATTTGGAATGAAGCATTTCCCCCATCAGTTTCACTCAACGCATACATCTAAATCCAGGGGGGTTTCCATTTACATACACAACTCGGTAGCCTTTGAACTTCTACACGCTATCTCAGACGACCAAGGCAGGTACCTGGTTGTTATCTGTCTAATGAACAATGTACAATACACAGTAGTGAACCTATACGCACCCAATGAAAACCAGAGGAATTTTTTGGCCAATACCCTCACAAAAGTGGCAGCTGCACAGCGAGGCAACATGATAATATGTGGAGACATAAACCACATCCTAGATCCAACCCTTGACACCTCCATGCCCTCCACCACCAGCCGGCAGAAATCCCTCAGACCAACTTGTAAAGCAATAACACAACTGTTGCTGAAATTCAACCTTTATGACTGTTGGAGATTACTCCATCCCCTAGACAGGGAATACTCATATTATTCTAAACCTCACAAGACATATTCCAGGATAGACGTAATTCTTATAACAGGACCCTCTCTCAACCTACTTCAAACATGCCACTTGGGAGATATCATTTGGTCAGACCATGCCCCAGTACTCGCTACATTCAAAGATGACTTCACCTTTAGAGGTTGTAACCCATGGCGACTTAACAGCTCCATTTTACACGACGATAAATTTAGATCAGAAATAGAAACAGAACTCAAACACTACTTCTCTGAAAACGAGACATCGGGGATGTCACCGACAACGATATGGAGAGCCCATAAGGCCGTGATGCGTGGGCTGTTTATAAGACGGTCCGCCTTCCTAAAAAAGATCTCACAAACAAAATACCTGAACTTACTAAGGAAACTGAGAGACGCCACGGCGTCCCACCTTCTCCGCCCAAACCCAGGAGATGCCGCAATCATTGCCCAAGCCCAATCAGACCTTAACGACATAAATATAGCCAATACCACCCGACTGCTCCAAAAACTGAAAACTAAGGAGTATTGTTTAGGTAACAAGGCCAGCTCACTCCTGGCCAACAGGCTTAGGGACACACAAGCACAAACCAAAATAGCGCACCTCTCCTCCCACGATGGACAGAAAATAGTTCAACCACAGCAAATCAGCGAACTCTTCGCTGATTTCTATAGTAAACTCTAGTGTACGACTCCACGGTACACCAGCCCACGACAGGAGAAATTACCACATTCCTAGATAAGGTCCGCCTACCTACACTCTCAGTCTCTCAACAAGACCTTCTGGCTGAGCCCATCTCACAAACAGAAGTGCTCACAGTTATACAAAACTTACCGCTAAACAAAACCCCAGGTCCAGACGGACTGCCAAACACCTATTACAAGAAGTTCTCCTCTATCCTCACCCCCCGACTGACATCACTTTTCGCTTTCACCACAGCACAGGAAAACATACCGCAGGACATGCTCACGGCGAACGTAGCCACCTTACCCAAACCTGGCAAACCATCAACCCACTGCGCTAATTTTAGACCGATTTCCTGGTTAAACTCGGACGTGAAGATCCTGGCCAAAGTCTATGCCAACAGACTGACCTCCATTCTACCGACTATTGTGCACTCCGACCAAGTTGGTTTTGTACGAGGCAGGCAGGGAGCAGATGGCACACGGAAAGCCCTCGCACTACTACACACCATGCACAGACGCTTCCCCAATAGCCTTCTGCTATCCTTAGACGCGGAGAAAGCCTTCGACCGCCTGCATTGGTCGTTCCTGCAGGCGGTCCTAATTAAATTTGGATTTCCTTCACAATTTATTTCCATGATCAAATCACTATATAGCAACCCTGAGGCCCGGGTCTTCACGTCTGGATTCCAATCGAGTTCCTTCCCCATTACCAATGGAACACGACAAGGGTGCCCCCTCTCACCCCTCCTATACATAATGGCCCTAGAACCTTTGGCTGAGGCCATACGATCAACACCAGACATAACAGGTATAAAAATCGGAGGGTCAGAATATAAATTAAACCTTTTTGCTGATGATATCCTCCTGACCCTAACCAACCCACACAAATCTTTACCAGCATTCCACAGCTTACTGCAGCAATATAGCCATTGCTCATATTACAAGCTGAATCTGACTAAAACACAGGCCATGGGGGTGGGGATGGAGGACGACTATTTATCAGACCTGAGGAACCAATTCTCCTACGATTGGAGAAGAGATCACCTCACTTTTTTGGGAATTAAGCTCCCACACACTATATCTAACCTGTACCACCTAAACTATGTCAAACTCAGCAAAGACATCACTACCACCCTCCTAAACTGGAGGAATAAATTCATATCATGGTCGGTACGAATAGCAGCAGTAAAGATGGTAATACTACCCAAACTACAATATCTATTTAGGACACTCACCTTGACAATACCATCCACCTACTTTTTATCCCTCCAGAAACAAATTAACCTATTTATATGGCATGGAAAGCGACCGAGAATTGCCCTATCCACACTCCACCGGCCAGTGCAGACGGGCGGCATGAGCCTCCCCAATGTGAAATTGTATTACAGGGCAGCGGTCTTGGCCGGTCTCTTCCCCATTCATCTACGCACGTCCCTCCCTCAATGGGTTTCTTTAGAGCAACACTGGTTGCACACCCAAGACATCCAAACAACACTATGGACGGCACCCCATCTAAGGTCGAACACCACGAAAGCACTCCCCGCCACCTTAACAACACTAAAAATCTGGGATAACACCCGCAGACTCCTGTGCAGCTGCCACCCAACCCCCTTCTCAACCCCAATTAAAACTCTGGTGCAAATGATACCTGATTTTAACTATAGAGTATGGAACAGATGTGGGGTATTTTATATACACTCCCTATTAGAAAAAAGCGAGCTGGCCACATTCGACCAACTGAAAACCAAATACACACTACCGAACACAGCATACTACTTCTATCTTCAGCTGCACTCCTGGTGGAAAATCCATGTCACACGTCCCATATCGTCTACCACCACTATCTTAACGCCCTTTGAAAAAGGCATAATAGCAAATGCGCCAGTCGCAAAGCCCATTTCCACCATATACAAACTATTACAGCCCCAGCAAGGGATTAAATCCCTTACATGTGTACGCTCCTGGGAAAAAGACCTAGAACAAACACTATCAGAGCAGACCTGGCTGGCCGCAGCAAATGCGACTAGAGGCCTGACATTCTGTGCCTCGCACTTAGAGACAACACGTAAACTCTTCTACCGTTGGTACATGGTCCCAACACGCCTAGCCACCATGGACCCACAGAAATCTAGCATTTGCTGGCGTTGCAAACAGGAAACAGGTACCTTTTTACACACCTGGTGGAAATGCACAAAACTACAGCCATACTGGAAAGAGGTTATCTTATTAATACACCAACACACCTCAATTACAATACCAAACTCCCCAAAGTCCTTGCTATTATTTATGTTGGGTACCGAATACCCGAAACAGATTAAATACCTTATACTCCACATACTAGTAGCTGCCCAAAGTCTCATTGCAAAAAACTGGTTATCGACCACTAACGCAACAATGCGAGAACTGATCAGACACATATCCCAAATCGGGAAATTCTAATCTAGCATATCCCGCATACCACCTAATAAAAGCTGGAGACATGAGGTATGGGAAAACTGGGAACTGAAGCACCCAACCTGAAGTAAGATCAACATGTGGTAGCCAATCACACGCACAGTAGCAATTCTGAGAGTAGACGCGAACACTAATAAACATACACAAAAAGCCACAACTGTCAATGTATATCCCGCACAAGTAGAAATGAGCATTTACTATGACTGTGAATTGTTAAACGACGAAATGATGTAGGATGCATGTTCCATTGTTAATCACCCCCTCCCTTCTTCCTTTCTGTACCCCTCTATTGCATTTTTATGACAAAATAAAAATTGTCAAATTGAAAAAAAGAAATACAGTTCCCACTTGACACCCATGTGTGAGGGCTGAAGTTGACCAGTGGCAAGACCCCATTATATTACTGTGTTTGTCTGATTGTTCTGTTGCAATTTACCCCAAAAGCTGACAATACCCATATTGGACACGTATAGGCAAGCGGAAAAAGGTTTCTCTGCATCAAAAATATGTCATTTTAACTTGTATAACTAGGAATATTTATTGTCTTATTTATAGACAGCCATTCATTTATTTTCTAATCTGCTTTATGGTATGTTTATGAAAGAGAACTAGACTGTGTAAGAGACTAGTCGTGGGTTTACATCCTAGTGTCTACATTTTTATATAGAATTTATATTATAGTCTATCAAAACAGATCCAGATATAAATGAAAAGCCCATCTTTATGAAAGTCATAGAGTTTCTGCTGAAAATGGTAGGAAAAAATATATGCTTAAAATATTTTACCAAGAAATGCCAATTAAGGATTATTTAAAGCTCTCCTCGCATTTAAGAGTTGTCTTTCCTACTATTATAAACTTGTTCTATTTAACTCAAGATTACATTAAGTAACTTGTGCATCTATATCCATAGATGTATTCTGAAAAGTTGTAAATACATAAATTGCCAGTTATCACTCGAGCATTCGTAGAACAAAATATAAGAAAGATTGGAAATAAGATGGGCAAACGATGCTAGCACTCAAGAGTTTGTATCAAGAGTTTATATTGTACAAGAACTTGAAGACTAAAATAAAATCAGACATTAGATATAAAACTTTCTGATGTAAACCTTAATTTAATTCTTCCAGTAGAAAACAGTTGATAAATATTGTCTGTTTTTGATAATATTGATTATTTTTACAGTGGCCCAAGTTTATATGTATATTTTGTTATTAGGCTTCATCTGCTGCTAATGGGTGGGGGCTGGGGGGGGCATTAATCCCCCCCATGGTCTAGTATTAATATTAACCCACCTCTGTTCATGGATAGGGGCTGGGGTGGCAATATTTCCCCCCATGTATTAATAAAGCCCCCTGTCCAAGGATGGGGTGGTCAGTAAATCACTCCCATATATATTTTTTAATTGCCTACTCTTACTTTTTTTTTACTCTTTAGTCTTCACCCTTACTAAATGGATTTGGGTAACAGAAGCCCATATTTTCGATGTACACTATATGAGCTTGAGATTAGATAATTTTTCTGGCTCCCAGTAAGACTTTAACTGATGTAATCAATTCTTTCAAAATCTGCTGATAAACGTAAGAGCGGGTGCTAAGCCCTGCAATGCATACTAGCTCTACACCTCTGGATTAGCTCAGACGGAGTGCTGGAAGCAGGGGGCGGCTCTCAAGAACACCATCACTCCCAGGCAGATAAGAAAAATCCCTCTCAAAGGACCTGTTTGGACAGCAGAACAACTTCATCTCAATTAAGATGTTATGGTTCCAGAAGGTCCCTGGCACTAGGACCTTTAGTGGATTAAATCATTCACAAACAGTTTATCCCCAAAGTGTGAGCTCCAGTGCCGGGTAGCTCTGCCCCCTGTCCTTCCTCTTACTGAATTCTTAGATAACAGAAGGCTCAGGCAGCATAAGGCAAGGGCCCTGCTGATTGGTATAAAATGGGCAGCTGATACTCTATGCCAGACCTGCACAAGATACGGCCTAAGGATTTCGGGTGGCCCACAAAAAACTACCACTTGTGCAGCCGCTGCTCTGCCCCGTGGCCGCACACTTAGATGGCCCGTGCACGTAGGGCCACCCGGTGTTAATGGGTGTCAGCAGGGGCCCAGTCGGACACTCTGGTGCTTTAACAGGTGACTAAGCTCTTAACTTATTAACAACCGGCTGGGAGGAAGTGACAGCCTCGAGTCTTTTCCTTCCAGAGACCGGAGCCACATCAGAGGAGGAAGAGTCTGTGAGGATGGGGCCAGGCTGGGGAGAGACTGGAGCTGCACCGAGGGAGCAGAGAGAAGGCAGGAGCCAGCCCCCAACTCCCAGCATCCTCAGCCTGGAGACTGGACACATGGGAGGCCACCTTCCAGCACCCAAAAAGTAGGAAACTGGAGGGTGGCTGTAAAAGTGTATATGTTGACCTGCGTGTGTGTGTTTTTGTGTATGTCAGTGTGTGTGTCTCTGTGTGTCTGTCAGTGTGTGTATCTGTATGCCTGTCAGTGTGTTTGTGTATCTGTATGTCAATGTGTCTGTCAGTGTGTGTGTATCTGTGTGTGACTGTATCTGTGTGTCTGTCAGTGTGTGTGTCTGTATGTCTGTCAGTGTGTGTGTATCTGTGTCTGTTAGTGTGTGTGTGTATCTGTCAGTGTGTTTGTATCTGTATATCTGTCATTGTCTGTATGTCTGTCAGTGTGTGTGTATCTGTGTATCTGTCAGTGAGTGTGTATCTGTTTATCTGCCTGTGTGTGTATCTGTCTGTATGTCTGCCTGTGTGTAAGTATTTGTATGTTTGTCAGTGTGTGCGCTTATGTGAATTTTCATATGTCATTTAAACCTTTACTGGAAAGAGATTTTTAGCCCATACCTACTGCCAAGTTGTGCAGGTCTGCTCTAAGCCAATCACTTCCCATTCAGATTTTTCATTTTTGTACAGGTATTTTAAAAGATACCAAGATTTTTGAATTAAAAGACTGAACAGTGAAATACATATTTAAGTTTAATGTAGCCTAATCAAATCTACTGAAAACAAGTCTTCATTTAAATGATTTTAGTCTACTAACATTTTTACAGTATACAGGTATACATTAGATACATTTTTTTCAAATATTGTTATTAAATCACCCTGACGTATCTTTCCAATGATGTTCTCGAATAAAACATACAACAATCTTTAGAAGTATGCACCTGTAGTTATCTTTGGTGCATTTTTATTATGACAACATGGCAGACTAAAGGTCAGATGTGTAGATTTAATATAATTATGTTAATACCATTATAGGGCTGTTTAAAGTTCATACATTGAAATCACATTGTATAAAGAAAACACACTGATAACTCTAACATTACCATCTCATAAAAACTCTGAAATGTGTTAAAGACAAGCAAAGGAAATACCACCAACACAGACAAATTAATTTAAAAAGGCTTGACCTTAATGTTTGGCAGATACATGCATGAAGAATAATATACCTCGGTAGCTGCTCGACAAATTATCCACAGTGGTGTCATTCATCACCTATTAATTTCTCTCCCAATTTCATCACTAGAGCATGTTTGTCTCTTAAAATAAGCTTCTGTGCTGGATTCTCCATTCTTCCTTTCCCACATGGCTCCTTCAGAGGAAATAATAATCAATAAATCAAAAATTAATCAAGTTAAGTGAAAAAAAATTATCTTGTTGAAAAAAAGTACATTTAGCTTCTTTAGAGCTTGTTTTTTTAGTGCTTCAGTATATTAAAGAGTCAGTAAACTTTATATAATGGAATCAAAGTGAAAACAAGCTACTTTACCTGATATGGAAATAAAATAGTAGTACTATTCATTAGATTTGGTGATTGATTTTGTTACTAATGGCAATTCATCTGCATTTTGACCGATCGGGTGATTGCCTGGATTCCTGATTTCCAAACAATCATATAGACTAATAGATGAAACAAACAACTCACAGAATGGACGAGCATGTTCGTTTGATTTGTGATTCGAGGTTCCACCTGTGGCACCAAAACAAGACATGATTGATAAAAAAAAAAAAAGAGAGGATCGATGGCTAGGGGATTTTGTTTTATTCACTGATCAAGTAGAAAGTAAGCAAACAAAAAAGGGAACTGTAAAGAATATTCTATATGTATAAAATATGTATATTTAACAAATAAAAATATAAAAATAAACAAGCTGTCTTGGAATAAATTGTTTCTACGCACATGCCAGGGATGTTGTATACTCCGTGTGTGCCACTGACCTATTGATTTCTAAAGGTCATATGGTAGGTTTTTCACAGGAATTATCATTACTCTTAGAAGACGCAAAACGTGTTAAGTTGTTTATAATTTTTCTTTTTTCTGTTCCCCTCCTGCTTTGATGTATGTGATATTGGGATAATTCCTATGGACACATTTTTATGTATTTTATTACACACATTTTCTGCAATTAAGTTTATTGTATTTAATGGTCGGTTCCCTCAATTCCATTTGGATTTTTTAGGTGTGTGGTATTTATACGTTATGAGTGTTTACATTTCACATGTTTGTGCACCTAAACCTGCACCAAATATCTGAACAACAGTGAGTAATGTTGTAGTAAACTATTGTATTTTTGTTTCTATTCTGTTGGGCTGGTGGTGTTTATCTATTTTTTTTTTGTTTAGTAGTTTTTCCTTTTATACACTATAATTTTATTTGTATACGTAGTTTAGAATACATTTTTTTGCACATTGTGAGCCTGCCCTGTGGATCTCCTGTCTGCTCGTATCCAGGATTCTGTTGCTGTTTCAAGGACGGGAGTTCTACCCCATTTCAGCAACAGAGCATAACATCCTATTATACGGAGCCAATATACATCGGCTCCACTACATGTGAGTGGCCTGATATCATTAAGTCATAAATATTGTAATACCATTACCATCTGCACTATACTTTGTATTCTCTCTTTTTGTCTTTTTATGTACTGAATTATTTCTGTGCATGTCAAAATAAACGTGGCGTATGTCATTCCACTTATTTTTGCACTTTAGCGCTCCTGGTATTCGGTCTGTGACAGAGAAAAGGTGAAAGTAATGAGTGTAGAAGAAAGGGGGCATGCCATAGTGTGCAAAGTCAGCTTTACCTTAATTAATTTAATTGTCAGCCAGTCTTGTTCCCATGCATCCCTCTTAAGTTACCATACTTAATTCTCTACACAAAAAAGCAAATGCATGTAAAGAGCAGTAAAAATAAATGTTTTTTTTTTTTTTTTTTTAAATAAATGGGCCTTTTACATGGGCATGAGCCTGGAGCTTCAGCTCTATTAGCCCCATTGTTAGGCCAGGCCAGCAGCAAATTAAAACATATTTTTTATACACAGAGATAAGGCAGTGTTAATAGAAATCCAATTGGAGGAAATTTGGATAACATTTAAAAAAAAAAAAAAAAAATATATATATATATATATATATATATTTTTTTTTTTTTAATGGCAGTCGAATTCTCAAACTGAACCAAAGGCATATAGTTGTAGTGTAGAACATGTGTCTTTGCTTTCTTAAGCTGACAATCATATACTTTTTTGGGAAGTCTTCATATAAAACAGAAGCGTTCACACATTTTCCTGTAATGTGTCTTTAATTATTTCAGCGTTATATCTGTCAGCATTTCTACACCACAAAGAAATAAACAAATTAGATTGTCTAACATGGTTTTTGTTGGAACAAGACAGAGTATATTTTATTTTTATTTTCAGTAACTCATCAGAGATGGCAGATATTCTGTTGAGCCAAAACTTCAGTCAGTTGTGAACAAAACACATTTTCAGTACTGCATGACTTGCCGTAGGTTGAAAGAGCCGTAGACTCATATGGTTAAATAGTTAGCACATTGTTATCGTCTGTAAGTTGGTAACAATTTAATATAGTGTCAACTTAATAAATAATGGGTTCTAAGCGGACAAAAACTTTCTTCTGAAATCGCAGGTTCTGTATTACTTTATTAGGTAAAAAACAATAGTATTAAACACTCATTTTATAAGTATTTTCAATGATTTAATAAGTGAATTCCATGGATGTTTAAAGTTTATTAGATGTAATTGCCTACTATTTCCAAACGCCAAGAGGTTTGGTTATTGCTTTTTAAAGAATTCCGCTAAAATCTGGTCTTGTTTATGCTGTCCATCTACACATAGCGTTAAAAAAAACATGTAGTTTTCTTATAGCAAAGGCAAAACTATAATATTTGCAGCCAAAAGCACTTTAAACTTTTACAAGGCTTAATAAGTGAATGTTATTGAGAATTTGCAGATGTGCATTATAATGTTAGATTTGTTGGGTTTTACCATTAAAGAAAGGCTCAGATATATAAAATGGAGAAATATATTTAACACAAGCTATAAAGCCATGATCAAAACATAAACAGGGTATTTTGGCGTCCACACTAATACTGTTCCCTGTCAAATTCACAGATACCTCCATCAATATTGATTTTTAAAGAGGGACTCTAAGCACTATAATCAACAAAGAATGTGTAGGTGCTTAATTTCTATGTGAGAAGGCTTTGTCAAAATGTATATGCCATGTTTTTGGTCATCTGCTGTGTCCAGACTAAACTAAGGAGATGAAGACTAAAATTATCGTCCAAAACCACATAGTGAAATAATGTTAAGACATTCAATTAGGAAATTCCTTTTTATGTGCTGTAATGGTATTCAGTACTGACACAAGCTTAGTTTGGTCATGTTAAATTACTTAGACTGAGTTCGTAGACAGATCTCTTATGAATTATTATCATGGGTGTTGAAAATCCTGTAACCCATCTGAGGGTAACTCAAGGGACAACTTGATGAATTCTCTGTCCAACTGGGATCCAACAGGGAATAGTACAAACTTCTTTGTCATTTCCTCTAACTAGAGCAGCTTAGGGACAATGTGCCACATATATATATATATATATATATATATATATATACAGGGAGTGCAGAATTATTAGGCAAATGAGTATTTTGACCACATCATCCTCTTTATGCATGTTGTCTTACTCCAAGTTGTATAGGCTCGAAAGCCTACTACCAATTAAGCATATTAGGTGATGTGCATCTCTGTAATGAGAAGGGGTGTGGTCTAATGACATCAACACCCTATATCAGGTGTGCATAATTATTAGGCAACTTCCTTTCCTTTGGCAAAATGGGTCAAAAGAAGGACTTGACAGGCTCAGAAAAGTCAAAAATAGTGAGATATCTTGCAGAGGGATGCAGCACTCTTAAAATTGCAAAGCTTCTGAAGCGTGATCATCGAACAATCAAGCGTTTCATTCAAAATAGTCAACAGGGTCGCAAGAAGCGTGTGGAAAAACCAAGGCGCAAAATAACTGCCCATGAACTGAGAAAAGTCAAGCGTGCAGCTGCCACGATGCCACTTGCCACCAGTTTGGCCATATTTCAGAGCTGCAACATTACTGGAGTGCCCAAAAGCACAAGGTGTGCAATACTCAGAGACATGGCCAAGGTAAGAAAGGCTGAAAGACGACCACCACTGAACAAGACACACAAGCTGAAACGTCAAGACTGGGCCAAGAAATATCTCAAGACTGATTTTTCTAAGGTTTTATGGACTGATGAAATGAGAGTGAGTCTTGATGGGCCAGATGGATGGGCCCGTGGCTGGATTGGTAAAGGGCAGAGAGCTCCAGTCCGACTCAGACGCCAGCAAGGTGGAGGTGGAGTACTGGTTTGGGCTGGTATCATCAAAGATGAGCTTGTGGGGCCTTTTCGGGTTGAGGATGGAGTCAAGCTCAACTCCCAGTCCTACTGCCAGTTCCTGGAAGACACCTTCTTCAAGCAGTGGTACAGGAAGAAGTCTGCATCCTTCAAGAAAACATGATTTTCATGCAGGACAATGCTCCATCACACGCGTCCAAGTACTCCACAGCGTGGCTGGCAAGAAAGGGTATAAAAGAAGAAAATCTAATGACATGGCCTCCTTGTTCACCTGATCTGAACCCCATTGAGAACTTGTGGTCCATCATCAAATGTGAGATTTACAAGGAGGGAAAACAGTACACCTCTCTGAACAGTGTCTGGGAGGCTGTGGTTGCTGCTGCACGCAATGTTGATGGTGAACAGATCAAAACACTGACAGAATCCATGGATGGCAGGCTTTTGAGTGTCCTTGCAAAGAAAGGTGGCTATATTGGTCACTGATTTGTTTTTGTTTTGTTTTTGAATGTCAGAAATGTATATTTGTGAATGTTGAGATGTTATATTGGTTTCACTGGTAATAATAAATAATTGAAATGGGTATATATTTGTTTTTTGTTAAGTTGCCTAATAATTATGCACAGTAATAGTCACCTGCACACACAGATATCCCCCTAACATAGCTATAACAAAAAACAAACTAAAAACTACTTCCAAAAATATTCAGCTTTGATATTAATGAGTTTTTTGGGTTCATTGAGAACATGGTTGTTGTTCAATAATAAAATTAATCCTCAAAAATACAACTTGCCTAATAATTCTGCACTCCCTGTATGTATATATATATATATATATATATATATATATATATATATTGAGTGTTAAGCTCCTGAGGCAGGTCTTAACATCAGTCAGTCATAATTTTAAAATAGAATCAGACAGCCTTCCAAATCCTGATCACTTAATAAATAATAATTATCTCTAAAGAGGAACTTTCACTTCTCTGTAATACACGCCATTGAATAAAAAATAAAAAAGCACCTATAACGTGTGTTAACCTGTTCTTCATGAAATGTTCCATTTTCTTTTAAATTTATACAAAAAATTTAGCAAGTGACTTTATAATCCCATTCAGACAAGGCAAAGCCTGGGCAAACATTACAAATAAAGACAGAGGAAAAATAGGAACACTGTTTAATGTCTCCTCTTTTCTTTATGCTTTCTCTATGCTGACTGCCAATTGCAAAGGACATAGCTTGTAACAATGAATGGCAGGAAGGTAAGATGGAGGAACCCAGCTGCAGGATAAATAGGTGTGGATTTCTACATTTCGTTTTATTTTTAACACCTTGAAAATACATGTCTGTAAAATATAGGGATAAATAAACATAATATTAAAAGAACGCTGAAGCATTAGGAATACAAACACTTTTGTGTCCCTGTCCCTAGTTAGACAGGTTCCCCAACCCAATGAGTGTCCAATAGAAATTAATGGAATGAAGGTTCTTACTTACTTTCCAGCGCCACGGCTCCCTCAGTGCTGCTTACCTCATCACCTCCTGCAACGTCATGGAGCAGGCGTGACCTCCTTTGGCGTGGCGTCCTTCGGCATGGTTATATCTATGATATGCATCTCCGACAAGTTCCGTCCGTGTATCCATGCTACCACATAGGAAATCATTGAATAAATGCTTTTCTGTGGGGCTTCGGTGTCACATCACCAAGTTTTACTCAGTCAGTGCAGCGAAAGCGCCTTTAGTGGCTGTTAGTATAACAGCCCCTAAAGGTGTGTTTAACCATTCAAGGTTTAAAATAGCTGTTTCTGCATAACAGCAATGTTTTACCTTGAATGGTTAAGTTACCAGGACCACTGCACCCAGACCACTTCATTGAGATGGAGTGACATAAGTAACTTTAGTGGTTCTTGAAAAAAAAAAAAAAAAAACCCTGTAAAGTATCAGTTCCACTTTAAGGACAGCTATTTGCTCCAATACAAATATTGATGGTTTATGTACAATAGAGGGAGAAGGATTATAGGTGCAGATGTTTGCATTAAAAATGTTAAGCAGGCAAGGAGATTTGATAATTTTTCCTACTTAAATCAAGGCTACCAAACTTCCCCTTCCCCAGCTATTGTATTAAACATTCTCTGCCATAAACTAGCATATAATTGTGGGTGTTGTACCACACAACAACAGCTAAGGGATCACTGGTTGACACCACTAGCTTAAATCATCCTTTTTTATTGCTGAAGCCTTTGCTTCCATATCCTTACTTCCCTTTTATTGTATACGCTTGTTCTCCTTATGCTTCTAATTTGAATAAGAATATTTTTTTTCTGGAAATATATTAAATTATGTATTTCAGCTTGTCAAGTTTCCTCTGAAAGTTGAAATGATACATAGTAACTAGTTATATAGCTTGTTGCCATCTTCTATGAGTCTAACCTTGTTGTAATGCTTTACAATAATGAAAAACAGCAGCAACCAATGGTTTATATTTCAGCAGAGACGGAAGAGCTTAGACAGGTCAGCAATGTGCAGACAGGAAGTGATGTCAAGTGTGTCAGTGTATTTGTGTGTTTCTGTGTGTGTGGGTGTGTCAATGTGTGTTTGTGTGTATGTGCATCAGGTATGTAGTATGTGTATCTGAGTGCTTGGCACTGTTCTACTACTGCTGTTGTCCGATTTAGGTGTTCTCATAAGGTCTTTGTTTAGCTTGTTTGTGAATGACTATGGTCTCCCCAAATCCAAAGGTTAATCCAAACGTGCCTATAGGGGTATCAGCTGCACCTCATCGATGAGAACCGATGACAACAGAAATGATCGGCTTGCTGTATCATGCTGAGGAATCTTTCTGGCATTTCAGATGTGGACTGCCCTTGTGTGATAGATCATTGTAATATGAAGTTGGCTAAGGTTTTCTCCGTGAAGACATAAGTGAGATAAAACTTGTATGAGATCTGATCAGTGACCCACTAAAGGGCAAGACGTTGTCCTTTGTCTGTTTTCTAAGGTTGTATGCAGCAAGTCAATTTAAAAACATGTATAGATAAAACACGTTCTTCAAGTATGTTAAAACTTATAAAGGGTTACTTACTAATGTGAGAATTCAAAGTGAATTCACAGTAAAATTCAACTTCAAGGTCAAAATATCCGAACTGTAAAAATTTTATAAGTCAGTTTGACTTTCAATTTGGGTACTTTGGTCTTTAATTTTAATTTCCTTTCTATTCTCACTTTAGCGAATAACCATGATGATCTTTCTATTGAATGAAATATTTAACCCCTTAAGGACACAGCTTCAGAAGCTTGACTTACGCTTAATGACACAAGCAATTTTTGCATTTTCTTGCTGTTTGCGTTCAACTGCAATTTGCATCTCTCTCATTTATTGCACGACACATATTATATACTGTTTTTTAAAGGACAGAAAGGGCTTTAATTTGATATAACATATATATATATATATATAAATGCTTACTTATTATAAAAAAAATACAGAAAAATGCAAAAAAAATGAAAAATATTGTTTTTTTTACAGTTTTTGCAATAATAATGTGTGCATAATTAGTGCAGGTTAAGGAAAGTAATTAAAAATAAATTTATTTATTTGTTCTGATTTACAGAATATATAATGTGTCTGGGATTTTAAGTTTTTTTTGGTAGTTACAGGTCACAAAGCACAAGGAGTAAAATAAAATTTTAATGTGGAGCGATTTTAGAATTTGGTATGTTTGTCTTGTAAGCTTAATAGCCATAAAAGAAAACAAAATTGCCACACAAAAGTATATATTTATATAAAGTAGACATCACGGGCTATTTACCTAAGGTTGTTTTGACACTTTCTACGTAGCCATATTACCGCCAACCTCTGCTAAATATTGGAGTAAAATTGTGTTCTTTTTTGGTTTTTGGCACACAAACTTATAACAAAGAAATTCTCGTGTATATTTTGTAAAGTTGGTGTGTGCTATTCCTGTACAAAGTTTTATTTTGTGTTCAGTTACATCTGCTGAGTAAAATGACACCCCATTGTATGTCTTTTGCACTATTTCGTGAAGTTACAGTGCCATACAGGATACCTGTCCTTTTCAGTATTCACAGTAGAATGTTGAGAGATGAATTTAATGAGCCTTAGCTTCCATTTGGGGTATTATAACAGTTTGACTGTTCAAAAAACCCCCACAAAGGCCTACCATTTGTAAAAGTAGACACTCCAGGGTATCTTATAAGGTGCATATTGTGCCTTAACATGCCCCCATTTTTTCACCAATATATGCCAAAGTATGTGGTAAAAAAAAATTTTGTGCATTTTTTACATACGGATTGCATTTTTGCTGGGCGTTTTGTATATTTCATATGTGCCACTAAGTTCAAACCCCCAAATTATGCTCAGCTAAGTCTTCTGAGTAAAATGACACCCCATATGAATGTCTTTGGCACTATTTCGTGAAGCTACAGTGCCATATATAGGAGACCTGTCCTTTACAGTATTCACAGTAGAATTTTGAGAGATGGATTTAATGAGCCTTAGCTTCCATTTGGGGTATTATAACAGTTTGACTGTTCAAAAAACCCCCACAAAGGCCTACCATTTGTAAAAGTAGACACTCCAGGGTATCTCATAAGGTGCATATTGTGCCTTAACATACCCCCATTTTTTCACCAATATATGCCAAAGTATGTGGTAAAAAAATTATTTTGTGCATTTTTTACATACGGATTGCATTTTTGCTGGGCGTTTTGTATATTTCATATGTGCCACTAAGTTCAAACCTCCCAAATTATGCTCAGCTAAGTCTTTTGAGTAAAAATACACCCCCAATGAATGTCTTTGTCACTATTTTGTGAAGCTACAGTGCCATATAGGAGACCAAGCCATATCCGTTTTTACCAAACTTTGAATTTTGACGCTGGGCCTATGTGCAATTTCCAAGCATCTTCGCAGGTTTTAAATTCAAACTACCCCACAAAGGCCTACCATTTCTTAAAGTAGACACCCCAGGGTGTTTCAAAAGGTATAGTTTGAACCTTAGCGTGGGATCATTTTTCCGCTAGCTTGTACCAGATGTAGTGGTAATAAGCGTTTTTTCTGCCTTTTTGACATACAAAGTGAGTTTGCACAGTATATTTTGCAAACCTTATGTGTGCTACCACTGTATAATACTTCATATGTTGCTCAGCTATGTCGGCTGAGTACAGCAATACCCCCGTATGTACCTTTGCCAGGTATGTGTGGACATCGGAGGGGCACATTTGGGACACAGCCATTCCAGTTTTTTCAAACTTTGAATTTTTATGCTGTGCCTATGTCCCATTTTAGAGTATTTTACCAGGCTATATAATCCAAATTCCCCATAAAGCCATACCATTTCTTAAAGAAGACATCCC
This sequence comes from Pelobates cultripes, assembly GCA_933207985.1. Classification (NCBI taxonomy): domain Eukaryota; kingdom Metazoa; phylum Chordata; class Amphibia; order Anura; family Pelobatidae; genus Pelobates; species Pelobates cultripes. Next base: position 92,031,657 of record OW240915.1, read on the forward strand.
AGGGTATTTCAAAAGGCATATTTTGAACCTTAGTGTGGGATCATTTTTCCGCTAGCTTGTACCAAGTGTAGTGGTAATAAGCATTTTTTCTGCTTTTTTGACATACAAAGTGAGTTTGCGCAGCATATTTTGCAAACCTTATGTGTACTATGACTGTATAATACTTCATATGTTGCTCAGCTATGTCGGCTGAGTACAGCAATACCCCCGTATGTACCTTTGCCAGGTATATGTGCATGTTGAAGGGGCGCATTTGAGACGCAGCCATTCAGTTTTTTTCTAACTTTGAAGTTTTACGCTGTGTCCATGTTCCAATTTGGAATAGTTTAGACGGTTGGTTATTGAAACTTCCCCACAAACACATACTATTTATTAAAGAATACACCCTGGGGTAATTCAAAAGGCATATTTTGAACCTTGGCGTGGGATAATTTTTTCTCTAGTTTGTTCCAGGTGTAGTGGTAATGAGCGTTTTTAAAATGTATTTTTTTACTTTTTATAACTTTTTTACTTTTAAAAACTAGTTTTTAAACTTTTGTTTTGCTTATAAATTTTTTTTAAACTTTCCTAAACTTTCTTAAAACTTTTTTACAGATTTAACATTTTTCTAAGCTATTTTTTTACTGTTAACCCCTAACTAGCAGTACGCAGCACTAACAGTAAATTCCCCATTTTCCCATAACTCCCACCCACCCCAGCTAGCAAAATATAGAGTTATAAAATATTTAAATTAATTAATTAAATAAATTGAACCCCTGAGGGTTAAAAAAAATAAATAAAAGTTAATCCTCAGGGGTTAAAAAAAATTAGAGCACAGTATAATACTGTGATCTCTATTTGATCGCTGTAGGCAGTGATCGACTGGCAGGGAAGGGGTTAATTTTTATTTGGACTAGGTAAAGTGTGTTTTTTGTTTTTATTACTTAAATGTTATTAAAACATTTTTTAAGCTTAATTTTTAACTTTTTAAAGTTTCTTTTAAAACTTTTTTTTAACGTTAACCCCTAGTTAGCCTAACGCCAAATCCCCCAATTCCCCACTAACTTCCACCTACCCCAGCTATCTAAATATATAATTTAAAAATAATTTAATTAATTAATTTAATTAATTTAACCCCTGAGGGTTAAAAAAAAAAGAATTAACCCTCAGGGGTTAAAAAAAAAAATCAGATCATAGTAAAATGTAATCCCTGCCAATTGATCACTGTAGTCAGTGATCAATTGGCAGGGAAGGGGTTAATTTTTTATTAAAATGGGTAAGGGGGGGGACACTTTAAATAAACTTTATTTTTTTTAACAGCAGGGGGCAGGATCAGCACTGATCCGGCTCCCTGCACTTCACACAGAACCCGGAAGTGCAGGGAGCCGGTAGGTAAGTATACAGAGCACATGTGCTCGCTCAGACTTGTGGTCAGAGCGAGCACATGTGCTGGGCAGCTTGACCGGGTGCTCCCGGTATGCCTCTAATGCAGAGGCATACCGGGAGCACCATTAACCCCGCGATCGCCGCGATAGCGGCGATCCGGGGTTAATTTTACCGCGTGACGGACGAGGTCCGTCACCCGTCGTTAAGGGTCTCCCCTGCGTGACGGACCTCGTCCGTCACCCGTCCTGAAGGGGTTAAGTCTTCTCTTTCTCCACTGTGCATCTAAAAACCTCTACCAGTTCATATTCTTCAGAACCATTAACAATAACCAAATAAGATGCTTTTGCGTTTTAACATACAATTGAATTATTACAGCTACAGGACTGATTTTTTCACCAAAGGAAGTAAACTGAGCCGAGTCAAGCTTTTTTCTTGATGAGGTTCTGAGAGTTGATAATGGCTTCTTGAACTATAAGTATATGTAAAATGTAGTGGAAAAAATATGGTCACAGCAGAAAAAGGTGAAGTGTCCACATAAACTGGAATTGATTTAGGGTACATTCTACAATGAGCAAGGAAAGGAGTTTGACATATAAAAGCATTCTAAACATTATTGCATAAAACCTAAGCCATATGCATACTAATCACCCTGGAAATGAGTAGTACAAAATGTGAGTTTTGTTCCAAACTCTGATTAGTTCCTGTAGTTGCCCATATGTTTGTGGATGATGGCCAGACATAATAGCATGATTGATTTGCAATATTTTACACAGTGACCTACAAAATGTAATAATGGAAAAACAACAGTTTCCTTAACTTTGGGAAGTTTCTTACACTAAATAATGTAAATCCATCCACAATGACAAGTCTAATGTTAATACCATTAGACAGAGGTGGGTCCAATCAGGACCATGTTTTTTATGGAATTGGAAGTAGTTGTGGTTATAAATGGTTGTTACAACTATACAACAATAATACACCAATAAAAGGGTTCTTGGTTCATCAGAGATCTGTAGATCATCTGAAATTAATCAGCATGATTTTTCTCTATGACGGTAAATGATGTTGTTTTCAAAGGCATTTATCAATAAACCTGATTCTAACTTAATCAGTTGTTAGTTTGAAGTTTAAAAGGTAATTAAAAGTATTAAACTCCTATAATCATTACTGGACACGTAAGTTTGGAAATTAGTTTAGACTTATAGTCTTAAGTTTGCCTTTGGAAATCTTGGAATATTCTTGTGCAAAGTATCTTTATACCGCACAGTTTTAGGTTTTCATTGGGTCATTTGTAATTAATAAGTGGAGGTAGGTAGAATTATCTTCTCAAACTTCTTCTTCCCCCAGGGTGGAATCCTGCCCCCCACCCCAAAATTGCCTCTGATACACAGTGAAAATTGTAAAGCCCTGCGGAATATGCCAGTGCTGCATAAATAATAATAATATTAAAAGTGACTCTTCTGCTCTTTACTGGGACAAAAAAGGTATAAAAGTTAGCAACAGGATGAAGAAATAATATTAATGAAGGCTTTATTACTCAGTGTAATAGGATGCAGATGACATTTTTATAAATTACATATTTTTATGCAAACATAATGCAATTTCATATTTAATAAAAAGGAACAATGTGTTCACCAGTTATATCTGAAAACCTTTTTCTCATCTCAGGGGGCAGCTGTGATTGAAAAATGCCAAATTTTTTTCCCAGTCCATCCCTGGCCCCAATGTACAGGTTTTATTGTTTTTTGCAAACTTACAGGGGTCAAATGTGGGGCTTTCCCCTTTTCCATGTTTGCACATTGAAATTTGCCAGATTAGTTTGGTGTGCCTATGTTGCCTTTGAGACTGTATGGTAGCCCAGGAATGTGAATTGACCCAATAATGGCATACCATTTCAAATGTTGACAACCCAGGGTATTCAAAATGAGGTATTTCCAGTCTTTTTTAGTAGCCACTTAGTCACAAATGCTGGCCAAAGTTAGCGTTTTTATTTGTTTTTTGCATTTTCTTAATCAAAAACTGCACCTTTACTGGTGATATCATCACTGTGATAAGTTTTACTTTTTAAAACACTCACATTTGTGTTCAGCGAAGTCTCCTGAGTATAACAATAACCCACATGTAAAGGTTTTATGGTGTTTTGGAAAGAAAAATGGGTAGGGTTAGGGCTAGGGTTAAGGTTAAGGTTAAGGGTTGGGTTAGGGGTAGAGTTGTGGTTAGGTTAGGGGTATGGGTAGGTTTGAGGTAGGGTTGTGGTTAGGCATATCATTAGGGGAAATGTAGTTCACATGTAGTCTATCAGGAGTGCTGAAAGTTTCCTACCCCTGCACTTTACCAACACTACCCCTAACACTATTCTTACACTAACTCTATCCATACACCTACCGTAACCTTATCCCTAGCCCTAGAACAGCATGAAGTCTAACCCAGCATTAACTCTTATTTTACCTTAACACCAAACCCACACTAAACTAACCCTACCCCTAAAGGATTTCTTCTGTTAATAACAGTACTGATATTAGCATATGAATTTTCTAGCTGCAACAGCAGAGGGTACACTGAAATTGCCTTCTACTCACTGTTTGCAGCATGACAGGGAGATCTCCCTGTAATGCTGAATCTCCAGCATGATTTCCCTGCCAATCACACTAAGATAGGTGTTGGACAGCTAGCAAAGTCCAGCATCATTTACAGCTGGCAGTGGGGTATGCAGGGAGACCCTGTCTGGCTCTGTTTACCCTCTGGGAGGCTCCCTTGAGCAGATGACAGCTGAGAATCACCACAGCTGCGTGTGATCTGCTCAGCCACTGTGCTTTCACTGGACCTAAAGGGCTGTATGCTCACTTTGAGTGTTACAGCTCATTGGTCAATCTGGGCCCATTTGGATAAAATGTGGTGCTTAGTGAATAACCCTGAGTTACAAATTTTTTTTTTATTCACCACTAACAAACCAGTTGATGACAAAATATATATATAAAACATAAAAAAGCACCTATATATATATATATATGTATATATATATATATATTTCCATTTCCTCTACTGTTTGATCTTTTAAAGTGACACGTTAGACGCCTAAAGCACTTTAGCTTGCTATCCTATTGTCCTATTTTTTCATTTTTGAAAAAAAGTGTAAATTTCAATAGAAATTTATTTTATAAATTATAATGGTTACACCGCCACTGGCTTTTCAAGCAGACTCCAGGTCCTTTTCTTCCTGGTTTGGTAAGCTTATTTGCACTGAACTCAAGAGACAGCAATTGCCCAGAGCTCCTGCCTTGCAAAGACTTCTCATTGAGCTGCATTGGAAAGTCTGTGATTGGACAGGCACAGAAAGTCTGGGCGGGATTAGAATAGGAGGGCTTGCAAAGGTCTGCAGTTATGAAAGCTCATATAATTCAATTTAAAAAATGCATAATTAAATGTATGCACATTTTCATTTATGGTATATCTACTATACAGTGTTTTAAAAAAAAAAAATATTTTGTATTTGGACAGTCCCTTTAACTTACTGTACCTTTAACTTACTGTTTGAGTTCATGTATTCTCACCCTAGAACCACAGAAAGCTGTGCACCCTGGCAGTCACCTTCCTCCTAGATTTGTCTTATAACTGTAGGGATTTGTAATATTTATTTATTTATTTTGCTTACATTGAATTCATTCAGTGTAGATAGCATTATGTATTTAACAATGCCTTAAAGTTGCAATGTATATGACTAGGATGTGCCATAGAAAACTTAATCTTGACTGATGATCGGGACAAGAAAATAAGAAAATAAAACCATAACTTCTGAAGGTCCACATGCTGCAAAAATGTTTTCTAATAGAAAGAACAATTTGTATTATGAAACATAAAGAAACATTTATTTTTCATGCAGATCTTCCAGTACGCAATGACCTCTAAGAAACTCAATATTAATTTCAACATCAAACCATTTTCATTGATGAGTGTCCAAAAATTTGGCTTGCTTTTGACATTACTTATTAGATCTTAAATCCCACTGTTTATTCATTAGGACATTTCTGCTGGAAAACAATTTGATTGCAATCTCTATAGGCTTACAATCTGCAAACTAAAAAAAAAAAAATAAATCTTCACTAAAAGCATTTTTTTAGTTTATTATCATGGACATTCAGGGAAAGACTATGTTGCAATCACATATCCCATTTTAGCAAAAGAACAAGAGCGCTGTTCCTGTGCACTTATTTCCTTTTTCATTAATATAGGAGACATAGGATACAACATTGTTATGACCAGTTTTCTAATTTGATGGTCTTGAGGTTTTTTTTTCTTAACCTAGATTATTATGTAAATGTAATGTGAAGGGTTTATGAAATTATCGCAGAGCTTCACCTAACTTGTGCAGCAATGTAAACATAACGTCTGCCCTGTTTTTTTCTTTTTTACTTTATTGAACAGCTTAGGTGGCATTTACAATGTTCTTTGCAGGTTCTGGTCCAGGTTTAACCCCTTCAGGACGGAGTCAATAGTGCACGTTCTAATCAAAACATAAACAAAAAACTGGAATTTGCGCTATATGTCTGTTCAACCGTAATTCACCGCTGTCACATTAAGTGCACCCACACTTATTATACATCATTTTGTTCAGGAGAAACAGGGCTTTAATTTATCATTAACTATTCATATATGGAACATAATTTATTATGAATAAAATTTAAAACAAATTCTTTAAATTTGTATTTCCGTCTGACATTTTAGCTGAGAATGTCATAATACTGTTAGGTTTTACTGCAAAAAAATGCCCATATTTGTAATCAGCGATGTCTCCTGAGTACAACAGTACCCCCCATTAACAGGTTTTATGGTGTTTTGGAAAGTTACAGGGTCAAATATAGAATGTTCCATTTTCAAATTGAAATTTGCCAGATTAGTAATGTTAAATTTGAGACGGTGTGGTAGCCCAGGAATGAGAATTACCCCCATAATGGCATACCATTTGAAAAAGTAGAAAACCCAAGGTATTGAAAGTGGGGTATGTTTATTCTTTTTTTAGTAGCCACTTAGTCACAAACACTGGCCAAAGTTAGTGTTCAAATTTGTTTTTGTGTGAAAAAAGCAAAAAAATAATATTTGGCCAGTGTTTGTGACTAAGTGTCTACTAAGAAAGACTGGACATACCCCACTTGCAATACCTTGGGTTGTCTACTTTTGCAAATGGTATGCCATCATGGGGGTAATTCTCATTCCTGGGCTACCATACGCTCTCAAAAGCAACATAACCAATCTGGCAAATTTCAATGTCAAAAAAATGAAATGCAAGTCTCCCGAGTAAAACAGTACCCCCTATTTACAGGTTTTTTGGTGTCTTGGAGAGTTACAGGGTCACATATAGTGCTTGCAAATTAAATTATCTGCACTTTCTCCCTGTGTTGTCAGGCATGTCAATCAAATTTTAATTAATCAAATCACATAATTATGTTAAAAGATTACTTAAATATACATGTAGAATTTTAATATATATGCATTTATAGGTACTTAAATTCTACGTGTATACTAATGTAATCTTTTATGTAATTATATATATATTTGCGGTTATTTGTATTTTATATATAGATAGATATATATAGAATGTCATTCTAAGTGTATTTTGTTACCAATATATATATATATATATTTTTTTTTTTACCTAGAAGATAATATATGATTGAGCTATGTTTTACAGAATGCATTAATATAGTACAGTTATTTGCCATAACTCCATGATGGAAGTAGTCCATATCGCATATTGCTTCAAAATTACACTGACAATATTTTGCTATATAACTGAGTTAATATGTAGCTAATGACGATATGTACTATGTATCTATGTTCCCTTGGTTAGGGTTGAAACATTTGTATATACTTTATTTTTATAGTTATTTATCTTTTATTACTCTCTGACTTATCTACACGAGAGTATGTTTCACATACCAGGTACACATAGGGTTAACCTTAATTTATTACGTAATTTAAACATGTTTACGTCATTAATGACATCACTCTGATCCGTTGTTACATTTCACCTGTTCACCTCCAAATAGGATCACTGCATTTTTTGTATATAAGGTATCCATCTCACATACACAATTGTCTTGAAAAAAGTCTTTTACAGACTGAAACGTCGACTGGAACGTTGTGTTAATTTGTAATTGCTCAATAAAGCAACAGATGAAATTTACCTTGAAAGACTCCTGAGTGCTCTCTTCTGGTATTGTATACAATTTGGTTGGAGACAGCACCAGAGCATCAAAAGACCGGGAGCATTGAGTGCTGGGACCTGGGACGTATATATATAGATATATATATTAATAACAAAATACAGTTAGAATTAAATTAAAAATGAATATATAATTTATATTAAATTTTGTTTCAATATTTTATTTATTTATTTTATAATTGTATTTATGTATTATTGTAATTATATGTATATATATATATATATATATATATATATATAATATATGTGTATATATCTATTATATATAATATATATACACATACATACATATTATATATATGTAACGTCATTCTAAGTTTATTTTAATAGTAATATATGTACTTATATTAATATAAAAAATATATTATGTATGACGTTACATATATATAATATGTATATATAATATATATACACATATATATATATATATATATATATATATATATATATTTATTTTATTTTAAAACATGTTTGATATATTTTTTTTACAGCTCCCACCAGCAGGGGGACTGTCTGACATTTCAGACAGTCCCCCTGCTGGCAAATCCACAGCTAGCTATAGGGGGCCATATTTGCCGGGGGAGGGCTACCTGAGCTGTCAGGCAGTCCGAAGCGGAGCGCCGGTAAGGTGAGTATACCGGGCGCTCCAGGGCTCAAAGCCATTACGGCGTTCTATGCTACTGCAACGGCTTTAAAGCCCAATTAAAGCGGGACGGCATAGAACGCCGTAACGGCGTTAAGGGGTTAAAGCAAAACGTACTAAGTACCAGGCACGTGATTGCTGACCCACATAATTAACCCCTTATAACATTTTCACATTTTCCCTATATCCTTCTAACAACCCAAATAAATGAGACCTCACCAATAATCTTGCTTGGGTATAGCATCGACCACAGCTTTGTTAACATTAAGTGCATAACTTGCCAGTAAAGCAAAACTACTCTTATGACCTGTCAGATGCCGAGTGAGGTCCGGCAACAAGATACCCATTTCTTTGTGACAACAGTCAACTATCTAACTATCAATAACTGATGAGCTGTCAAGGAGCACTGCAACTTGGAACCATCATAACACCCTCAGAAGCCAGCACAAGCTCGATACCTGACTGCAACCCCAAATGAAAAATATCCAGCCCTATTAAATTCAAGTGAATCCTATCATCATGTAAGAGGTTAACCCCTTCCAAATCCCTGTGGTAAACAACATGACATCTAACAAAGTGCAAGTTTTTTGCACCTACTGCACTCAATTGCCTTAGCATGCCGCAGAATTTGTAAATAAAAGTAAATATAATATATACAGTGAAGGAAATGTGGGTGTTATATATCACCTGAGTGGGAAACCCCTTATACCACTCCAAAACATACACAAATGCAATACATACAGTAGGTGAATCACACACTTTGAGACATCTACAAGAGATATAAAACAATATAGTGCAATATTGTCAATAAGTATATACAAAAAAAATAAAAAATTGAAAGAGGGATCAGGTACTCACAAACCAGGAGCCAAATATAAACATATGGCTCTCATGGGAACAGCATTGGGACCATTGTGTAGGATGTCCCTCTCCTTCTTATGATCCTCTTGTAGTGGGTCTGAAGTAGTAGGATAAAAAGCAACTTATAACACTTACTTTCTTAGTAAAGTGTTTATTGATCCAATAAAATAAATAGCATAAAAGGAGAAAGGAAAATAAACTCCAACAAAATATAAGTCCACAGTGTTAACAAATGGAGATTTGGTATCAGATATTACTGTAGGTGAAAGTTTAGGATCCAGTGATCATCAGTCAGTGTGGTTTAATATAAGAACAGTGACTGAGTCACACCACACAAAAACAAAAGTTTTAGACTTTAGAAAAACAGACTTTTCTAAAATTAGAATATGGGTAGAGGAGTCATTATCAGACTGGAGCAATTTAAATGGAGTCCAAGAGAAATGGGATTATTTAAAAGTTGCACTATTGAAGGCAACAGAAAATTGCATTAGGCTTGTCAGTAAAAGCAAAAAAATCAAGAAACCACTGTGGTACTCCGCAGATGTGGCCAAAATAGTTAAAAACAAAAAGTTAGCATTTAGGAATTATAAAAAAACCCAGAGTGAGGAAGACAAAATGATCTATAAGATTAGGCAGAAAGAGGCTAAGCAAGTTATAAGAGCTTCCAAATCACACACAGAAGAGAAAATAGCACAGTCAGTAAAAAAGGGGGATAAAACATGTTTTAGATACATAAATGAGAAAAGAAAAGTAAAACAAGGATTAGTTAGATTAAAAACAAAAGATGGAAGGTATGTAGAAGAGGATAAAGGTCTAGCTGACTGCCTCAATAAATATTTTAGTTCTGTATTTACAGATGAAAATGAAGGAAAGGGACCTCAGTTGAGAAAAAGGATAAATGAGTCATTTATTACACGTGAGTTTACAGAGGAAGAGGTTCTATTTCAACTGTCAAAAGTAAAGACAAATAAGTCAATGGAACCTGATGGAATACACCCAAAGCTATTAAAAGAGTTTAGTGGTGTACTAGCAAAACCATTAACAGATTTATTTAACCAATCATTGTTAACAGGAGTAGTCCCAGAAGATTGGAAGTTAGCGAATGTTGTGCCCATTTACAAGAAAGGTAATAGGGAGGAGTCGGGCAACTATAGGCCAGTAAGCCTTACTTCAGTAGTGGGGAAAGTGATGGAAACCATGTTAAAGGATAGGATTGATGAACATCTAAAAACACATGGATTTCAAGATCAGAGACAACATGGGTTTACTTCAGGGAGATCATGCCAAACTAATCTTATTGATTATTTTGATTGGGTAACTAAAATAATAGATCAGGGTGGTGCAGTAGACATTGCTTACCTAGATTTCAGTAAGGCTTTTGACACTGTTGCACATAGAAGGTTTATCAATAAACTGCAATCTTTAAGTTTGGATTCCAATATTGTTGAATGGGTAAGGCAGTGGCTGAGTGACAGGCAACAGAGGGTTGTAGTTAATGCAATATATTCGAAGCTTGGACTTGTCACCAGTGGGGTACCTCAGGGATCTGTACTTGGACCCATTCTCTTTAATATTTTTATTAGTGATATTGCAGAAGGTCTTGATGGTAAGGTATGTCTTTTTGCTGATGATACTAAGATATGTAACAGGGTTGATGTTCCAGGAGGGATAAGCCAAATGACAAATGATTTAGGTAAACTAGAAAAATGGTCAGAATTGTGGCAACTGACATTTAATGTGGATAAGTGCAAGATAATGCATCTTGGACGTAAAAACCCAAGGGCAGAGTACAGAATATTTGATAGAGTCCTAACCTCAACATATGAGGAAAGGGATTTAGGGGTGATTATTTCTGATGACTTAAAGGTAGGCAGACAATGTAATAGAGCAGCAGGAAATGCTAGCAGAATGCTTGGTTGTATAGGGAGAGGTATTAGCAGTAGAAAGAGGGAAGTGCTCATGCCATTGTACAGAACACTGGTGAGGCCTCACTTGAAGTATTGTACACAGTACTGGAGACCGTATCTTCAGAAGGATATTGATACCTTAGAGAGGGTTCAGAGAAGGGCTACTAAACTGGTTCATGGATTGCGGGATAAAACTTACCAGGAAAGGTTAAAGGATCTTAACATGTATAGCTTGGAGGAAAGACGAGACAGGGGGGATATGATAGAAACATTTAAATATATAAAGGGAATCAACACAGTAAAGGAGGAGACTATATTTAAAAGAAGAAAAACTACCACAACAAGAGGACATAGTCTTAAATTAGAGGGACAAAGGTTTAAAAATAATATCAGGAAGTATTACTTTACTGAGAGGGTAGTGGATGCATGGAATAGCCTTCCAGCTGAAGTGGTAGAGGTTAACACAGTAAAGGAGTTTAAGCATGCGTGGGATAGGCATAAGGCTATCCTAACTATAAGATAAGACTAGGGACTAATGAAAGTATTTAGAAAATTGGGCAGACTAGATGGGCCGAATGGTTCTTATCTGCCGTCACATTCTATGTTTCTATGTTTCACAGTTTACTTCAGTCCAGTATTTGGGAGTATCTTTAAAATCCGAAACGCGTTTCGCCCCGTACCAGGGGCTTCCTCAGTCGGTAGTAGGTATTCCATCTTCCTCGGCGTCTTTTTATGTCTACCAGTGTCAATATTTCCAGTCTTCATCATAATTCGTGGAACACATGACGGATATGGTTCCAGCGTCGTGGAATTCCACTTCTGGGTCATAAATATCACGTGGGCGTAAAACAAATGCAATTGGAACGCACGACGTATAACGTGTGCGTTCCACCTCGGAGGTTATTTAAAGTCTGTTCGGTAGATATACTATACAAAGTCCTATAATGAGGGGTACATTATTGTCCAAAAAAAAAATCATATTAATATAAAACAATTAATCTCAAAGTGTAATAAGTGCAATTTAAAAAGTGCTTGTGCATGACTTGTAATAAAGAAGTGCTAAAAGGTACAGAGGTTGTCTTTATTAATACTGGGGTACTGTTACTTTTATTTGTGCTCCCATAAAGTGTATCTTCAAATTGAGAAATAGTGCACCAGCTAAACTCTACTGTACCTCATACATACATAACCGGCAATATCAGATTTCCTAAAAAAATTTCCGCTAGTCCAGCAAAACAGAACTGGAACAGAAGAAATGAAAGATCTAAATTACAAGAAGAACCTACACGAGAATATCAAAATAACTCTCAATATACAAGGAGGCTTGGAAAAATAGGAAACTATAGGGAATCACCCCCTAGGAATCCTCCGAATAGATCACACTCTGCTGAAGAATACAGACAACAAAGAAGACCATCTACGAGAAATGATTCACCTTCTAGGATAATCCCCACGTATCTCCGCCGAAATTGGAGATGATGCAGTAAAACACCCTTCTCAGAAAGAGACATCACATAAAAGGTATGATATTAGAGAAACAACAAGAAAGACATATCCCTTATCAGAACCAGTTCAAAGGAACGATCAAGCACCCCGGAGAAGTACATTCACCTATGGAACAACCAACACAGAAGCCTATAGAACAAGACAATCAGAAAGATTAGAAAGAGAGAGTAGAATGGAAAATAGAAATAGAGATGGAAAATCTACAACTCCAGATAGAGAATTGAGAAATCTCGAAGACTACCAATCTTAGTAAAGAGGAATTAATAATCCTTAAAAAGGGTCTAAAATTTGCACCGACGGCTGAATTTAATAAATTCAACTTTTTTATTGATATGAACAAATTCATGAGAAGAATTAATAAATAGGGAACCACAAACACCGTACATACAAAAAACATTAAAAGAAAAATCTTCCTTTTTCCCAAAACACATGGTCTCTGACGAGATGAGAACTTTTGAGACCATGGTTATGGGAGAAATTAATAATATTAAAAAATTGAATAAGTTCCAACATAATATGACCATACAGGAAAAAAATACCTTGAAAAAACTACAAAAGAATAAAGATTTAATCATTAAGCCAGCGGATAAAGGGGGCGGAGTTTTATACTCCCTAAAGCTAAGTACCTGGAAGAATCAGAAAGGATTCTCTCAGATGTCACGACCTACCAAAAACTTCATTCCATCCCTACAAATAAAGTCAAGAACCTGTTTGAAAAGTTCATACAAAAAAGGGTTGGAAAAAGCAATTTTAACAGAAAGGGAGAGCAAACACTACAGATTACGCACCCTAAGATTCCAGTATTTTATTATTTACCAAAAGTACATAAAAATATACTTAATCCCCCAGGCCGCCCTATTATATCCAGAATAGACTCTATATCTTCCAGGGTCTCCAAATATATAAATGTTCTACTTCAGCCTCTAGTTACAAAGAACCCATCACATTTTAAAGATACAATTCAGGTATTGCAAATTTTAGATTCAATCCAATGGGATACTACTTATCACTTAGTTACCAGTGATGACATAATGCACCCTACTCTACTCTTTTGCTATTCCATTATTCACTGAATTCCCAGAGAAATGCGACAAATGATGAATGAATGATGCATCAACCCCAGAGGAGTCCCCAGAAGTTTCTTAAATGGGGGAATGGAAACTGTTAATTTTGGCAGCAAATTTCAATTTAGTTTTAGTCGTATTTTAGTAATCTGAATTGTTTAAGTTTTAGTCTAGTTTTACTCGACTAAATCTTCAGTAGATTTTAGTCGTCTATATCTCCAGTAGATTTTAGTTGACACAACTAAAAATGGGTTTAGTTAAAGCCACTATCTGTCTCTTTTGCCCTTTCCCCAGCCCCTCTGAGTCTCTTTGAGCCCTCCAGCCCCTCTAGGTGTATCTCTCCCTAGCCCTGATCAATCTATTTAGCCCCTTCCACAACCCCTCTGTGCAGCATTAATTTTGGCAGTAAATTTAAATTTAGTTTTAGTCATAGTCTTTTGACTAAAAAGCCATTTTAGTTTTAATCATATTTTAGTCATCTGAATTGTTTTAGTTTTACTCTAGTTTTAGTCGACTAAATCTCAAGAATTGTTAGTTGACAAAATTAACACTGAATGGAAAGTGGTTGGACCTAAATCCACTCCCTTGGACAATTTAGGCTATAATATATCTTCCCTACCTAAACACAAACACAAATTATTTGTAAATCCCAGGAAACAAATGGAATGACATACCCCCTCGGTCAAAACAAACTGTGCTGCCCTACTACTGGGATACTGCTTGAGCCAATGGTGCATCTTTTGCGCACTCACTGGCGCCCTCACCTTAGGGATCTCCTCACACCCACCTTGCATGAAAAACTACTTGTCTCTCTTAAAACATCTAATGACTGGGTGAGCTCCTCTGTAATGGGAGCACTTGTGTTTAAATCTGCAGGTGCTAAACTCCCTTCTTTTGTTCTGCCAGAATGACAGGCTGCGTGATGAAAGGGGTCTAGATGACAGGGTATCATTAGGAATAACCATAAATTCCCATCCTGCATACCAAACTCTATGCCTCTCTGACTTGCCTGACTACCAGCAGAAGGCAAACACTCAAAATGGTCCAAAGCAACTGCATCAACTCCCCGTGGCCTCCTTGCCTTGCTGCTGTCACGGCTTACCAGCTGCACTATGCACTGTAGGTGTGCACAAAACCCAACACAAGCCAGATTCACTGCATGCAGCACCACCCAGGCACCCAGAAACTCTGTCTCCACTGAAGACTCTTCTGACTCCATCTCCAACCTCTTTCCGGATTTCTGGCTTGATCCTGGCATGAAGCGACTTCCTATCTGGTCCATGTTAAAATGGTGCCTGTGACACTGCTGTGTTCCATCATTGTGACCAGTGGTGTATTTTGAGTATGAACTAAACACCTAATTTGGCCCACCCCTTCCTGTCATGGCCTTACCACTTTCTGATTAAGTCCAACACATACTTTGACTGACAGACACACGCTCTCACTGATACACATACACTGGCAAACACTCACAGACAGATACACATTCATTGGTACCAACACACAGTTTCACTGACAGACACACACTGACACACAAACTCAATGACAGGCACACTTTCTCAGATACACATGCACTGACATACACTTACTGACTGACACACTCTCACTCATTTGACACACACACACACACACACATAGGTCAGAGTGACATCAAATTCTGATTCCTGGCATCACTGCAAAGAGTGTGAGTGAGTAGATACATTACAGCTCTATCGTCATCGCCTCAATTCCACACAGCTGTAAGCCCATGAAACGAGGCTTACAAAGCATTTGTTAAAGTTACCAGGGTGTTTGACAGCATTTTTTTGCAGCTCGGCTGGAAAGTGCCACCCAAAGCAAATGCCTTGTTAGCTTTACTTTAGATACAGCGCTGGTCTTGATGTCACATGCGCACCCTGCCACTGTTTTGGAGAAGACACACGCCTGCATGCACACACCATGCGCCATGATGTCACTTCCTTTCCAACCAAAAGAGAAGGCTGATGCTGCTCTCAGACCTCTGCTGCACCGCTCCACCATATAGGACACCATGACTACTTCACTGAACCTCTGCACATTGCTCTGCCTTCAGATCTATTCCTACACCTTGGCAGGCTGGGAGAAAGCCAAGACAGTGGCCCAGCTCTCCTAGCCCTTATTTCACAGACCTACCTCTCTGGGCTGGTGGCATTCCTGACACGCCTGGCACTGTTGCCAAAAAAATCTTGGAGCAAGGATTTAGAGAAATCTAATAAGCCTCCCACATGGCTAGTAGATCCTTCTGAGTCACTGATGCTGACATGGCCACCAACACTGTTGCAGCAGAGTAATAGAATGCACTCTGACACTTGCCCATAAGCTTCAAGTCAGCAGAGGTGCTGAGGACAAAATCAGGTCAGATTCACTCAACCCTTATGCACTTCTGGTAAGTGCCCGCCTGTTAGATCCATGCCAAAACCTGTGACTATATTGCCATTTAGTAGACCAATATCTTTTTACTTGTGTGCAGTAGCCATGCTTCCTCTTCTTTAGCTGTCCAGGGGGAGAACTTTGCCCCAGAATAGCACGTACATTGCCTTGATAAATGTCTACCAGTTGAGCGTTAAGCCTTATTGACCTAGAAAGATGTATATACAGGTGATACTCGAAAAATTAGAATATCATGCAAAAGTTCAGTAATACAACGTAAAAGGCGAAACTAATATATGAGATAGACGCATTACACGCAAAGCAAGATAGTTCAAGCCGTGATTTGTCATAAGTGCGATGATGTTATGGCTTACAGCTCATGAAAACCCCAAATCCACAATCTCAGTAAATTAGAATATTACATGCAATCAATAAAACAAGGAGTGTACATAGAACAATATCGGACCTCTGAAAAGTATAGGCATGCATATGGACTCAGTACTTGGTTTGGGCCCATTTTGCAGCAATTACTGCCTCAATGCGGCATGGCAGGGAAGCTATCAGTCTGTGGCACTACTGAGGTGTTATGGAAGACCAGGATGCTTCAATAGCGTCCTTCGGCTCTTCTGCATTGTTCGGTCTCATGTCTCTCATCTTTCTCTTGGCAATGCCCCATAGATTCTCTATGGGGTTCAGGTCAGGCGAGTTTTCTGGCCAATCAAGCACAGTAATCCCACAGTCATTGAACCAGGCTTTGGTGCTTTTGGCAGTGTGGGCAGGTGCCAAGGCCTGTTGGAAAATGAAGTCAGCATCCCCATAAAGCTCGTCTGCGGAAGGAATCATGAAGTGCTCCAAAATCTCCTGGTAGACGGCTGAGTTGACCCTGGACTTAATGAAGCACAGTGGACCAACACAGCAGATGTCATGGCTCCCCAAATCAACACAGACTGTGGAAACTTCACACTGGACTTCAAGCATCTTGCAGTGTGTGCCTCTCCATTCTTCCTCCAGACTCTGGGTCCTTGGTTTCCAAATGAGATGCGAAAGTTGCTCTCATCAGAAAAGAGGACTTTGGACCACTGAGCAACAGACCAGGTCTGTCTATCTTTAGCCCAGGTAAGACGCTTTTGACGTTGTTTGTTGCTCAGGAGCGGCTTGACAAGAGAAATATGACATCTGAAGCCCTTGTCCAGGATCCGTCTGTCTGTGGTGGCTCTTGATGCACTGACTCCAGCCTCAGTCCACTTCTTGTGAAAGTCCCCAACACTTTTGAATGGACCTTTTCTGACAATCCTCTCCGGGCTGCGGTCATCCCTGCTGCTTGTGCACACTTTTCCCTTCCACATTACTTTCTATTAATGTGCTTTGATACAGCACTTTGGGAACATCCAACTTCCTTTGCAATTATCTTTTGAAGCTTTCCCTCCTTATGGAGGGTGTCAATGATGTTTTTTTGCACAACTGTCAGGTCAGCAGTCTTCCCCATGATTGTGATTCCTAGTGAACCAGACTGAGAGACCATTTAAAGGCTCAGAAACCATTTGCATGTGTTATGGCTTACTTAGCTGATTAGAGTGGGACACTGTGAGCCTAGAATATTGCACCTTTTCACAATATTCTAATTTACTGAGATTGTGGATTTGGGGTTTTCATGAGCTCTAAGCCATAATCATTGCACTTATGACAAATCACGGCTTGAACTATCTTGCTTTGCATGTAATGCGTCCATCTCATATATTAGTTTCCCCTTTTACATTGCATTACGGAAATAAATTAACTTTTGCACAATATTCTAATTTTCGAGTATCACCTATATAATGTGCTTCCAAACACAGCAACCAGAAACAGCAAAACTACTTTAAAGAACTTTACAAACAGCATAACCACTCTACAGAGCAAATTTGCAGGGTCGTGTTTATTGGCCGATAGTGCTCAGCTGACATTCTCAGCAAATGATTCAATCTTACATCCATCCTGCTTTGTTCTAAGCAGTGACATCTGGAATCTGCAGCTGCAGATGACAAAATCTATTGCACATGGAACGGGTAACTGGTGGGGCCGATGTAAGTCGTTCATTTGCACTAAAATGGTTTGATTTCTTACTTGTGATAATGATTTAAAAATGATCGCACAAACACACGCATATTTATGAATAGAACACGCACAAATATATGTAGAAATTTTTTCCACAAATATTATTTTTATAAACTTTACCTAAATCTTCTACTTTCTTGATCTATTCTTGTATGCAGAAGAAAAGCACATTAGGATATTAGGTGAATGACATAGAAGACAATGCTTTGATTTTTGTAAATCCAGAGTTTTGAAGAATTAATAAAGAGCAGGTCATCTTGATGCCGGATGAGTTCATGAGTAGAGATTAATCAATCAACAAGACTCAGACAGACATCTTCTTTCCAAGTTGGCCATTTCTCTGCATTTTGTTAAATGAATACGGATGTTTACTTCTTGGTTTCTGGGTGATGTTTTTTGCATTAGCACTGCTTACAAAGTTCCGTTGTAAATATCATGATGTGCAGTCATGTAAGTGAAGAAAGAAGAAGACGTGGTAATTACGGCGTGGGAAGAGCAATTGACGCTGGCTAAAGTTTGATGCTGAGAGATGTCATCTTTTCCACAACCATGAAAGATCTCACAGGACAATTTATGTCAACGCTTAGGAGTTACCTCACTGAGATTACTTGACTTTTGAACTCTCCTGTCTTCTAAATATCCACTTCCCCTTATTTTCAAAAATAATACTTTCATTCGATGACTACATCTGATAATATTGGCTGTAAAATTTGGTATACTGTGACATATTAAGCAAAATTAGCCTATGCTGTTATATCATAATTACTAATGCAATGTGTGGCAACATTTGGGTGATAGTGGTTATAATTAAAAAAAAATATTTTTATGTTATATTGTTAAATTATGTAAGATATAAATTACTAAAATGTATATTTGATCAAGTGGATATATATAGTGTTACCTTGTAAGAGGCAAACTACTTTATAGATCCAATCAGAAGCACTCTCTAACAAACTTTTATTAAGTGGATTCTTAAGCCATCATTTCACTTTAAAGCTAGATCTAGATTTCTAAACTATATAGATATTTTTTTTTTCATGTTGAACTGTGAAAATGTGTCCTGACATCATTAATGTACATCGACTTGGAGCATGATTCTATGTTAAATAAATAAATACATATCCTAAATGTGGTTTTAAATAAATCCAATTTCCCCTGATTTCAGTTTGGACAAACTGCAGGAATGATGTTTGGAGATAAATACACACTGAAGGCAGTTTAGTTTAATTTTCCTGATCGGGGGGAGGGGGGGTGAATCAATGGAAAATTAAGTTAAAATTCATAATAAACAAAACAAACTGAATATTATTTATTAAAAAAATCTCTGTGCTCCTGTTCTTCAAACAAGTGCATTGTAATAATTAGGATTTAAAATAAAAATAGGAAAGTAGAGAAGTTAGAAGATAGAAAAAATAGAAATGGGATTATGTGAGTAGTTGTTAGCAATAATGGAAATATTAGAGGCACAAAAAGAAGTTAGGCATATCATTATTATGATTATTGTGTGCAAAGTTACACTACTGCATTTGTGTGATTTAATCAATGTTTCTGATCACATGCTTATATTTGTGATTAATTCTAATGGGGTTATTCACCAAACACTGGATTTTGTTTGGAGAAAGAAAACCTGCTTAAAATGATCAAATTCAATTCTAGTATTTACAGTTGGAATTCAGTCTCCCCTAGTGAATCTGTAACAATCATCTTGATGTATTTGGTGTTCAGATTAAAAACATTGCTTTCGCATTTGAATCCAGACATTGTTAAATACTACCAACAATGTCTGGATTTTGCAGTCCGAATGGTCTCGTACAGCAGCAATGGTTTTGCCTCATTCAATACGGGGCCATTCGGACTGCAAAATCTGAATAACCTGTATAACTACAATGTCTCATTATGAATTCCTATGTCACGCTAGGAGTTAGAACTATACAACCCTGTTATTGTGATGACTAAATTTCACTACTAAATAAAACACGGACCATCACCTAAAACTTGTGTTAACAATTTCTTTTGATGAAGTGTTCTGTTTTTTTTTTACATTTCTATTAAAGGGATACTGTAGGGCCAGGAATGCAAAGCTGTATTCCTGGCACTATCGCTGCCCTGCCTCCCCCCTTTGTCCCGCTCCCCCTCCCCAGTAAATAAAGGATTAAAAACCCTTAATTTCCTTACCTTATCCCAGCGCTGATGTCCCTTGGTGCTGGGTCGAAGCTCCGCCCCTCTGATGTCCCGTAACGAGCAGGCTCTAAAAATGCGCATGCACCCAAATGCTGGAGGAAAGTACCCATATGCAGGATTAAGAGATATGGATTTCTATATTTAATTTCATTTTTCCCACCTCACAAATATATATTTGATAAATATAGATAAAACTAAGCATACTATTTAAAATTCTGGGAAGTGATATTTTCCCTTTAACATTTAGCATGACATATAGTGCTAACCAGCTACATTTTACAATGTTACTTATTTTCATTAATAATCAGCCAGAATGGCGTCCTAGTCTAGTTCACTGTTGCTGATTGGCTGGTTAGCAGGTTCATGGAATCAGCATATTCTAAAAACTTTATCAGATGTGAGGTGAACAAAAGGGATTGTGAAACAGTACAAGCATATCTGTTTTAGATTACTTAAATGGCAATATTATGTGAACTTCTATGAATAAGGCAAATATTAAAATAAAAAATAAGAAATTATCCAAAGCACACCACAGTTTTGCACATAAAAAGAGTATTTATTTATGCATAGAAAATACAACAAGATATCATTATAAAGTGCATAGTATACTGCTAAACCAGTATATAGTACCAAAACCACAATGTAAGTGAAGTGCTAAATACAAAAACCCATTAAAAAAGGTAAACTGACCAAGAGCAGGAGAAATAAAACCCCAGCATTTCAGCTGTGAAGCCTTTCTCTGGAGGACCTACTCTTCTTATGTACAAAAAAAAAAAGTATTTTCTATGCTTGTATATATACTTGTAACGGAGCTCCCTGTACTCCGACCGAGTACCCTCCGTTGATGGATGCTCCTAGCGCTTCCTGAGGACTCCAAACACTGCAGCCGACACCACAACCACCGCAGACTCCACAACCGCCGTAGCTTAACTGGAGTCTCGCCGTCTTCCTTCCACCCTGGATCAGCTTCTGTCCTCCAGGACCGTGTGGGGAAGACCTCTCCTCCAGGAGAGCGTAACAGGAACAGCTCTTAAAAGAGCTAAGTGATTAAAAGCTCAGGGGAGTATGCAGAGCATAGCAATCCCCAGTGTGATATAGCAGTTCCCTCCAATAACGAGACAAGGCTACGTATTGAGGGTCAAGAAGATCTCATGTTTAATGGCACACACTCTGCTTTTATGAGATTCTGCCCATGCAAGGGAGACACCCACATAATTAGCAGTATAACCAATCGGAACAATATACATTTGGGGAAATTCCCATCCCTCAGATAATCACATAACATAATTAAAACAGAACAGTAAAAATACAGTTTTTATACATGTACTATAACTTCCAAACTACACATCCAATCTTCATAAAAATTACATATTTGGAATCAATCCATTAAGGGGAGCAACATATTAAATGGCACAAATCAGACAAGGGGTTCAAAAGTTAGCAAAAGTGTCTTTTGGGGCCTGGCTGGCAGCATGGTTTTCTGGCCCAAACCGGTTTTACAGAGGCCTCTATCCTGGACAATGGGGAAAGTAATCCAATTATCCAGGGATAGAGGCAGACTCCATTAACCACATGTTAGCAAAAGACACAAAAAGACACAAAAATACATAACTCCTATTGAACTGAACAGAACCCCCACATTCAACCTATCCCCAGATGGCTTGGATCTGAGCGCTCAATATATCCAAACAGCGCTCAGATCCTACAAATACAGTCAAATCGCCATACACACTAGGTCCATAGTCATGGGGCAGAAGGCTGGCAATTAGGCTTCTCCATAACACAGGGAAGCAGGGCAATTTGTCAAATAAAATAACAGTTACAAATGGCAGTTTGTAACAATACTCTTTTTATGTGCAAAACCATGGTGTGCCTTGGGATCATTTCTTATTTTTTTATTACATGTATATATCTGGTATGGGAACAGATTCTCTTCCTTTAAGGGCACCATGTAACTTATAAACCACACACTTATTACCCATTTTTCACTAGAGCTCTTCCTGTAAATTTTATGTTTAAATATTAAAATAAAACCATAGTTACATTAAAATGTTTAGTGTGCCCAGAACCTCACACATCTTTCATAAGGGTAGATGATGGTCACAATTAAAAATTGGTTTAATAAGTGTATTTGATTCTTTTGTTTACTCCACATACGATATTTCCATTTATCTAAGTTGACAATAGTATTATTATTTTATAACAAAAACATCTGGCATGGTGAACTGACATCACATTTTTCTCTAATGCAGATTTGAATGCCATTTATAAATATGCCTTTGACATGCACTGTGTTACGTACATTTAAATAATTTCCAAAGCTTGTAGTTCATGTAGAGGTGGAACCTTAAGAAGCAGAAACACAGAGGAAGAAGTGGATTATATAAAAGTATTTTGGACACCTTAATTCAGTGCTGTGAAGGACACGGCAAGGAATAAGCCAATTTTTGAGCTGAACACCTTTAATTTAATAAGTCACTTTGGCAGTGACTGCTAGACCTTACATGACCCAATGCATTGCATTTGATACAAATATGTCTTGCTAAAGAGATTTGTGTGTTCGGAAACGTTTGCAAAAATGAATCAAACACATTTTTCATGCTTCTTGTCCTTAGATATATACTTGTTTTGTGGTTGCCTGGAAAAGTTTTTTTTTCCCAGCAGAATTTCCAACTTTACATTGAGTTCAAAAACAGAAATCATGCTACTTGTACATTAAATAGAAGCTCCAGGTAGATGTTAAAGGAACACTCCAATCACCAAAACCACTACAGAGCGCAGTAGTGGTCATGATTCCAGGGGTGCTCTGGAACCACACTGGTGTATATAGTCAAACAATTATAGAATGGGGGTCTATCTACCTGACGACCAGGAGGTCTTGCTGTCCTGTTAGGAACTTCCATTACCTATCCTGAGCTAAGCCTTGCAGTGCAGAGTAGTAAATTGTAGACATGTGCACCAGTGAAATTTTCATTTTGTACGAATGATTTTGTACTAAATAAAAATACAAAATGTCAATCCCGAATTTCGTCTGTAAACTATTCATTTTGGAACGAAATTTGTTAAAAAAATAATTAGTTTTTGTCCATTAATATGACCACCATATTAATAAAAGGGAGGTTAAATCCTCCCGCATGCCCCTACTCATAGCATGCCACATGCCCCTACTCATAGCAACCTAATGTCCTCCCTCCTGGCCCCCACCCCTGAGCGGTGGGTGGGGGCCCTAAATTGGAATAAGGGGGGACCTAATGTCCTCCCTCCTGGCCCCCACCCCTGAGCGGTGGGTGGGGGCCCTAAATTGGAATAAGGGGGGACCTAATGTCCTCACTCCTGGCCCCCACCACTGAGCGGCGGGTGGGGGCCCTAAATTGGAATAAGGGGGACCTAATGTCCTCCCTCCTGGCCCCCATCCCTGAGCGTTGGGTGGGGGCCCTAAATACTAATAAGGGGGCACCTAAGGTCCTCCACCCTGGCCCCCACCCCTGAGCAGCGGGTGTGGGCCCTAAATACTAATAAGGGGGGGACCTAATGTCCTCCCCCCTGGCCCCCACCCCTGAGCGGTGGGTGGGGGCCCTAAATACCAATGGGGGGACCTATTGTCCTCCCCCCTGGCCCCCATCCCTGAGTGGTGGGTGGGGGCCCTAAAAAAAAGTTACCCTCCCATGTGACTAGGGGTCCCCAAATCCCTAGTCACCTCCTCCCCCCAAAAAAAATTAACTCCCTACCTACCCCCCTCACCCTAAAAATAATGAAGGGGGGGACCTTTAACTAAGGGGAGGCGGGGGAGGACAATAGGTCCCACCCTATTGGTATTTAGGGCCCCCACCCGCTGCTCAGGGGTGGGTGTCAGGGGGGAGAACATTAGGTTCCCCCTTATTTTACTGTAGGGCCCCCACCCACGCTCAGTATTTAGTATTTAGGGCCCCCACCCACCGCTTAGGGGTGGGGGCCAGGGGGGAGGACATTATTTCCCCCCTTATTATAATTTAGGGACCCCACCCACTGCTCAGGGGTGGGGGCCAGGGGGGAGGACATTAGTTCCCCCCCTTATTCTGATTTAGGGCACCCACCTGCCGCTCAGGGGTGGGGGCTCGGGGGGAGGACAATAGGTCCCCCCCATTATTTTACATTAGGGGGGAAATAGGTCCCCCCTTTGGGGGCTCGGGAATAGACATGCCCCTACTCGCGATATAGCGAGTAGGGGCATAATTTACTAATACTAAGTAATCTAATTGGTCTTTCAGCCTTTTAGTAGATAGCTCCCTAATATCGTGGGAATTAGGGAGTTATCTATTGATTCGTTCGTGTCATTCCATTTTATATGACTGTATGTTACTTGATTGTTGTAAGTGTTGCAAACAGCTGAATCCTGGCTATGTTTGTATACTTTTTATTTAAAATTGTATACAATGTAACATTTTTCTTCTTTCACTAGGTATATTAGTACTTAGGCAATACTGTGCTTCGGAACTTCGGCAACTTCGGAACTTCGGCACTTCAGCACTTTGGCACTTAGGAAATTCTGTAATTTCGGAACTTCGGGACCTCGGCAATTCGTCACTTCGGCAATTCGGACATTCGGAAGTACCCGAATGTCCGAATTGCCCGAAATTCATCCGAATTCATATTCGGACCGAAACGAATTGCACATGTCTACAAACAAACAGAGAAGTAAATAAAAATGTAAAATTAGCCATAAAATTGTAGTATCATTATGTTTTCTGTAAGAATAGATCAGTACATTTACACTATAAACACAGTCACACACCAAATCATTTTGAAATAAGGAATGTAACAATTTTAATAATTATAATATTTACAAGTTATTAATATATGGCTGCTTATTATCAGCAGTGTACAGGTGGGGGAATCTAGCCAGTGGGAAATATTTAGTTTGTTAATTTTCTCCATCTGGGATGTAATTTGACTAATATGTTCAGGTATGTATCAAATGGTACGTTTGGAGAATTTGGTCCAATTTGACCAGATAGCCCTGTTTTGTGTGATATTACCGGCTGATCTGTAGAATCCAATTTCCATTTGACCCTGATAGTCAATTTGAGTATCTATTTCTGACCATATGGGTTCTGATGAAACTTTCCAATTTCTATCTAAAATAAGTTTTGTGTCCATAAGTATATGGATTAAGAGAGCTTCATGTTTTGATCTATATTTAGAAAAGTCTAGAATGAACAAGAATAATTGAGGTGACAAGACAAGTGTTGTAAAAATGTTGGTGATCTGGCCTTAACATTTAAGACTGGATTCTATTAACACATAAACATTTTATTTATGTATTAACAGAATAGCAGTTTTCCCACTTAAACAGAGGAGTGACTATTCACTAACCTGAGCTAGAATTCCCTTTGGAAACAGAATCAAGTCCAAATTTCCCTTACAGTTATCCCTATCTTGTAGATGCTTATATGGAGAAAATTTAAATCTAAATAACAACATTTAAGGGGAAAAAAAAGTCTGTAACACAGCTTTAGCCAGAGCTTCTCTATTTTCACTTAGGTTTTGCAATTCAGATTTCACTACAGTTCAGTTTTTAGTGAATAAACCACATTGAATTTGTACTCTAAATTAAATCTTTTATTAATGTTTGATACATTTCTGGTTTAATTCTACTCAATGACTGAGGTCTGGCAACTCATCTTGGCTTCAAATTCTAGCATTAGTCTAGCATTGCATATTGGAAGTATTCATCATCCATTGTTTGACTCTTACATTCTCTCTAAATCCTTTTGACGCTCGACTAGTTCATAATGAATTCTCTGTTCTCCTCTATATTTTTATAGTTTTGCTCAGATTAATTATTTAGCCTTTGGGGCTCTCTTCATGCCAAAACCGACAGCACGTCTCAGTCTGGATCTTGAATTTAGCTCTTCTCATTCATGTTTAGGTGAATAAGCACATTGAAAGCTTTTGAAAACCTCACAGAGAAAAAAAAAACACACTTCGGAGAGTTCATATTCACTGTCATATGATTATAATATACATTTATTCCATTGCAGTTTTTCTCACTTTTTGGTAATATGTTATTTCTGTTTTCCAGAATTCCCTTTCCTGAAAGTGAAAATTCTTCGTTTGCTTTACAATGTAAATTTCTGGCATTCAGTGATAGAAGACAGCATAGTCTAGGCACAGAAACCCAGCAGAAAAAGTCCACCAACATGAAATAGCAAATGTACTAATTTAACCAGTTAAGGCCCAGAACTTTACATTTAGAATAATAAAGCCAGTCTAGAAAACCCAAAAAAAGAAAATGACTGTTAGGACATCATGGTCATATAATTAGTGAACTAGTATAGATATGTGTTGTAGAGACAAGACAAAATATGGCCTGCCCATCGCCATCCCTATGATGTGCCTAACAAAGTATAGGGTCTTTATGACTTATGCCTTCTTTTTTTTTTTTCAAATTTTTATTGGGTAATAATGCAAGATTACAACATCTGTTTTGCAATATACAATCTGGTATCAACGAACTTTTGTATGTTATACATTGTTACCATGCTTGAGAGTCCAGAACGGTTGTGGTAACTGTTCGAGCACATTACGTTTTAGCATTACGTTTTAGCATTCGTTTGTGTGCGGTACCCTTGGACAAAGTACTCGAGTGCGGTTTGATTTTAGACGTTGTTCACTTTGCATGGGTGGTGTGTTATTAACATACAGGTAGAAATCAAAACATAATATAACGTAACATAACAGTACATTGGGGTGGGTGATGAACTTTCCTGGTATAGCTAGTATGTACCATCGTGGCGTAGAACCTCGTCAGTGTGGATTGTTGCGTTGTGGTAGATTTGTCTGTTTGGGTATGTGGGTCTATAGCCTTTGTGGAGGTGTGTTACGTATGAAAGTTAACCATGGTTCCCAAGTGGCCGTGTAGTCGTGGTATTTGAGTGAAAAGGAGTACGCTAGCTCCTCCATTTCTCTGATAGCGTCTACCCTTTCTATCCAGGCTCTGATCGTAGGGGGTGCAGTTTGCTTCCATTTGGTTGGGATGATGGCGTTTGCTGCCGTTAACAGGTGGTTGATCAGTGTGCGTGAGTGTTTGGGTAGGGGGCTGGGGTACATTAAAAACAACAAGACTTTAGGGTCTTGGGGTAGTTTGTGTCCCGTGATGGTGCGAATAACGTTTGTTATCTGGGCCCAGAATTTACTTATTATTGGGCATTGCCACCAGATGTGGCTTGTGGTTCCCTCCGCTTTCTTGCACCTCCAGCATGTGTTTGGTGCGTTTGGGAAGAATCTGTGGATGCGGGATGGTGTGTAGTGCCATCTGGCTATTCGTTTGTAATTGCTCTCATGTGTGCTGTTGCTTTTGGATGTGCGGAAGACATTGGCGAATATTTTATACCACTCTTTGGTTTGCATTTGTATCCCCAGCTCTGTTTCCCACTTGGATGTATAGGTAGGTAGGAGTTCGTCCTTTCGTCGGCATAATTGTTTATAGAAGGAGGATATGTGGCCCCTCCGGATGCTGTGTTGTGCGCATTGGGTCTCGTATAGAGTGTGGGTTCTATGGCCTTGTGATAGTGGTGGACTTGTGCTTATAAAGTGTTTGAGTTGCTCGTGTCTCAGTCGCGTCATTCCCGTTTGCGATTCAGTGGGTAGTAGTTGTTCAAAGGGAGTGACCCCCTGGTCCGTTAGGACATCTCCCAAAGTCAGTGTATGAGCTTGTTTGGGGAAGTTTCTAAACGCCCTGTGGTCCATGCCTGGGGGGAAGGAGGGGTTTCCCATTAGTGGGTAGAGTGGTGATGGATGTGGTGCTAGGTGTTTGTCTCTCCTAATGGTCGACCAAAGTTTCACTGTGTGTGTGATTGTGGGGTGAGAGGTCCCTGAGCGCGTTTTCGTGTCGGTCTTGTTAGCGAGCCAGGGTATGGCATATATCGGTGTCGCGAGGAAGCTGGCCTCAATCTGTACCCATTGGGCTGTGTTTTTAGGGTATGACCATTCATAAATCCTCGTGAGGATAATGGCTTTGTGGTACGTTTCCAGATCTGGTAGGCCTAGTCCTCCTCGTTGTTTGCTTTTTGTGAGGCATTCGTATTGTAGCCTCGGGGGTCTACCTGACCATATAAAGTTGTTGAATAGTCGCCTGGAGAGGGAGAAGAAAAGCCTTGGTATTTTAATAGGCAAGGTTTGCATTATATATAGAAACTTGGGGAGAATCATCATCTTTAAGATGTGGATTCTGCATAGCCAACCGAATTGTGGTTTATTCCACGATTTGAGTTCGGTATCTACTTTGTTTAGAAGGGTTGTGTAGTTAAGGGCGTATAGGCGTGACAGTGTGGTTGTGAGTTGGACTCCCAGATATCTAATTGACTCTGTGGGCCAGTGGAATGGATAGGTGACGCGGAGCGCTGTTTGTGTGGCGTTCGGTATGTTGAGCGGGAGTATCTCGCTCTTGCCCATGTTTATTTTGTAATTGGAGACTGCATTATATGCCTCTATCTCTTGTATAAGGTGTTGTAGGGATGTTTTTGGATTAGATAGGGTGAACAGTAGGTCGTCCGCAAAAGCGGAGACCTTGTATTCCTGCTCTGCTATTTTAATGCCAGATATGTTTGGGTTGTCTCTTATTCCTTGTAGGAATGGCTCCATGGTGAGGATGAAGAGTAGTGGGGAGAGGGGACAGCCTTGCCTAGTACCATTGGTTATTTGTACGGTATCTGACAATTGGCCGTTCCCACGCACTTTTGCTCCCGGTTTTGAATATATGGCTGCGAGCCATTGTATCCATTGCTGGCCGAAGCCCAGAGTTTTCATTGTGGCCATGAGGAAGGACCAGTCTACCCTATCAAATGCCTTCTCGGCATCTATAGTTAAAATGAGGCTCTGTGGTCCTTTTCCTTTGGCTGTGTGTATCAGGCTTAGGAGTTTCGTAGTGTTATGTTTGGCCTCCCTATTCGGTACAAACCCTGATTGATCCGGGTGTATCAGTCCGTTCAGGAGTGGTTTCAGCCGGTTGGCAAGAATCTTAGTGAAGATTTTCAAATCACAATTTATAAGAGAGATTGGGCGGTAGCTCCCACACTCCTCTAGGTCCTTTCCGGGTTTGGGGATCAATGTGATGTGGGCTTCTAAGGATTCTACTGGGAGTTTGTGTCCTAAAGCCAGTGAATTGAAGGCAGTGACAAAGGGTTTGCAGAGCAGATTTGTGAATGTTTTGAAGTACTTGGTAGTGAAGCCGTCGGGTCCTGGGCTTTTGCCTATGGGGAGGTTTTTAACTACCAGTCTAAATTCTTCGTCTGTTAGGGGTCCTTCAATGGATTGTCTTACGTTTGTGGGGATCGTTTGCGTGATTCTGTTAGAGAGGAAATGGGTTATTTCCTCTGGTCGTGGTGGCGTCTGTCTGAGGTTATACAGGTTTGTGTAGAAGGCATGGAATTCTTTAAGTATGGCTGGGAGTAGGTGAGTGCGTGTCCCGTCTTTGCTTTTGATCGTGGTTATGTATGTGCGTTGCGTGTTTTGCTGAAGGGCTTTGGCTAGCATTCGCCCGCATTTTCCTCCTTGAGTGTAAAATGAATATTTGGTGTGAGTGAGTGATCGTTTGATTTTGGAATTTAACAGGGTTTGTAGGGTTGTGCGTTTGTCAACTAGTTGTTTATAGAGGTCTAGGGAGAGGTTGTGTTTGTGTGTCTGTTCAATTAGGCGGATATCTCGCAGGAGATCAGTGATTTGGGCATCTTTCTTTTTCTTGAGTTTGGAGGCTATAGCTATGATGTGTCCTCTCATTACTGATTTATGAGCTTCCCAGGTTATTGTCGGGGATATGGACGGGGATGTATTTTCCTCAAAGTAGTGTTGTAGTGTGGTTGTTAGTGTATCGACCGTGGCTGTGTCATTCAGCATGGTGTCATTTAGTTTCCATTGGAAGTTGTTGGGTGTCAGAGTTGGGATTTGAAAAACTAGAGACAAGGGGCATGGTCCGACCATGTGATCAAGCCATACTCACATGATTGAATTAAGTGTATATGTCTGTGAGGAACAAATAGCATGTCCAGACGAGAGTATGTGTGTTTGACCGTTGAGTAAAAAGAGTAGTCTCGTCTTTGTGGGTGTATGGTTCTCCAGCAGTCGAATAAATAAGATTTGTCTAATAGTCTGGACATCGTGGTTCTGGTAGCGGCGTTGTATGTCGTGGAGCTGGAAGTAGTGTCTAATTCCGAGTCAAGGGACATGTTTAGGTCACCTCCGAGTATAAGAATGCCTTCGACATGTTTTTCGATTATGTTGAGGTATTTGCGTAGGTGCTTGTGTTGTTTGGTATTTGGCAGGTAGATATTTGCGAAAGTTACAATTGTATTGCCAATTTTGCCTTTAATTATGAGCAGCCTACCGTTTGGATCTGTGTATTGGTACGTGTGGGTATATGGTGTTTGTGCCCCTGTGAGGATGGCTACTCCTCTGGATTTTGCGTCCGTGTAGGAGTTGAAATATCCTGTGGGGTAGTGTCTGTTGCGAATAGTGATGGTGGAGTCTGCTTTTAGGTGGGTCTCCTGAAGAAATGCCTCATCAGCTCTAAGTTTGTGGAGTTCGTGTAGCGTTAGTGCTCTTTTTGTCGGGGAGTTAAGACCCCTGACGTTGAGGGTAACTATGTTGAGGTTTGCCATGATGGAAATTGTGTGAACTGTGTGATCTGTCGTTCACGTATTGTGTACCAGGGGAAGATAACCGATAACAAATGAACTATGTACAAAATTGTGTGTAGGCAGGTGGAGCAAGAAATTGAGATGTTTGGTGTTGACGGGAAGGGTTGGCAGCCTTGTCTGTCGGTGGCTTTCCCCTTGAGAGGCTTTAGGGCCTTTGGGGAGTTGCACGTGCACCGCTTTGGCCGCTCAAGTCTTTCCACCTGCTATCGAGGTTTTATTTTCGTGGGAGGTGGTAGGTTGGTGTGTTGTTATTAAATGTCTCGCCAGAGACGGGCAATCCTATGGATAGTTGTCAGTAGTGAGTAGTGGATCAGGCAAGGGGATCAAATTAGTGGGACAGGTAAGATTGTGTGTTTGTGGAGCAGGTCGATTTTAGAGGAAATGATCCAGAAAAGAGGGGGGGGGGCTGGAGGCTGCTTGCCTCTAGTGGGTTGCCTAATAGTCTAGGGGTAGGCTTTATGTGTCCCCTTGGGCATGGGCTCTGCCTCGTATTTGGAGGAGGCTTGCATCTCAATTGCTTGCTCGGGTGTGCATAAGAAGTGTAAAGTGAGACAAATATTATTCCCATAACAATTGCAGCTCTCCCAAAGAACATAAAATAGAAAACCATCCATTAATTGACATATCATGGTATACATTTCCCGGTAAGACAATCAATCAGATCTCAATTGACCTCAGGGGCATTCCTTGAGGTTGTTGCCAAGGGGAAGAGGGGTTAGTAGTGAGGGAGTGGGGAAGGGGACAGGGGAATGGGAGTGGTATACCGTTACCCGAGATGCCACTCAGTGTCTTTATGAGAGTGGTAGATTATTAGGCTAAAGGGGGAGGGGGGGGCTGGGGTGATTTAGGGGGTGAGGGGAGGCCTTATGCTTGTCAGCAGAGCCTGTACGTATACATTCATTTACGGTAAAACATACATATTTTTTATTTTTATTTTTATTTTTTCCTCTCATACCCCTCCGGAGTGCCATTGCCTCATGTTTCTGTGTGTCCTCTTCCCTGCTGACAGTATGTGGTCTTTCAGTCCAGAACCAGTGTCATCTAGGAGTGTCGGTAGAGTGGAGAGTCTCCTTTTCATAGAGCTCGCGGACCGAAGCAAGTCTAGGTTGTCGTGGGAGATGTCCTGATTTGTATGTTTTCTTGTGATGCTCAGGTATTGTGTCCCTAGGGTGGGGCCTTGAGATGCAGTCTCTGTGGGTGGATTTCTGGATTATTAGTGGTCGTTATAGATCTCTGGACCTTAGTTGGGTCCTTGTCGATTGGGGCAGTGGTTTCTTAGTTGGTGGTCGTCGTCATGTGCCTTGGGTCCCATCGAAGGGCCGGGGGGCCTGCTCTCGGTCTGGGACCTCCTTGGTGGTGCGTTTGGTCGTTGCTTCTGCGTTTGGATGGCGTCTGCCCTCTTTGCTTGTGGGTCATCTGCGAGCGATTTGGGGGTTGTAGCGGCCCATACCAGTCTGGTATGTATATGTCCGGTAGGTCTAGGGCCGAGGTGAAGACCCGCACGTCCTCTGCTGAGGATAGAGTTGCTGTTGTACCATTGTGCGTGGCAGTAAGGGCCAGAGGGAATCCCCAGCGGTATCTTATGTTCCTAGAGCGCAGTAGGTCTGTGAGGGGTTTCATTGTCCTCCTCGCCTGCAGCGTCATCCAGGAGAGATCTGGGAAGATTTGCACAGGTATCTCATGGAATAGCAGCGGTTGTGTCTTCTGGCGGAGATTTCTGAGTATGTCTTCTTTAATAGAGTAGTAATGCAGTCTGCACACTATGTCTCTGGGTGCCTCTGCCATGGGGTTTCTGGGCCTGAGTGCCCTGTGGGCTCTGTCCAGTGCTATAGGGGTTGATACATCTCTTTGCAGTATAAGATTGAATAGCTCTTGGAGGGTTACCTTTAAATCTTCCCCCTCTTTTTCTGGGATGCCCTTTATTCTTAAATTGTTTCTGCGCCCTCTGTTATCTAGGTCATCTATCATTCTATTCATGGATGCTATTTGGGCATTTTGTGCTGTTAGTGTACTTTGGAGATTTTGCATTTGTGTGGCTGTGTAGTCTTGGTCACTTTCTAGTAAGCTGACCCTTTCACTGACCTGTGTTACTTCTGCTGTGATGTCGTCCATTTTTTTCTGGAAAGTCACCTCCAATTTTTGCAGCATGTTTGCAAGGTCTTGCTTAGATGGGAGGTTTCTCAGAATCTCCCTCAGGTCTTTGTCTTTTTCCCTGTCCAGATCCTGTGACAGTGTGTCAGATGCTGCAGGGCTGGATGGGGGTGATTGGGAGAATTCATCCGGCGCCATATTGGGGCCTGCATGGTCGGGCTGCTGGTCGCCGTGATCTTTGAAATATTTGGTGAGCGCTCCGGTTTTCGGCCTTTGCAGTTTGCCGGCTTGTTGGGAGGCTGTGGACATTCTTTTGGGGTGTCCCATTTTGTTAATTAAGCCTGATGGCTGCGGATTGCCCGTCGCGGCGCTCGGAGCTCCGTTTTCAAGCGGCCATTCGCGGTCGCGGCTAGCTCCGCCCCCGACTTATGCCTTCTTGTGTAGGTTCCTTATGACCTATTTTTCTAAGTACATAAAGATGGACAACGAAAGCCCTATATATTCATGGCTCCAGAATAGTTCCAATACACTAGAAATGACATATGACCATTTGTAAAATGTTCGACTGGTGTGTGGCCAGTGGAAGATTCCATAGCCCTTTCTAGTGTTAAGTGCTTTAGTCAACTTTCAATGTGACTTTAGAAGGCATATCTGAGGAGGTTCTTTGTTAGTCATAAATTAAATTGTTCAGTTGATTATAGCAGCAGCCAACTCATGTTAAATGTTTGAAATGAGCTGGATGCATGTTCCTGGTAAGAGACAGTCTTATCAGTATAAGGATCATCATGAAAGGGACTGGAAGCATCTTAGGTTTATGGGATATAGGATCAGAATATTCATAGGATATAGGGAAATAAACCAAAACATTACATTTTTGCCATCTAACAATATTTTTAAAAATAAAGGATGTAGAGTTAACCTTCAGTTCAGCTGCGCTTACCTGATAAAAGAAAAGAGGACATATACTTTGAACATATCTCTAATGAATTTAAGGGTATACTCCATGTAGAAAACATATGTTTTGTTTTTTTTTTGTAGAGGAAAAATAACCAACCGTAAAAATTTAATAAATGTAAAAATGTAATAGAAGGTATTAGGACTCTCAATGTGGAGGTATGTCAACTTGATGAAAGTGAAGGTCTCAAGTCCAATATTTAGCTTTTCTTCCTCTACAAAAAAAATGTATGCCAGTAAATTCTATATGGAGCCTGCAAAACATATCCAAATGTGACTTCAGAAACAAAGTTAGAAAGCTACATGCAAAAGAGCCACAGAAAATAAGGTAGCTGGATCAGAATAGGATTATGTTCTGGCAATAGACTTATAGACATTAAATGAGGTCATGGTTTAAGATAAGGTTATTGAGGATAAGAATGTGGTATTGGTTTGTTTAAAATATTTTATTTGTTGCTATTGAGTCTACCAGGACTATTATTAGGATTACGTCTGAATATATTTCTTACATGAAGTTCTCAGCAACCATGAAAAAATAAGGTTGACAAGCTTTAATAGACATATGCATAAAAACAGGGTGCACTCAGTTTGTTAAACTCTCAAATTCTTTAACAGAAAAGAAATTCACACTTGTTAGATAAATCACAGACTGTAAAAATAGTTTGTTCTTCATTCACATAAAAAAAAAGAAACATTTCAGACCAAAATCTTTCTTTATTCAGTCTAATCAGTGACTTTTTTTTTTACAAGCTTGTGCTTACCTAGCTTAACAATAGCCGTTCGTTGTATTTAGAGGGGTACTCTAAACATGCTAACCACTAGCGCCTCCTTTTAGTAGTTATGGTGCCAGGAATACAATGGAACCATTTCATTATCATGGGGTAAACTGTTTATGAACCATCACAAGAGGTCTTCACAATAGAGGTTGCATAGTTACATAGTTACAAGAGACATGTGTCCATAAAGTTCAACCTTCCTCACGTCTGGTTTTTGCTGTTGATCCAGTTTGAATCACTTCCAATTTTGCAACAAACTAAGACAAAATCCTTCTTGATCCCAGAATCACAGTCAGATCTCTCTCTCCGGATCAAGACACTGTTTCCCCAAATATTAAAAGTGATATCCCTGAATATTGTGTTATTGCAAGTATCTAGTTGCTTTTTAAACATCTGTACAGACTCTGATAAAACCACCTCTTCTCAGAAAATGCCACATCCTTATTGATATTACTGTAAAAAAAACCTTTCCTATGAACATAGTCTAAATCTCCTTTCTTTCAGTTTAAATGCGTGACCTCGTATCCTATGTATAGTTCTGTTTGTAAACAGATTTTCAGAAAATGGTTTAAAGTAGAAGTTCCACTTTAGCTATATCAATTTTGTACAACGTTTAACAGTTTCCATTAGCTGAATTAACACTCTTTCTTTAATTTAATCTTTAATCTACATTAATATCCATTTATGATCACATGAAACCTCAATGACTACATGAAAATCTGCAATTAAATCCATCCCTGCCCTTGAGAGGATTGTTTATAAAACCACCATGTCTACATAATTACTTCTCTAGACTCTTTGTAATATTTTTTTTTATAAATGAAATGCATTAAACATAAAAGCAGAGATATAAACACTCAATGTAGCAAGTTAGTTACAGCTATCAACTGATGTTGCCATGCCTATAGTATTACTGACAGACACTCACTTAACCCCTTAAGGACACATGACATGTGTGACATGTCATGATTCCCTTTTATTCCAGAAGTTTGGTCCTTAAGGGGTTAAAGGACTACTGTAGTGCCAGGAAAACATACTCGTTTTCCTGGCTCTATAGGGTCCTTGGGTCCCCCTCCCGCCGGGCTCTAGGGTGAGGAAGGAGATAATCCCTTACCTTTTTTTCCAGCGCCGCATTCAGCCAGTCCATAGGAAAGCATTCTCAATGATTCTCAATGCTTTCCTATGGACGCTGGTGTCTTCTCACTGTGAAAATCACAGTGAGAAGCGCGGAAGCGCCTCTAGCGGCTGTCAATTAGACCTTTAACAATCACATTTTTCTATCTAGACTGCAAGTGAAAAAAGTCAGAGAAGTTCATAACATGTTTGTGCCTTTCATAAAACTTGACAATCTTTACTTTTGGTGCTAAGTGATGCTAACACATTAACTATTGTAGAAGACCCACCACCATCATTTGTGAATCATAAAGTCTTAAAGAATCCATATCAGT
Source organism: Pelobates cultripes (assembly GCA_933207985.1). Lineage (NCBI taxonomy): Eukaryota > Metazoa > Chordata > Amphibia > Anura > Pelobatidae > Pelobates > Pelobates cultripes. The sequence continues at coordinate 92,067,828 of OW240915.1, forward strand.
CAAAATATAGCTTTTACATGTTTATGCTATAGTCCAATACAGCACTTTGGTTGAGGTAAAGCTGACAATTATATACAAAAGATGATTATGGTGTCCATACATGTCTACGTTAAACCTACTGAAAGAGTGCTACTTGTGAACCTAATATGGTTTCAACACAAAATAACTAAATGTAAGATTATACAGTACTTCTTCTCTAGTTAAATTACCAAGATAATTGTTTCTGCATGTAGAAATGAAAAATTAGTTGACATGCTTTCTGATATGTAGGTTCATTATTTATGAGTCTGGCATTTATGGATAGACTCACATTACACAAAATATTTTTATCAATTATAGGTGTTTAAGAAATTTAGGATACCCCGTTTATCCTTCTGTCATTGCCTTCTTTGTTGTGTTATTGAGTGAAGTTGTTGAAATGTAAAAATCTGAATTCACTTTGCCTTATCTTTCTTTCTGTCACACTCTCTTTTTTAAATTTTATGTGGTCTCTTTTATTATGAATGAAATTCCATGAAAAGTTTTAAAACTGTGTCTCTTTGACACACATCTAACAAAAAAAAAAAAAAAAAACCAGCTTGTATTTATAAAGCACCTTCAGTTAGGAATCCTAAACTTGGGTCAGTGAAATGGCTCGGTTAGTTAAAGGGACGCTATAGTCATCAGAACCACTACAACTTAATGTAGTGGTTCTAGGACATATGACATGCTTCTGCAGGCTCAGCACTGTAAACACTATCTTTTATGAAAAAAAGTCAGTGCAGTGTTTACAATGCTGCCTTTAAAAGCATGGAAATATCAGCCACAAGCCAAAAACACATGGTTATGTGCTTTAAAGCCAACACTCAGCCAGCCACTTGAGAGACTTATTGGACGAGTTCCTACAGTCTTTGCAGATTGGTTTTCAAATACTGCCTGACCCAAGAATCATGTATATGGTTATTAACTAAACGTAGGGATGAGTTTTTCCCATTATTTTTTTTTACAAATATTTCAATAAAAAAAAAAAAAAAAAACTATTTCCTTTCAAAATTTGATGAAATAATTATTTTATAAAAAAAATAGTTTTGAGGTGACAGTTAACTCTATAATTCTAAAAAAAGTTTAGGTTTCATGCACCAGTCAGCATCTCCTCATAGAGATACAATGAATCAGTGCATCTCTTTGAGGAATATTCAGTATCTACACGCTCTGCACTGTGCAGCACTGACTCAGGAAGCATTTCTAGTGGCTGTAATGTGAGTGATGTAATGTAACTAATGTAAATATTACCCTTTTTCTGAAAAGGCAGTGTTTACATTATAAAGGTCAAGTACAAAACCAAGTACAAGCTATAGATACCATAATAACTACATTAATCTCTAGTTGATCTGATGACTATAGTGTCCCTTTTAGAAAAGAAGATACTTTTTGTGCTTACTCAGGATTGTTGAAGCTTTTGGTCTCGCATCAACTGCAGATGTCCTTTGGCGTTCCTTGTGACTGTTAGACAGACCACCTGCTGGGTAGCTATTGCAGGCAGGGATGTTTTGAATTTTGTAATTTTTACCCACAATGTGAAATTAACTTTGACATTCTGATAATTCACTTCATTTTTTTTTAAGTTGACGGGTTTGTTCTAAATTATGCAATTTCAATTCACACTAATTCATTGTTTAATGAATACATGCTGTTGTCAGTTGGATATAAAAATAGTTGATTTGGAAACAACTCTTCCCCTGTCAGACAGTCCTATTTGTCAAAAGTGGATCCCTACCTGCACATAAAGAACAGAAAGAAATAGGTATCAACTGGCTTTAGAGTGGCTGGGCTAAACATGAAAGAAAATATACAAAATGGTGTAAAATAAACTTTAAAACAGCCCCAAATAGTCCTGATTATGGTGAGACATTTGCAATTTTGGGGTCCCATCCCACCATCCCGATTTAGTACCCACATCCTGTTTTTTAATTTACTACAAATCTGTGTTTATTAAATACAATTCATTAAACTGTGAATTGTTGAAAATTGACTATGGGATTTAAAATATAAAGATCAAAATAGCTGAACTGGAAAAATGATCCAACATAATTTTATTTCTACCTCTGTTATTATGGCTGTTTTAAAATTCCTCAGGCCCAAAAAAAATACCCACTTTAGTAAATAACACTGAGTTTTACTTTTATTTTCTTTGTAAGAAAATATGTTGCATTTCTTCACATATTTTAAAAAAAGACCCTCTCAATGACATAATTCTCTTGCAGCAATTATTTTACTGTTCAAAAATCGAGATGATAGGTTGTTGAACGGTTTACCAAAACAAAATCTCGTTATATTTTGTAGAGCCTTTGTGTGGTTTTATAACTCATATTGTGACCAGAAAGGACCCTGTAGTAACATGTGTTTTGTGTGATCATCTTCAAATAGCAGATGACATCATAGCAGTCACTTTTAGGTTAAATGATAAATGTGTTGCTAACGATGTTTGAGATGTTTCAGCTACATCAGCAGCACCGAAACCCTTTTTATAAATGAAACCTGAAAATAGCCATCAAAGAGCTTTTACGCTAAGCTTCTTGCTAAGCAAAAACCGCTGCATCTATCATGACATAGCTTGTTTTGCAAAGATGACATAATCCGTTTCTGGTATTTTAAATTTACAACACCATTAGGAATAACCCATTTCCCACACATAAAAGAAACCATTAGAAATGTTGGGCTTACTTTTATATGTGGATTAGAGAACCTATTGCAGAAAAGAACAACAATTTTAAGAAATTCTATGATGCAAAATGTCTACGTGAATAGTAAACAGTGCACATTTGCATTAGAGAAATGTTTTGTTCTTTTTTTTCAGTTTAGATTATTATTATTATTATTATTTTAAATATTTATATAGTGCCAGCAAATTCTGTAGCTCTGTACAATGGGTGGACTAACAGTCACGTAATTGTAACCAGACAAATGGACGCACAGGTGAGAGGGGGTTGAGGGCCCTACTCAATGAGTTTACATGTTAGAGGGAGTGGGGCATAGTGACACAAAGGGTATATATAAGTAGGGGTAATGAAATAGGTTGCTAGAAAAGTATTCACTGAGAACTTAGTAGGTTATTTTTGACATTACAACACTTCAATTTTTTTCATGGGAGGTGTAGTCCAAAACATCTGCGGTGCCAAAGGTTGCCTATGCCTGCCGTAGGAAATCGATCAGACAACTGGTACTTTTACTTCCTGGTCTGTTTAGCTCGGTAGATCTAAACTCAAGAGGCAGTAACTGCCCAGAGCACCTGCCTTGCAAAGACTTCTTATTGAGCTGCATTAGGAAGTCTGTGATTGGACAGACACATACAGTCTGGGCATGGTTAGAAGGGGAGGGCTTGTAAAAGCTGCAGACAGTAAAACTGCATGTTTTGCAAGCTGTTTATATAAACCCCCAAGAGAAAAATGCATTATTAAATGTGTGCAGGTTTTCATATGGGGTACATGTACTAAACAGTGATTTTTATATATTTTGTATTTGGTCAGTGGAGTGTCCCTTTAACATTTGTGTCAGTATGCACAGTCTTTGTTAATTTTTTTATATTTAACATACCTCCCAAGTGTCCCTATTTAGGAGGGACTGTCCTACTGTTCCACTTTTCTAGGAGCTTCATGCTTTTGGTGTGTCTGAGTGAATAACAGAGCTTCACAGAAAAAAATAAATACTTGCAGTATTGTATCTTTAAACCTGAATACACATATGTAATGTTCAGTATGAGTAAATAAAATACTAGCTCTAAATTACAGTTGCATAAAATGTCATTAGTAAGACACCTACAATTTCTCAGAACCACCCTGACCATGGCCACACTCCCACACACAGCTTTACAAGTAAAAGTTGTGTAGCCCTTTCTCCGTTTGATATGTTGGGAGGTATATATTTAAGAATACAGAATATAGTAAGAACAGTAAGCAGATTAAATACCAATGAATATATATTAGTTGAAATCCATTTTTTTCTGCTACCCTTTATAAAGAATGTGCATGTGATTTGACCTTTACAAACTGACGAGAGCCTACTCGGGGGTTATCACACAGCACTAAATCTAGTTGACTTTCAGTTCATCAACCCAGATTCTGTGTTATCTGAAATATCAACACAATGTTTAAATAAGCCTCCAGCTGCACAATTTTGTGTGTTAAACGATTAAAATATAAGTTGCAAAGTAAACATATTTTTTTCTGTATATTTTTAATGCATTTTTGAAAGTGACCTTATGTTTATTTTCTTTCAGTCATTTAAGTCAAAGGACGGTTACCTTGTAATTGGGGCAGGCAACGATCAACAGTTCTCTACTGTTTGCAAGGTAAGCCCTGTGATGACATAATGCAAGTGTTCTTCATAATGATCATCTCACATGTTTCTCTTACAAGCCACCTTTTTAAACATTCTAAGTTGTAAAAACAAGACTGATAGGAATGGCCATTTGATAATGGGCTAATTATTATTTTTCTTGGCAACCCTAAATACTGCTGGGTAACTGAGCCCTATACATGACCTGGTTGACACACACCAGATTGTACAAACTTAATTAATGTATACAGTTTTGATAGAAATTGCCTAAATAAAAAGCTATCAGTTTACAGTCAGGCTTGCTTCATTTCTATATAGGAGAAGGGGAAAAGCTATGTTCTTGACCATACCATGAGTATTTGTAAGGTTAACTATGTCAACTTTTATCCTAAACATAGTATAGAAAATATTTATGTACATAACCAGAGAGCGTAACCAACATACACAGAAATACAATGGTCTGATTTAAAGAATAGCTTCAGCAATATGTTGGAATAAAATAAACGTGTTAATATGAGAATTGGACTAACAGGTATTTCTTAATATCCAGTCTAAAATAAAGGTCTCTTTGTGAGTTTATAGGTAAAGGACCCTCACAGCTGAGCAGGAACTGAGCTCAGTAGATCTGTCGGTCAATTCCATAAATACAATATATGGAGATTATATATTAGTATTTAGTATTTATATTCCATCTGTTGAATATTCACTGCTGAGCAAAATGTCTTCACCAAATTTTGTTTTACAAAGTGTTAGGTTATAGTTATGGAGTGTGTTTTATTTTAATTGTATTAACCATATATATAGTTTTTATTTTCAATTTAAAATTAGTTTTGCTTCATATGTTACCCTTCCTGCCTCTCTCTTTCCAAATAATTTCCCATTTTTCTCCAAAATAATTCAGTACCCAACACCATAACTTAGGTTTCATGGAGTTGTAGTACAGTTATTTATTTATTTTTATAGAAGAAAGCTGAAATATGTCTAAACTCCCATAAACCATTAGGCATGTGCATGGGAAAAAATTTCGGTTCGGTTCGGCATTCCGAAATTCGGGACTTCGGCAATTCAGCACTTCAGATCTTCGGCAATTTCGGCACTTCGGAACTTGGCCACTTAGGAATTTCGGCAACTACGGCACTTCGGCACGTTGACACTTCGGAATTTCGGAACTTCTCTTGCAGCTGCTTGGTAGATAACTCCCTAATTCCCACGGTATTAGGGAGTTAATTACCAAAAGGCTGAAAGACCTAAATTGGTCTTTCAGCCAAATTTACTAAAAAAAAAGAGGTCCCCCCAACCGAGCCCCACCCATGAGCGGCGGGTGGGAGCCCTAAATTAGAATAATGGGGGGACCTATTGCCCCCCCAGCCCCCACCCCTGAGCGGCGGGTGGGGGCCCTAAAGTAAAATAATGGGGCCCTATTGTCCTTCCCCCAGTCTCCCACCCCTGAGCGGTGGGTGGGGCCCTAAATACTAATTGGGGGGGACCTAATGTCCTCGCCCCTGGCCCCCACCCCTGAGCAGTGGGTGGGGGCCCTAAAAGACTAATTAGGGGGGGACCTAATGTCCTCCCCCCTTGCCCCCACCCCTGAGCGGTGAGTGGGTTACCCTAAATACTAATTGGGGGGGACCTAATGTCCTACCCCATGGCCCCACTGCACAGGGGTGGGGGCCAGGGGGGAGGACATTAGGTCCCCCCAATTAGTATTTTAGGGCCCCCACCCAACGCTCATGGTTGGGGTCGCAGGGGGGAGGACATTAGGTCCCCCCCAATAGGTCCCCCAACCACCACTCAGGGGTGGGGGCCAGGGGGGAGTACATTAGGTCCCCCCAATTAGTATTTTAGGGCCCCCACCCACCTATCAGGAGTAATTTCTAATTTAGGGCCCCCACCCACCGCTCAGGGGAGAGGACATTATGTCCCCCCCAATTGGTATTTAGGGCCCCACCCACCACTCAGGGGTGGGGTCCAGGGGGGAGGACATTAGGTCCCCCCCTTATTCTAATTTAGGGCCCCCACCCACCGCTCAGTGGTGGGGTCTGGGGGAGGACAATAGGTCCCCCCATTACTTTACTTTAGGGCCCCAACCCACCGCTCATGGGTGCTCACTGTTTAATAGACATACCCTTACTCGCAGTATAGTGAGTAGGGGCATAATTTACTAATACTAAGTAATCACTTAGTATTAATAAATTTGGCTGAAAGACCGTGGGAATTAGGGAGTTATCTACTTATTAATTCCTGTCATTACATTGACTGGCCAAGTAACTTACATTTTATATGAATGTGTTGTAAGTGTTGCAAACGCTTACAGCTGAATCTTGGCTATGTTTGTATACTTTTTATTTAAAATAGTATACAGTGTAACATTCTTCTTCTTCCACTGGGTAAGTATATTAGTACTTAGGCAATACTGTACTTCAGAACTTTGGCAATTTGGCATTTTGGAACTTTGGCAGCTTCGGAACTTAGGCACTTCAGCACTTCGGAACTTCGGCACTTTGACACCTTGGAAATTCGGTAATTTCAGAACTTTGGGGCCTCGGCACTTCGGCTATTCGGACATTCGAAAGTACCCGAATGTCCGAATTGCCCGAAATTCGTCCGAATTCATATTCGGCCCGAAACGAATTGCACATGTCTATAAACCATTACTATGCCCATAAAGGATTGCAGATAGGGTACGCTCAGTAGTGTTAATAGTAGATGGTTAGGTGAGCACAGTCACTTCTTACTGGTGACAGCTCAGTGGAGAATGCGTTAATGTCATGTTTTTCTTTTACCTTTTATTAAGAATGTGCACCTACAGTATTAATTGTACTGTTTGAAATATGTCTACATTTAGTCCACGCATGTTGGTGTATCTCTGTTGTCACATGCATTTTAAAGTAATAGAATATTACATCTCATATGCAATTTATATTGACCGATTACCACTTCTGTGCCAGAGTTACTTCATGAATTGTGTATCCGTGTCTAGATTTACAAGCTATTGTTTGCTAAGTACAATTTATTTAAAATAATCTGAGTCATATAGTTGTAGCATTGATGGTGCCTGAGCTTTAAAAGGTTCGCTGAGTGCTATGGACCTGTCATTAAATGCCTTTTTTAATTTACCCAGAATTTGTTTTTCTTCTGCTATTATCTATTATTAATAAAGTAACAGCAACTCCATGACTCCATGACACTCATCCATGTATCATTGACATAGCTCTTGACTTTCTTGTAGTAATTACCTTTCCCTTTTGTCATTACTTATACTAGCCTACTTTTCTTTGATGACTGATGTTTTGGTTAAGCTGCGTTGCTTATCTTAATATTGAGTTGGAGTAGCTTAATAGTCTGTATAATCATGTGCAGTTTTTTAAGAAGCAGAACTGCATAGAATTTTGGCTGCCAAACCTGCTGTCCAAGAATCAGGGCACCAGTGGGAGGGAAGTAAAGGGGCGGACCAGGATGTAATTTCACTGGCTACACCCAAAAGTGACAGGGCCAACCCGTAAAGGGGGCGTGTCCACCCACATTACTGGCAGGTCAGCTTGGTATGAATAAACATCAGGCTGCCTGTCAATAATTTTACCCAACCCACTTAGGGCTGGCCCTGCGAGTAGCACATGTTAAACTTCCCCCTGGACCCAAACACTGTCTTTTTGGTTCCATAGATAATGATATATCTTTTGGCTTTTGGGGAATTGCCATTTCTTTAGTTCAATTCCAAGAGGATCATAAATCCTGAAATACTTTCTCCCACTGGTACTCAACTATAATCCACATAGTCACTAGATATGCTGCTTTTCATACACATCTCCCACTTCTAATTCAGGCTTTTCTAGATCCATGTGGTTGTTCAGAAGGACTCTGTGTCAGGAACCAAGAACCAGACAGAGACAGATCTAGATGCAAAAACACCTTTATTTAATAAATAACAAAGGAATAACCAAAAGCAAAGTCCAGGAGGCAAGCAGGGGTCAGTCACCAGAGCGGGTAGTCAGACGAGCCAGGATCAGGAGAACGGAGAGCTGCGGAGTCAGGAACAAGGCCAGAGTCAGGAACCAGGAGCAAACAGGAAACACAGGAACAAGGAGACTTCTGGGGAACAGGAAACCACGCAAGGGCAATGAGGTTCTGGGATTTGCTGCTTAAATAGGCTGAACTGATTAGCAGCAGGGTTGATTACTATTCTCAGGTGAGTAACCGTGGCAACATGCTGAAGGACCTGATCGTAAATTACAGCTGAAACTTCAGACACTGAAAAAGGAAGGGTGGCTGTTTAAAACAGCAAAGAAACCCTGACAGTACCTCCCCCTCAACGACTCCCCCCATCTCTGCTGGTGGGTCCGGGCTTCATGGGGAAGCGAGCGTGATAGGAACGAAGGAGGGATGGTGCATGGACATCAGAGGCTGGAACCCAGGAGCGTTCCTCTGGACCGTACCATTTCCAGTGCACCAAGTATTGGATCTGTCCTCTGAAGACTCGTGAGTCAATGATGCTGCGTATTTCATATTCCTCATGATTGTCAACCGGAACAGGACGTGGACGTGGTACTGAGGTGGTGTAATGATTACATACCAACGGTTTCAAGAGGGAAACATGGAATATATTAGAGATGCGCATGTTAGCAGGAAGGTCAAGTGCGTAAGCTACAGGGTTAACCCTTCAAAGTATACGAAATGGCCCGACATATCGGGGTGCCAGTTTTTGTGAGGGAACACGGAGCCGTAGGTTCTGAGAAGACAGCCAGACCCTCTCTCCGACCTGATAGGTAGCTGCAGGAAGACGTCTGCGGTCGGCCTGGAGTTTGTAGTTCTGCATTGCGCATTGCAAAGAGTTCTGAACCTGCACCCAAGTGGAACGGAGTTCCCTGAGATGTTCCTCCAATGCCGGTATCCCTTGTGGCATGAACGTATCAGGCAATATGGACGGTTGAAAGCCATAGTTCGCCAAGAACGGGGATAGCCGGGAAGAGGCATTAATCGCACTATTGTGGGCAAACTCCGCCCAGGGTAGCAGATCAGACCAGTTGTTCTGGTGGTCAGAAATGTAGCAACGCAGAAACTGTTCCAGTGTTTGGTTAGCTCGTTCCGCGGCACCATTGGATTGCGGGTGGTAGGCAGAGGAGAAGGAAAGCTGAATTCCCATTTGTGTACAAAAAGCTCTCCAAAATCTGGACACAAACTGGCTACCCCTATCTGAGATTATCACTTTGGGTAACCCATGCAAACGAAAGACCTCCCGAGCAAAAATTGTTGCAAGTTCCTGAGAAGTTGGTAGTTTTTTCAAGGGAATGCAATGCGACATCTTTGAGAATCGGTCAACAACCATGAGAATGACTGTATTGCCACGGGAGACCGGAAGATCTACGATAAAATCCATGGACAAGTGGGTCCAGGGTCGTTCACCATTAGGTATGGTTTGCAGGAGACCCACTGGAGTGTGTCGTGGGGTTTTATTTTGAGCACATACAGGACAGGCAGCTACAAAAGCGGTGACATCCGAACGGAGACTAGGCCACCAAAATTGCCGAGAGACGGACCAGATTAATTGTTTTTTGCCTGGATGTCCAGCTGCTTTGGGGTTGTGATATGTACTTAATAATTTAGTACGGAGATTAATAGGTACAAAACAACGGCCATTAGGTTTCTCTGGAGGAGCATTACTTTGTGCAGCCAGAATCTCCTCGCCTAGGTGTGAGGTGAGGCTAGTACGGATGGTGGCCAGTATATGGTCCGGAGGAATCACAGGAGTAGGGGTTATCTCCTCTCTAGATGGAGGGGAGAACTGTCGAGACAAGGCATCAGCCCGAATGTTTTTAGTACCGGGCAAGTAAGAAACCACATAATTGAATCTTGATAGGAAGAGAGCCCATCTAGCTTGCCTGGGGGAAAGTCGCTTAGCTTCGGAAAGATATGTAAGATTCTTGTGGTCTGTGAGGATGAGAATTGGCACTGAAGTACCCTCAAGAAGGTGCCTTCATTCTTTGAGAGCTAAAATTATGGCTAGAAGTTCTCTATCACCAATCTGGTAATTGCATTCCGCCGGTTTAATTTCTTCGAGAAATACCCGCACGGATGCCTGGAGCTGTCTGGGTTAGGACGTTGAGACAGGAGGGCGCCTACTCCTGTCTCAGACGCATCGACTTCAAGAATGAATGGTAAGGCAGGGTTAGGGTGTGCCAGTATAGGAGCAGCAGCAAAGGCGACTTTGAGAGACTCAAAGGCAGAAATGGCTTCCTGTGACCAATGCTGTGGATCAGCATCTCTCCTGGTCATATCCGTGAGTAGTTTAATTAAGGAAGAAAAGTTGCGTATGAACTTCCGATAATAATTGGCGAAGCCAAGAAAACGCTGTATAGAGCGAAGACCTGTAGGTCGAGGCCATTTTAGTACAGCAGAAAGTTTCTCTGGGTCCATAGAGAATCCAGCATCTGAGATAACATAGCCCAAGAATGTGACCTGTTTGCAGTTGAACTCACATTTCTCCAATTTACAGAACAGATTATTTTCTCTAAGTCTCTGTAGAACACTAGAAACGTCTGCGTGGTGGTTCTCGAGAGATGTGGAATGGATAAGAATATCGTCAAGATAAACCACCACACATTGCTGCAGCATATCTCGCAGGACGTCATTTATAAATTCCTGAAAAACCGCCGGAGCATTGCAAAGACCAAAGGGCATTACTAGGTATTCGTAATGCCCGCTCCTGGTGTTAAATGCAGTTTTCCATTCGTGGCCCTCTTTTATCCGGACGAGATTATATGCCCCTCTCAGATCAAGTTTAGTGAAGACCGTTGCTTCCTTGAGGCGGTCAAATAACTCTGTGATCAACGGAATGGGGTACGCATTCTTAATAGTAATGCGATTGAGACCCCTATAGTCGATACAGGGTCTCAACTCACCACTCTTCTTTTTCACAAAGAAAAAGCCAGCCCCAGCAGGAGAAGATGACTTCCGAATGAATCCCTTTGACAACGCATCGGTAACATACTCCTCCATGGCTCGATTCTCTGCTACAGACAGCGGGTAAATCCGGCCACGGGGAGGATTGGCACCAGGTTGGAGTTCGATACCACAGTCATACGGACGGTGTGGTAGCAGAACGCTAGCTTGACCTTTGTCAAATACATCTTGGAATTCTTGGTACTCAGCGGGTAAGGAAGAGGCAGAAACTGTGCCCAAAACTTTGACCGGTTTCCGGAGACAGGAACATGTGCATTGCTGGGACCAAGATAATATCTCAGATTTGCGCCAATCAATTGTGGGGTTATGCTTCTGTAGCCAAGGGTATCCCAAAACAACCTGGTAGTATGGAGAGGAAATGACCTGGAATTGGATCATCTCGTGATGTAGAGCCCCTACAGCCAAAGATATGGGCACGGTTTCCTGGGTCACGAGGGTTGGCTGTATAGGTCGGCCATCGATGGCTTCGAAAGCTAGTGGGGAGTTGCAAGGCTGTAAGGGTATAGAGTGCTCTGATGCAAATGCACAATCTATAAACAAGCCTGCGGCCCCAGAATCAAGAAATGCCCGGGTTTTAATGGATGACTCCGGCCAGGAGAGGATAATAGGCACCAAGGGTTTGTCCTTATTTATCTCTGGGTCTGCAGAAAGACCCCCCAAGATCTGCCCCTGACAGTATCTTGGGTGCGGGCCCTTTACCGGACGAATCGGGCAAAACTTTAATATGTGACCGTGGTGTCCGCAGTATAGGCACAGGCCCTCCCTCCTCCCAAAGGCTCTCTCCTCGACAGAGAGGCGTGAGAAGCCTAACCGCCTCGGCTCCACACCGACAGAGGACTCAGGACCAGGAGGCATGGGAGGTGAGGGAGGTTTGGGTGTGCAGGAAAAGCTCGGTGCCAAGCATACTGGAGGCCTCCGCAGGCGCTCCCTGGATGAGGATCTCTCTCGGAGTCTGATGTCAATGAGGGTGACAAATGATATCAGTTCCTCGAGATCTTTCGGTAATTCTCTGGCTGCAATCTCATTTTTCATTACATCGGAGAGCCCCTGTGCAAAGGCAGCCACGAGAATCTCGTTATTCCAGCCACCCTCTGCTGCCATGGTACGGAATTCACTGGCATACTCAACAATAGTTTTCGTGCCCTGAGTATTAGACATGAGTTGTTTGGCAGTAGGAGTGGAGCGAGCTGGAATATCAAAAACCCTTTTAAAGGACGCAACAAATTCAGGGTAATTGTAAATGATGGGCCTCTCTGCCTCCCAGAGAGGTTTTGCCCAAGCTAGGGCTTTTTCAGACAGCAAAGAAATCATGAACTGGACTTTGTCGCTGTCTGTAGGAAATGCCTGGGGCAGCATTTCAAGGTATAACCTGATTTATAAATTCTTTGCACTGAGCTGGGTTGCCCCCAAAATACTGAGGGAGCGGGACAGACTCAGTCATTCCTCTAGCCACAACAGGTTCGGAGGCTACAACCGGTGCTAGAACAGGAAGTGAGGCAGAGGCGGCCGCAATCGCAGGCTGGCCGGGTTTTGGATTCAGATGGGCATACTGGTCCAAATGGTGGTTCTGCTGGTCCCACCGGGTAAATAGGTTAGGTATAGGTGTATTGCCTGTACAATCTGTATTCATGGCCCTTGCGTAATGTCAGGAACCAGGAACCAGACAGAGACAGATCTAGATGCAAAAACACCTAAATTTAATAAATAACAAAGGAATAACCAAAAGCAAAGTCCAGGAGGCAAGCAGGGGTCAGTCACCAGAGCGTGTAGTCAGACGAGCCAGGATCAGGAGAACGGAGAGCTGCGGAGTCAGGAACAAGGCCAGAGTCAGGAACTAGGAGCAAACAGGAAACACAGGAACAAGGAGACTTCTGGGGAACAGGAAACCACGCAAAGGCAAGGAGGTTCTGGGATTTGCTGCTTAAATAGGCTGAACTGATTAGCAGCAGGGTTGATTACTATTCTCAGGTGAGTAACCGTGGCAACATGCTGAAGGAGCTGATCGTAAATTACAGCTGAAACCTCAGACACTGAAAAAGGAAGGGTGGCTGTTTAAAACAGCAAAGAAACCCTGACACTCTGTCATCATTCTGTAGCCATCTGTGTCTTATGTCTCAATGTTTGTCTATTCTTGAACTTCTGCTGGGGTATTTGCCAACAATGGCTGCTTTGCATTCTTGACATGCAATTCTTCTTGGGTGCTCATTTGTATCCTTAATTGAGACATGTAAGGTCCAGTGCCTCTCAAATGCCTCCTTTTTCTTCTCAGAACCTGTCCTGATTTTGTTAGCACTTCATATGATCAGATTCCCATAGGAGCTTGTAGGCATGCATAATGCCTCTTTACTCTGATTCACTAGAGGTTGTAGCCACATTTATCGACATTTAGCCACTTAAGATCTTTGTCTTCTATGTTGTAGGGAGCATGATTGCAGTGATCACTTCCTGCTCAAGTGTTGGTGCCTTCCATTCATTACTTGATCTGTAATAACAGACTCCTTCTCATTGGGAGTAACAATTTGGTTATTCAACCCATCGGTTTTTAAAGGGGACTGTACTCCAGGCCCTGTGTTGGTGTGTTGTGGTGAACTAACAATTCTAATTAAGGATCATTTCCAGATCATATGGCCTTTGGCAGTAGGCTCTGGCCATTTTTATTGCTGACTCCGCTTTCCCATTGCTCTGAGATTATACTGGTGATTAGGTAACATGGTCAAAGTCCCAATTTCTACTGAAGCCTTTAAACTATTTTGAGATAAACTAGGGTCCATTATCTGTCTGGAATTCCATGTTTGTCAAAGTGTACCTTTAATTGTTATTACTGTAGTGGATCTTGTATCCATCAGATTGACTATCTCTCAGAACTAATTTTTTAAATATTCCTTATCAAAGAGGGGCTGATGGGGGAGAAAGAAACACAGAGGGACTGTGAAGGGGCGAAAGACACACAGAGAGGCTTGAGGGGGAGAATGACATACAGAGGGGCTTGGGGGAGACACCCAGAGGAGCTTTGGAGGGCAGAAAAATGCAAATGTGCTTGGGGAGAAAGAGACACACAAAGGGCATGGGGGTGTAAAAGACACACAAGGTTGTTGGGGGGAAGAAAGAGACAGAATGTGGGAATGGGAATACATGTTTGTGTTCCTGACCCTATAGTGCTCCTTTAACATATTAAAGAAAGTTTGGTAATGGGAATGAAATGTTGAATGTATATATATATATTTAATTGTTTTTTTAAATTAATTAATTTTATTTATTTTTATTTAAAAAAAATCTTTATTCGCCCTTTTCTTCTGTCCAGGGAGGGAGGGGGGGGACATTGCAAGCCCCGGTGGTGAGTGAACTCTAGCCAGGGCCAGATTAACATAGGGGCTGATGGAGCTGCAGTTCCAGGCCCAGGCCCATGGAATAGGCCCATTAAAAAAAACAAAAAAAAAAGTTTGTTTTTTTTTTACACACTACTCATAGTTTTGCCACCTGACTAGTATTTTTCCAGCACAGCCAGTATTTGAGGCTGCCTGGCTGTGCCGGTATTGCAGTAATACCGGCAATACAAATGCAAATATTTTTCTCAGTATAAACAGAGATTACTCTGCAATACCAGCACCAGCCGGTAGGGGTCACTGTGTGTGGAGAGAGGCAGGGATAGGAAGTTACAGCAAATCCCTCCCTGCCTCTCTCTACTCACTGATCCGCGGGGGAGCAGCTACACAGCACAGAGAGTTCAGACTGCAGCTCCCAGCCTGCAGAGACAGACTTCAGCTCAGGGAAGTGAGGGATGAGGGGAAAAGCAGCAGGGAGACATGGGGACACTAGGGGACACTGAAAAACTAGGGGACACTGAGACACTATGGGACACTGTGAGACATGGGGGCGCTGAGACACATGGGGACGCTGTGAGACATAGGGACATTGGGAGACACATTGGGACACGGAGACACTAGGGACACAGTGTCTCCTAGTGTCCCCATGTCTCCCAGCCAGTGTCCCTAGTGTCTCAGTGTCCCCATGGCTTCCAGTGTCCCCTAGTCTCCCAGTGTCTGTGTCCCCATGTCTCTCAGTGTACCCATGGCTCCCAGTGTCCCCAAATGTCTGTGTCCCCATGTCTCCCAGTGTTCACATGTCTCCTAGTGTTCACATGTCTCCCAGCCAGTGTCCCTAGTGTCTCAGTGTCCCCATGGCTCCCAGTGTCCCCTAGTCTCCCCATGTCTATGTCCACAAGTTCCCCCATTTCTCCCAGTGTCCCCAAGTGTCTCAGTGTCCCCATGACTCCCAGCCAGTGTCTCTTGTGTCTCATTGTCCCCATGTCTCCCAGTGTCTGTGTTCCCATGTCTCTCAGTGTCCCTAGTGTCTGTGTCCCCAAATGTATCAGTGTCCCCATGTATCCAAGTGTCTGTGTCCCCATGTCTCTGTGTCCCTAGTGTCTGTGTCCCCATTTCTCCCAGTGTCCCTATGTCTCCCAGTGTCCCCAAGTTTCTCAGTGTCCCTGGGTCTCTATGTGTCCCCGGGTCTCTATGTGTCCCCGGGTCTCACTTTGTCCCCATGTCTCTCAGTGTCCCCTAGTATCCTAGTGACACAGGACACACTGAGACATGGAGATACTGGGAAAAATGAGGACACTGAGACACTGGGAGACTAGGCGACTGGGCGACATGGGGACACTGACACTCATACATAGGGACACTGATGTCAGGCTGGCCTTCCAATTCTTTGGACAGACATGCCCACTTTTTTGGGCATTTTCGACCCTTTTTGCAGTTCTGGTCACGTGATTCGTGTCAGTGGCCCACCACCCCTCCCATTTGCTTCCTGCTTCACTGGACACTTCTGTTAGGGAGTATGGATTAACTTGAAAGATGAAAGCATAAATTATAGAGAGATTAGCATAGAGTATGTGTTTTCTTATAGCTGCATCCTTAGAATTTCCCTCCAACACCATCTCCATCAGATACATGACGCTTGGGAGGTATGACGGTTTTAGTGTTTTTGGTCGATAAGATTCTGTAATTAGGCCCATCATAATTGTCAGCACCAGGTCCAATGGGCTCTTAATCTGGCCCTGACTCTAGCCTGCAGCTGCTCCGGCTACAGTTCATTCTCGCAAGATCCCAGCACTGGAGCATTGCTATTGTAACCGCAGTTACGCTCCCAGCTCATGAGAGGATTATTAAGCACCTGGCAAAGCTGATGGCTAAAGATCCGAGGTCTTCTTTCCCTCTCTTAAAGTACCAGTGGGCTGATGAGGGAGATATTTGATCTCCCTACAAGCCATTGATGGCACACAGCAATGCCGGCACTTGGATATTATTATTAAGCTGCGTCCTTAATGTCAATGTAAATTAACTTTTTCAATATGGATCATGGGTTTCCCAAGGCTCATTGATGCACGTGGGCGAAGGCTAGACCTTCAGAAGAGCTACTGTAGCTCAATTTCCTGAAAAACGTAATGCTGGCCACGAGAGAAAGGTGTCAAAACACACAGTGCATCGTAGTTTGTTGTGTATGGTGCTTTCTAGCCACAGACTTGTAACCATGATAACCACTGTCTAACGCCGAAAGCGCCTGTCATGTGGATTTACTTTGGTATTTACCACCTACCTAAAGATTGTTGCAGACCATGTACTTCCCTTTATGGCAATGTTGTTCCCTTATGGCAATGGTTTCTTTCAGCAGCCTAATGTACCCTGCCACACTGCAAATATTGTACAGGAATGGTTTGAGGAACATCTCGAAGAGTTCAAGGTGTTGCCTTGCCTCCGTATTCACCAGATCTCAATCAGATTGAGCATCTGTGGGATGTATTGGAACAACAAATACGCTCCAACTTCAAAATGTTCACAACTTAAAGGATCTACTGCTAAAGTCTGGGTGCCAGATACCACAGGACACATTCTGAGGTCTTGTGGAGTCCATGCCTCAAAGCATCAGAGCTGTTATGGCAGCATGCGGGAGACCTACATGATATTAGGCAGAGTGTTTTAATGTTGATCAGTGTATGTTAATGCTGATCAGGGACTTAGCTGCTTTTAACTTCTTTTCACCAGACCAGAGGGTGGAACAGTCTGTAACTCTATCTGTTGGTGTTTGTTAATTTTTGCAGTTGGGAAACGGACACTACTCATTACAAATAGTGACAGGCATGGTGAAGCTAAAAATTAGCAGAAAGGCTGCAAATGAGTAGTGGGAGGGGGTGAGAGTGATCAGGTCTCTGTCATACATATACATACATTTTTGATATAGTTAAAAAAAATAGATTTCAACAAGAATACAATATATCATACTTTAATTATTTTGTATTTTTTATAATTAAGTTTTCCCGTTTGGGATTCTTCTAAGGCACTACCTAATGTGCTACTGGTAAACATCATAAAAACTAAAACGTCCTCACAGTTCAAAGCAGTACTTATTACTTAGTACTTATTACTTATAGGTTGTATAGTTATTATGTTTGTTTTTCAATTGTTTAATAAGTGTGTTGAGCGTGCCTCTGCATTTTGCTAGTACTGCTCATCTTTTGCTCAAGAAGTAAGATCATTTTACTTGAAAAAGAAAATCACTGCAGCATTTCTCATGGATATTGTGAGATGCAGAGAATTCATTTAAATGTAAATTTCATGTTTTGTGCAAAAATTGAGAGGCTCTGAATCAGTCTGCATGTTATTAGAATTAGAAGTTCAAACCTCAGCTAATAGTGTGAAGTGATGTCAATTTTAACTCTGCACAAAATTAAGTCATTCAACCATGATCAAAGCATAGATTTCACAGAAAGGGTTGTTGGTACAAATACTAAACACTCATTGATTGTTGCCTGAGAATTTATTTACATTGCTCTAAGATGTATGTTCTAAGTGGTTTCAGACATGCCACACATTTGTGTTTGCAATTGTTTGATCTTGGGGGGAAAATAGCTATTTAATGTTTAATGCTATTTTTATTTTCTAAATGTTTGTAAAATAGCTAAAAATATGCTTTATTTCCCCCCACATAAAAGTACGTTTTGACACTTTACAATAGTTATATTCTGTTGCTTATTTATTTATTTGCAAATATCACAATTAAATTCACAAAATGCTTTAGAAAAATAATATGCATTAATAGTATACTATTTTTTATTTTACTTCAATAGTTATTTTGCAACATTCCCATATATATTAAGTATGTTCATATACTGTTAATACGTCAGGTATTAAGAATTAACATTGCTTCTTTTCAATAAGTTAGGAGACAACTACAACAATTTACCTCAAAATCGTTGTCATTAAGCACTTCCTGAGAAATATAAACAGAAGATTTTGTAAAAGAACAGTCTTATATTTTTTTTTTGCCTTAAGCAGATAATTTGTTTAACAAAATAAAAGTGCAAGCAAATGCAACTATAATATTATTTTCCTTGCTTGTTCCATAGCAGCATTGGAAACAGGACAGGAAAAAGCAAACTAAATTGTAAAAAGGATCTCAAAGTCTAAGGTTTCCCAATCAAGTGACTAGCTCAAACAAATTAAAAGGGCCGATCCAAAAGGACCCAAGAAGGGTGGGAGTCTAATGCTGCCATGGAAACATAGCTGGGAAAAGAAAATTATGGTTAGCAAAGGAATATTTTTTCTGTTTTACCAACTATCCATGACAGTATTGACCGTGGGTAATACCCAAGAAAAATAAGGAAGAGATGGTGCAAATTCATTTTTTGGAAGGAGAAATTGATTCAAAAAATGTCAGCCAAAGTTAGCCACTGATGCTGCTGCCATATCAAAGTGATAACACTTAATTTAGGCATTGAAGGAGGACCATGAGATTACCCTGCAGATTTTCTCCATAGAGGCTCGTGACACTCCTGCAGAAGAAGCTGGGAGAGCTTGAGAGGAATGAGCTTTAATTACAATTGAAACAGGAAGATTCTGACAATTGTAGCAATTGCAGCAACAATCCAGCAATTTATTTATTCCAACGGTAATATCAAAAAGCTAAACAGATTTCTGCCAAGATTAGGTTTACAGAATATAAGCCTTTAGGCAATTAGTCATGTTCAATGCATGCCACTTAGTTTCTTCTGCAGAGGTAGGGTTTGGGAAGAAAGAAGGAAGAATCATTTCTTGACTCACATGAAATGATGCAACCACCTTAGAAAGAAAATGTGGAACAGGACAAAGAATAACCTTTTCATCACAAAGGACCAATTCCGTGGCACCTCCATTCTGCATGTTCACAAATTTCTGTATCAAGTGGTCTTGCTTCAGATTAATTTTTTGCTTTGGTATGAGGTTGTCACGAGAGTCGTACCCTAACATGCAGGAAGAGTGGAAACCCACAAAAGGTGGATCTGAAAGATATATTACTGAGCCTTAGAGTGGACAGACTTAACGTAGCGAAAAAACAAGGTCGGGATAAGTCAAGGTCAGGAGTACAGACATACAAAGAGTATATACAAAGCCGGGACAGGATACCAGAAAATCAGGAATCAAATACGAAGCCGGATCAGGATACCAGAAATCACAAGTCACATACAAAGCCATGGTCAGGATACCAGAAATCACAAGTCACATACGAAGCCATGGTCAGGATACCAGAAATCTCAAGTCAAATACGAAGCTGAGGTCAAATACAGAAAATCACAAGGGAATCTCTAGGGGCACTAAACAAGTACCTAACAAGAAACCACTATAGTGCAATGAAAGAGGGCTAAAACCTTGAATAGGCTTACCTGTTTCCTGATTAGTCCACGTCATCATTGCAACTCAGATTAGGGTCACCTAGATGACGTGGTACATTTAAGAGAGGGCGTGATGTCATGCAGCAATCTTATATAAGAATGCACCCATAGAGCCAGCAGCATTCTAAGTTCTACCAGCAGAGTGAAGCAGCAGGACTCCGGCATTTCGCCGGCACTGAAGGCTATTTATGTATATTTATTTTTCATGCAGCCACATGGACTGGTCAGTAAACGCAGCAGGAGGAGGGCTGCATGGCTCGTGAAAGCTAAGTATTTGCTACAGCGAATACATGGAAAAGAAAACTGTGATAAACCAATGCTGCAGACATTTGAAAAAAGATGAACACACAAATCACATACACTATGTGTGTATGCCCACTCACATTTACCAGGGCTTCAAACCAGCTCTTTTTAAAATGACATGCAGCTGGATGATGCCCATACTGGGACTGTGTTTTTTATAGATAACACCCAATGATGACTAGTAGTGATTGATTAGATGAAAGTCCAGAAATAAAAGGAGAAAAGGAAAAACAATAGAGTGAAACTGTAAATTAATGTGGAAAGTTTAGTGATTAAGAAGTATGCCCACAAGGAGATAACCTTTGTCATAAGCTCAATGATTTAGGCAGATGATGGTATAATCCCCATCATATGGTTACCTGTTGACAATGTGTACATGTAAGAAAAAGGAAACACACAATAGTGCTATCTATATTAATAAAAAGTGAAAAGAAATAATGGAATCATACTCACAATTGTATGAACAGCCAACATCTGTTCATAGTATTTAGCTTGGGTGGTACAATCCCCACAGAGGATTAGATGGTTTGTTGCCACAGTTGAAATTCTTCTCTTAAAGTGCCAGGAACAGAAAGATAAAATAACATAGAAATACAAAAATAATAAAAGTACTTATAAAGTCCAGTGGAAATTTGAGCTAAAATACTTTATTAGATATCAATAAAAACAAAAAAATATACACAGTGCTTTTCACCTTAGAGAAAGGTGTTTTGAAATTTATAATGTAGTAGATACTTAAAATTCATGGCACAATGACGTCATGATGCAATTATGGTCACGTGTCCATGTACTAATGATAGCAAAAAAACCTTAGTAATAACATTATAATAAAATCTTGTCAGTTAATACAATACGTATGTGAAACCATTAAAAGTTGTGCGAAATTGAAACTCCAAGAGGAAAGGATAATTTGGTATGTGGGGTGACGTGATGCGGAACAAAGTTGAGTGTCACGTGACTGGTTCGCAACTCCTCAAATCCAGTATAGCGAGACCGAGAGATAGAGAAGGTCAGTGCCACGTGACTTGCATAGCACTTAGTAATACTTGCATATATTAATTGAAAATGAAGAAGAGCTTGTAGTACTGTTCTTAGTTCTAAGATACTGTAAGGGATTCATTGAGGTGAAAAACTCCACTGACCTTGGGCGCACTGGTCTCTAAAATGAGGGCCCTGGTATCAGAAGTAATAATTTCCCAATGAATATCACCTATTGGGAATCCTCAATGAAGGTTTTCAAGATTTCAGTTCAAGGATATTTTGACTTGAGAACAAATCTGAATAGGAGGACATTGAGGATGATGACCATGGTATTTTCGTAGGAAGTATCTTTAAGGAACTATTAGATGCAACTGTGCCCAATGAACCAATCTGATGGTAGAAAAAAGGGTGCCTAACATGCTCATGTATTTTCTGGATGGGACCCAAGGACAACCCAAGAGAGTATAAGTTGTCTCTTGTTCCAGTGTATAAGCCAACTAAATTCGATCAGGACTTGAAGATATTACTCTGAACTGAAAGGCGTGACCTGCAAAGGCAAATCTGAGAAATGTCTGATGAGATTCCAAGATGGTTATATTAGAGTAGGTATCTTTTTAATCAGTGGTGAGAAGCCATGTGCCTGGGGCAACCACGGACAGAATCAAAGGTGGAGATTCCACTCTGAGGGTTTTGAGATTCAGTCTCAAAAGGTCTAGAATAGGACACCAATATCTGGACTTGGGGACAATGAATAATGAGTAGTTTACCAAAATAAAACTTTCTGCTCTTGGGAGCAAACTTAACAAGAGCAAACATACATTATCCATCAACCAAAGAATATATTGGTTTTCAAACATACCACTGGATTTGCAGCTACATATTCTGGCATCAATCCCATTACCACTGTAATCAAGATTGTCCATGGTACTTTCTAAAAAAATCTCAGAGGACCAAAAACACCCACAAATCATGCAGCATAATCTATACTAATGCATCCCAGATGGCAGACTTTCTATTGATCTCTTGGACAACACATGTAAGTGTTCTTTCCAGGGCTTATATTATTGCATTTATAAGCTTTACCCATGACTCCCATTCCCCAGGGCCTCTTTGTTGCAAGACTCCACTGAAGCTTTATAACAACACTCCCACTAATCTCTGCATTATATACCACCACTTCATAAAATACCCTGCTGATCGTTACCATTCTTCTTCCTCACTATGTATATTAGGGGGTCAGCTGCATAACCCACATCAGTGGTCTGATGTTTTGGACTCTACCACTTTATTTTCACCTTCACTCTTCATTCCATCCACCCTTTCCAGGAATGTTCTTATGGAACTTCCTCCTCCATGATCAATTGACTTTTTAGCTAGTATCCTGCATGTCTAACATAAGATTAAGGATTGTTAATTAACATGCACTGTATTTTCTTGCCTTCTTATCCACTATATGAAAATATTGTGTCTGTTCTCTGTACTACAAAAGAAATAGTATGCTAGGCTCCTCAGTTTTATGTACTGCTGGTATGTTAGATTTTAGTCTTCTGCTGTTAGGGCACATCTACCATAGTATACCTCTCCTAAAGTAAGTCATGATTTAATTTATCCTTTTTAGATCATTATATGAATGCTCTAAAGTAAGGGTGCCCAAAAGGTAGATCCCCAGATGTTGTAGAACTACAACTCCCATTATGCTTTGCATGCTTTTAGAATGCTTAAGAATGACAAAGCATCATGGACGTAGTGGTTTTAAAACATCTGGGGATCTACCTTTTGGTCACCACTGTTCTAAAGGTTCCACAATACTAATTTGTGCATAAAAGTGGAAGAAAAAAATATATTTTCCTGTAGGGTGCTATGTATATCATAGGTTCTGCAAGAGCAAGAGATTGCTATCCTATAACCCAGTAGAGGGGGGAGAAGGGTATTTAATTATCTAATGGTATCAGCTGGGTACATTTTCTTAGAGGACATCTGTGTTAAAATGTTTACCTTTTTTTCTGAGTAGCCTGGTTGGGTAAGAGTCTAAAGTTATCTGACCAACTATTGCTCAACCTAAATTGCCTACTGCTGCAGATTAAAATAGATCAATCACAGCAGCAGGCAAGTTAATTTGAGAAACCTAACCTAAGTCTGTCATGTAACAGTAGAGTCTGACCCAACATGGCTGCTTAACAAGATAAAAAGTGTGAAAAAAAATCAATATTCAGGGGCGTAGCCTGGCACCTGAACTGGATGGACGCACGCTTGTGAAGCTCCTAAGTTTCAGGTGCTACGTAGCTCAAAATAATCGGTCTGCAAATCGGTCATGGAAAGTTTATAATGTTCCAGAGCTTGTCCATACACTAATATTTCTGCCTTTGTTTTAACCCTATTAAAAGTGAGCTTGTCCATTTTCAAAAAATACAATGTAAAATGTGTCTTCGGCTCTCACCTCCGCTACCATTAAAATATTACATTTTTATTTTTACCTGAAATTGCAATGTATTGCAATGAGTATTTCAGGCAGGTAAAATAATGCATTTCAGTGTGCAACAATATATATATCGTTAGACAAAACCTTTCCTAGGTAAATTATATCTACGTTTTTACAAAGTGAAAATATGAGCTGGTTTTCTCTGCTAGCTGAATTTATAGCTATTTTCGTATAGACTTCAATAGAGGCATTGCTATTCAGTATGCAGAGTAAACACTTGATCTTCTTAGATAATCCAGCCTTTAAAGAACCATTGAGTTGTTGATTTTATATATATATATATATATATATATATATTCACTTAATTATATGTATTTCACTATATAGTTGAAATATTGACTACCTACAGCTGTTATATAGACACACATACATTTCTAGCAATTGTCTGGTTCTCCAGCTGAGTTTTTTTCGAACCTAATACATCATGAACATGTTGATTTTGTATGGGTGAAATGGGACAAACACCAGTGAATAGCATGAATGTGCACTGCCATACCAAATAGGAAATAAAACAGATACACCTGTGGGAGAACACTCTTGTAGCACCAACCGTAACATCAAAGACATGAAAGAAACAATTGTCAAGGGGAACATCTGACCGCAGAGACAGGAAAACATGGGAATATGAACTCGTGCAAACACTGGATACCATGAATACAGGACTCAACTGGCGTAAGGAGTTCAGATCTCATTATTGTCTATCAATACTTTGTACCACTGACTTTCTTTAGTTCAGTCAGAATCTGCTATGTAACAGGATCTCCAGGTTTACAAGGTCCCTGATGTCAACCAACAGCTTAGACATCTCACACCAGACCTTCTTACCTTTAATCTTCTCTGCTTAGCAATGCTTTGTTGGCCAGTTCTATTCTTAAAGGGAACACTGTCCCACCTAAAAATAAAGTATACATTTTGCAGTAGAAAATATCCATTCCAAGCAATCTTGTTGATTGGCAATGGTGTATTTTTCATGTATTAAGTATACAAGATCTATTTATGTAAGAATAATTTCGATTATATATATATTTCCAATAGGTTTTGGATAGTAATGCTTAAAATACAGATGCTGGTGACACAGTAAGTGAAGATGTTCTTTGGGTACAAGAAACTGCTATTTGAAATTCATAAATATTCTGCAATTTTGGCATATCGTTTTAGCTTTCTATCTATGCCAGCAGTCTACTACAGAAACAAGTTTTATGTCAGAAGAGGCAGAGACAGAGATGGAATACGGCAACTTACAAAAAAATTATGTTGTTCTTTTAAAAATGTTTCACATTTCCAGGATCGGTTTTTAATTGATTATGGGCAGTCAGGAGCAGGTTCAGAGCCCAAATTGTGAAAGGGTATTTCTGGATTTTGTGACAGATTACACCCACAGATACACAAATTTACAAACATGGATACATTGACTAATGTCATAATCAAGATGGGGTTCTCAATTATGTTTTCTTGTTGAACCCTTTGACTTAGTGTGCCAACACTGTGTAACCCAAAAATGTTTTTTTGTGCCATAGCACAAACCTTTTAATGAGCAGAGTGTAATGCTTTCTTTTTTTTTGGTGGCAAATTCTACTTTTATCTGGTTTTACTATGTGTAGAATTTTTTTTTTTTTCATTGTGTTAGGGCAAAAATGTGATTTACAAACATTTTCAGCAGCCCACTTTTAACCAGCACAATCTGACTCAAATAAGCAAAATAAACCTCTATCCTCAGATGCTACATTAGGTTCTAATTTAAAGGGCAGCACAATAAAACAAATACATTCCCTTCAATGTGAAGCCATATTGGACAGAATACTGATAGAAAAATAGCTTTGCCTGAAAAAAGAGGTTTCCTACATGCGTCCTATATCAATGCTCACAACTGAACGAGTGTGAAATAACTGATGTGAAGGAGCAGCAGAAATGCAGGATGTCATGAAATCGTGGCAGAACCTCACGTTTGTTCTCTTGGTGCCCCAGGGTTCAGCGGAACACTAATTGGGAAACTGATCTAGATTCATAATTACACTCATACAGATTGATACACATGTTCAAACACAGATACCGACACCCACATACAGACAGATTATATACAACCACATAGAGATATATACAACATGCCTACAGGTATTGTGGTGGGTGTGGTCATTGTTTTAGACCCTGCTGTAGCCATACAAAAATGCCCCTGAACTCTCGGGAGGAGCATTTGCCCAGGTGGTCCTCTCTTGACCTGTCACTGTTGGTAGAATGATTATTCCTTACGATTAGAGCAGTTATAAACTGGGATGGCCTAAACCTCAGTTCCTCACACACAACATGTTATATATGTAACAGAGTGAGGTGCAGCATAAAACAGGAATAGTGAGAGACACTGGAAGAAAATTGATGAAACAGAAGTAAAATATGTACTGCCAGAGGGAGAAAATAAAAAGATTAAAGAGATGGAGAAATGTATAAAGTTTCCAGTAGAACGTTTTCCAGAAAATTAATAATAGCCATATCCGTTAGACCCCTGGGTGCTGTTGCTTTATATGCCCCTGGACTCATTCAATGAGTCCTTTTAAATCAAATCTATACAACTAAGCATTTCCTGAGCTATAGAGCACACTGATACTCCTATCTACTCTTCTCCCTCACTTTTCTCCTCTCCCATTCTTTCTCTCTCTTCCCTTATTCTTTTACTCGGCATGATCTTCGACATAACACTTTCCCTCCTCTATATTAGGCATGTGCATGGGGAAAATTATCGGTTCGGTTCGGCATTCCGCAATTCGGGACTTCGGCAATTCAGCACTTCAACACTTCTGAACTTTGGCAACTTTGAAACTTCAGCACTTTGCACTTCGGAATTTCGGAACTTCGGTATTTCGGGACTTCGGCACTTTGGGACTTCTCTTGCAGCCGCTTAGTAGATAATTCCCTAAAAAAAAAAAAAACGAGCGCCAAAAAAAATAATCCCTCTTCACCCTGCGAGCTCTGCAGGACGGGGAAGGCTTATAAAGCCTTCCCCGCCCTGCAATTAGGCTCAGAGCACTCTGATTGGTTACTTAATCCACCAATCAGAGAGTTATGAGTCAAATTACACAGCGTGGGAAAATTCCAAAGAACTTTCCCACGCTGTGTAAAATGACATAGAGCACTCTGATTGGTGTATTTCAAACCAACCAGAGTGCTGTGACAGGTAAATGTAGAGACTTACCTGTCAGTCTCTTCATTTATCTGTCAGAACACTCTGATTGGATGGCTTAAACCCACCAGAGTGCTCTGAGCCAAATTGCAGGGCAGAGCAAGGCTTTATAAGCCTTCCCCCACCCTGCAGAGCTCAGTCTGGGTGCAGCCCTCGCCGGGTGACTAAGGATTATTTTTTTTAGCGCTCTTTTTTTTTTTTATTGCATCGGTTATTATGGCTTTTCATTTGGCCTTTTTTGGGGCTGAAAAAAGATTTTAGAAGAGAGAAAACATTGTATGGTAAGTTTTATTTTTTTTACAAGTACTTAGTTAAAGGTCCCCCCTTCATTATTTTTAGGGTGAGGGGGTAGGTAGGGGGTTATTTTTTTTGGGGGGAGGGGGTGACTAGGGGTTTGGGGACCCCTAGTCACCTGCGGGGGGTAATATTTTTATTTAGGGCCCCCACCCGCCACTCAGGGGTGGAGCCGAGGGGTAGACAATAGGTCCCCCCCATTGGTATTTAGGGCCCCCACCCGCCTGTCAGGGGTGGGAGCCATGGGGGAGGACCTTAGGTCCCCCCCTTATTCTTGTTTAGTGCCCCCACCCGCCGCTCAGGGGTGGGGCCCCGTGGGGAGGACAACAGGTCCCCCCCGTTATTTTATGTTAGGGCCCCACACGCCGCTTTTTTTTTTTAACAGTGAGTGTTTAATAGACATGCCCCTACTCGCGATATAGTGAGTAGGGGCATAATTTACTAATACTAAGTAATCTTTACTTAGTAAATTTGGCTGAAAGACCAATTTAGGTCTTTCAGCCTTTTAGTAGATAGCTCCCTAATACCGTGGGAATTAGGCAGTTATCTACTTATTCATTCCTGTCATTACATGACTGGCTAAGTAACTTACATTTTATATGAATGTATGTTACTTGATTGTTGTAAGTGTTGCAAATGCTTACAGCTGAATCCTGGCTATGTTTGTATACTTTTTATTTAAAATTGTATACAGTGTAACATTCTTCTTCTTTCACTGGGTAAGTATATTAGTACTTAGGCAATACTGTGCTTCGGAACTTCAGCACTTTGGCACTTCGGCAACCTCGGAACTTCGGCACTTCGGAAATTCAGTAATTTCGGAACTTCAGGACCTCTGCAATTTGGCAATTCGGACA
This sequence comes from Pelobates cultripes, assembly GCA_933207985.1. Classification (NCBI taxonomy): domain Eukaryota; kingdom Metazoa; phylum Chordata; class Amphibia; order Anura; family Pelobatidae; genus Pelobates; species Pelobates cultripes. Next base: position 92,095,892 of record OW240915.1, read on the forward strand.
TTCGGAAGTACCCGAATGTCCGAATTGCCCGAAATTCGTCCGAATTCATATTCGGACCGAAACGAATTGCACATGTCTACTCTATATCCTGCTAATTTCCCTGCATGTTATCTCTTTATCTACACTTTACTTCCCTGTTGTATTTTTTTGTTAACGTTTGTACAAATCTCCATTTTTCCTTTCATCCTTTCCTGTTTCCTATATTTTAGAATTCAGTCCACCATTTTCCAGAGATTGACAACAATGGAGATCACTGCTAGTAAACTAATTAACTTTTTCAACCTATGCTGCTAGTCCATCATCCACTTTAGGTGTAAGGCTATGATGTCCTAATCGTATTCCTTCCCCTTTTATTACCGTGCCCTCTCCCTTCCCATTATGGTTATGCCCTCCCTTCCGTTACTCCTGGGTATATGCATGGACCTTGTCCAGATATAGATTTACTGATACGTTGTGATTCCATATAATTATGTTCTGACTGCTGTTTTTATTACTCATGTTACTTGGTCCAGGAGTCAACTTAATGTTCTTGTTTATTAGTGTGTGACCATTGTATTTCTATGCTTAAACTTTATATAGATTTTGCTTTATTGAAATTGAAAATTATTAAAAGAAAAAAAAAAGAAGAGTCTGAGAATTTTGTAGTTATATTTAGAAAGTTTTGAAATATTTTTCTGAAATTATTAAATCATTTGGAAAGCTTATTAAATAATCAAGAAACATATACTTCATATTCCATATTGTCTACCTCGCGAGTCCTTCTCAAAGAGGAACTGTCCCTATTTGGGGTCTGAACCTTCTGCTCCACTTATATATCATAATATCCCTCTTTCTTTAAGCTCCACATTGTTTGGTGTGTATGAGCAGTGGTGTGTCCTGGTTTTGTGCTGCCCTAGACAGGACAAAACACAGGCGCCCCCCTCCCCCTGGGCCACCCCCACCCAACCCTTCCCCCCACCCCACCTTCTAAATACACACACTCACAGTCAGACACAAACACACACACACACTGTCAGACACATACACAGACACAAACACACACAAACACAGTCAGACACAAACACAGTCAGACACACACACAGTCAGACACATACACAGACACACACACACACAATCAGACACAAACACACAGTCACAAACACACACACAGTCACAAACACACATACACACAGTCAGACACAAACACACACACACAGTCAGACACAAACACACACACAGTCACACACACACACACACACACACACAGTCAGACACAAACACACACAGTCAGACACAAACACACACACACACACACACACACACAGTCAGACACAGAAACACACACACAGTCCACAAACACACACACAGTCAGACACAAACACACACAGTCAGACACAAACACACACAGTCACAAACACACACACAGTCAAGCACACACACACAGTCACAAACACACACACACACGGTCAGACACAAACACACACACACAGTCAGACACAAACACACAGTCAGACACAAACACACACACAGTCACAAACACACACACACACAGTCAGACACAAACACACAACAGACAGACACACACACACAGTCAGACACAGAACACAAACACACACACAGTCAGACACAAACACACACACACGGTCAGACACACACAGTCAGACACAAACACACACACACAGTCAGACACACAGTAAACACACAAACACACACACACACAGTCAGACACACAAACACACACACACACAGTCACAAACACACACACAGTCAGACACAAAACACACACAGTCAGACACAAACACACACACACAGTCACGAAACCACACACACACAGTCACAAACACACACACAGTCAGACACAAACACACCCAACACAGTCAGACACAAACACACATACACACACAGTCAGACACAAACACGCACAGTCAGACACACAGTCAGACACAAACACACACACAGTCAGACACAAACACACACAGTCAGACACACACACACACACAGTCAGACAGACACATACACAGACACAAACACAGTCAGACACAAACACACACACACAGTCACAAACACACACAGTCAGACACAAACACACACACACACACAGTCAGATACAAACACACACACACACAATCACTCACATTAACTTTTTTTTTTTTATTTAAACTCCTCCCCCTCAACCTCTTTACCTTTGGGAGTGCTGGGGGGGGGGTGTCTCTCTCTCTCCCTGGTGGTCCAGTGGCTGCCGGTCGGGCTGGGCGGCGCTGGCTGCTGTGCGGGCGGCTGGCGAGGGGGAACTCTTCCTCTGAGCGGTCTGCTCAGCTCCCTCGCGCGCCGCAGAATGAGGCTGGGAGCCGAAATATGACGTCATATTCAGGCTCCCCGCCTCTGCAGCGAGCGAGGGAGCTGAGCAGAGTGCTCAGAGGAAGTGCTCCCTCGCAAGCCGCCCGCCCAGCCCTGCATGTCAGTTAGCCGCGAGGCTAACTAGGCATTTGCCCTGGGCATTTGGGGGCGGCGTTTTTTGCCGCCCCCTGAAAAATGCTGCCCAAGGCAAATGCCTTCTTTGCCTCGCGGCTAAAACGCCCCTGTGTATGAGTCATTGCGGCAAAGAACAAAGTAATCTGTCTTTACAAGAACACTATTGTTAAAAAAAAGGAAATATATTTTTGTTTAAAACATGTGTTTATATATATATATATATATATCAGATGTGTTATCTTCTTTTAGTTTAGATGAACAAAATTTGCTAAGAAATCTCAACTACTTCCTTCTTTTAGAAGTTACAGTTTTGCAACAATCGAAATTCAGAACTAATAATTTTTCTTTCTTTTTAAATGCATTATATTAGTAGTTAATTACAAACCATTTGAAAATTATTCACCAACTTTTAACACAAATCTGGAAATTTTGCTAGTTTTTGTCCATACGAATTATATTCTATTTATGTGTTGGAACTCATAAAATGAAAAGAATGCATGAATTGCGACATCATACAATATTCATAGTCAAACATTGCAAGTAGCCAACTTGTTAATTCTGTCAGTGATATCCATTTACATTACAACCACATGATGTCACCGTTGCTTCAAAAGTTGTTGTCACTCAGACAAAATGTGCGTTAAAAGCACAACAGCGCAGTAAACGTCTCATTGATTTATAATAGGGGCAATAAATCTTTAGAAGTACAATGATAAAATTCCAATAAATAAGTATGTTTTCACTCAATAGATGAGTTGCTTTAGGTCACTTGCCGTAACTCTTCAAGAAGGCATCAACAGATCTATGCAAGTTAAAATAAACAGGGCTTTTTAGACTTGCATAAACCAATGCATTACAAATCTGGATGATTAAAGAATATGCCAATTTTAACGTTTATTTATTATCACATTGTGTTTAAGGGATTTAAAAAAAAAAAAAAAGGTTTCTTTGTGATATAAACTTGTAGGATATTTACTAAAGGGGTAATTGAACGTGAATTGAAAGTTAATATCTAATTTAAGGCCAGAATAGCCAAACTGGAAGCCTAGCTGACTAACGGAATATTTCCAGTTTATTTTGAAGTTAAATTTGAAATTTGCCCTGAATTCTTACTTAGTGAATACGCCTGTTAGTCTCATGTCTATGTAAGGCATCTTGACATGTAATTTGGCAATTTGCTGTGACAGATACTGTAGCAAAATTCAGTGGCAATTTAAAATTAAACATTTAGAAAAAAAATGTACACATATTATTCTTCATTCATTCAGTTCTTATCAATATTTTAAATATTGGTTTCATGTGTCTTAATTTATTTATTTATGTATTATTTATTTATTTATGAAATATTTTACCAGGATGGATACTTTTGAGATTTCCCTCATTTTCAAGTATGTCCAGGATTTTGTGGCAGATATTGTGATATTTTGATAAAGTACACTTAATTGAACAATTTTTTTAAATCAATATTTTAATGAAAATATTCATTATGTATAAGAGATCTACAACAAGATAGACGTCTCTCCTGACTAATCATATTATCATACAATAAAAATGCTAAGCAAACAGAACATCCGCTACAAATGGGCGTTTCCACTTAACATTTTGATTTATTATGAATCCAAAGTTTTTCGTTTTGTAGAACTGGACTTACTATATAAATAGATCCAAGAGACAAAACTGGATGTTTGACAGAACTGCTGAGAAACCAAGTTGAGGGAGGAGATTCTAAATACTTAAAGGGCCTGAGTTGTTTTTTTTTGGCGGATTCTCTTTTGCATGTGGTTTGCATGAGTCTCCCTTTATCTTGTATAATATGTACTATGCTATGTAAAAAAAATCATAACTTCTTCACAAGGAATCTGTGAGTTTTAAGATTAAGGATATTGGGAGGCATCTTGACTAAGGTATATATTGGCATGGGTCTTTCTTGCACTCATGACTGAAGCTCCCCATTGAGAGAGTTTAATGTGGAATTATTTTTCTATGTTCGCTATGTACACGTTTCACTTTATTATGTATTATGCACTATTTTATGATTGATGGGCACAATAGGTATTTTGAGAGTTTTGGGCATTTTGCAGAAGTGATTCTAGTACTCTTGGGAAGTGCTTGATGATTTTAAGTGCAAACTGTGAGCTTTGAAGATTGCTAATAGAATATTGGGTGCATGAGTTGGGTGCATGAGGCTGTTCCCACCTCCTATAACCTCCGATCCAGTACCAGCACTTTATTTAGTCTACCTCAATACAAAAAGAAAGCAGCCCAATCCTCCTTTTCCTACACAGCACCGCAATTATAGAACGACCTCTCACACAATTTAAAATCTTCCCCAGGCCTAAAATCCTTTAAGAGATCCCTCTCTACATACCTCAAAACAGAATGCACCTGTCATGGTTGATTGTATATTTCCTACCTGTTCATGTTACATGTTACCTACATGTTAAATTTTGTATATATTGTATATTAATATTGGTTTTGTATTTTATTGTACCCTAATGTATCAATGCAATGTTTTGTGGACCCAGGACATACTTGAAAATGAGAGAAATCTCAATGCATCTTTCCTGATAAAATATTTTATAAATAAAATAAATAAATAACATAATTTAATACACCAGACACTTGGGAATATTTATAATATTGCAGGACTTTAATTGGGTTCTTATGCTTTTATTTTTGATTCTTTATGGTTAGAAGGAACTTGCTTATGGATTTGCAATGGTCAAAATACTGAAACTACACTTTTATAAGTTTAGTTTATATATTAACCTATTGCTGTTAATCTGCAATGTAGTAAGAACAATAATCATCAAGACACGCAATGGATTCTCTCACCTGCACAAGTTTCACTTTAAAAAAGAGATAAGCTTACCCGCATGCATGATGATCACAAATACACGGAAGGATGTATGAGCTCAGAGATACTACAAGTTTAATTTATCAGTCACATGAGAAGATTTTGGGAAGATCTATAATTCTGTAGGATTCGGATTAGATTTTTCTGTCTAGAAACAAATCATTTCTGGTTTTGCATTGGCCAAAAAGAGTGAAAGTACTTTTGTATAAATACAATTTTTCTGCTGTTAAAATAGATTTAGTTTTTTAGAGGTCATAAAATATATAACTATGGTTAGGTCAATTCATATAAGTGAAGGTATAAAGCTTCGGTGTGTTGTTGTCCATTTTAAAAATAAAATGAAATTTCTTCTCCTTATTAAGATCTTTAATATCATGTATGGTTTGCAAGTATCACTTAATTTCATGTATTATGCACTATTCAATGTAAGAATTATTACATTTAACGAGGAATCTGTGAGTTTTAAGGGTTTCATGATATTGAGAGACAGCTTTGGAGTGCACTCTGAGGTGCAGTGGAGGACTCTTGAATAAGCATAAAGTATATATCGGTTTATGTCTTTTTTTCCCTCATGACTGAAACTACACATTAGGAGTGGTTTGTTGTTGACTTTTTTTCACTTTATTAGGTATTATATGTACTATTCCTTGATTGATGGGCACAATTCTATAATGAGTATTTTGAGAGTTTAGGGGATTGGGGATACAGTTGGAGAGATTAACAGTACATTTGGATAGTTTCGGATGATCTTAACTGTAAATTTTGATGTATGAACCATTGTGTATGTGTGTGTGTAATTTTATATATACATATATGTGAACATGTGTAATTTTTTCCCATCTCTCTCTCTTCTATCTTGACTGAGAGATCATGAGTAGCATTTTTTTTTTTTATGTACTCCGCCATATTTTTTTTTCAAAGGATATGGATCATATAATATCATTTTTGGTCATAGGCCAGGAGGGTCAATTTATTATTACAATTTGCAAAATACAAGGCAAAATGTATACCATAGCAAATGTATATGCCCAAAATCGGTCTCCTGTGAGTTCCATTACAAAATTTCTTGATAAAGAAAAAAAGGATTAAACAGGAATTACTGATGATTCTAGGAGATTTTAGTTGTGTTCAAGTTTTGTCACTTATTGAAAAGGACATCTCTTTTTGACATATGGAGGATCACATGTTTTTTTTTTTTTTTGTTTGTTTGTTTTTTTTTTTAAACTCATTGTGCATATTCAAGAATAGACCTGATCTCAGGAGATGCTAGCATTGCACAAGCTACAAAAGCGTCTAAAATAATCTCAATTCCTTGGTCTGTTCATAACGGTAATAGTGGTAATTAGAGCGAGACCAGACTGGAAACTCCATGGTGGATTGCTTCTACCAGAGGAAAATATGTAATATATTATGAATTTGAAAGTATCCTATTTTAGAGACAATAAGGATTCTGGTGTATCCCAATATATAAACTGATGCACCCTCAAATGTGTCATTAGGTGTCATCTTATAAATGTAGGCTCCCAGAAGAAAAAAAGAGGGAAAAAAATCTTGCTGATGTATATATTAAATTAGATAAAGGCAAAAATGAAATAAGAATTTTCCCTCTTAGGCCCTAATAGGAGAGATAAAAGAACTAGAAACTAAAATAAATGATCAATTCATTATTAGGGCAAATAGAAATTTGGACATTTTAAAATCTAATTTCTATTATAAAGGAAACTATGCAGATAAATTATTGACCAACAAAGTCAAGGCAAGACGTACCAATAATCATTTTAATAAAAGTATTATGGGTCAAGATACTCTCATTTCCCCTAAAGAAATAGGAACAGCCTTTAAAACATTTTATCAAGGTCTATATAATCTCCTGTGTTCTGCCACACATGCCCATCTTCAGTCTTAGTTTTAGGATAAAATATTAAAGGGACACTCCAACCACCCAGACCACTTCTGCCCATAGGAGTGGTCTGGGTGTCACCTTTAGTTTTTATAAACTGCAATAATTACCTTGCAGAGTTAAGTCCTCTTCTAGTGGCTGTCCACTAGAGGGACTTCCGGCTTCTCAAAACATGAAAAGTGTTTTAAACAACGCTGGACGTCCTCATACTATGTACGAGGACCTCTAGCGTTGCCGGAATCCTCATAGGAAAGCATTGAATAATGCTTTCCTATGGGGAGGATTAATGCGCGCACGTGCGCCCATTGCCGCACCTGCGCATTATGTCTCGACCCCCAGTTGACGTCGGCAGGGGAGGAGTCTGGGCGGAGCCTGACCCAGCGCTAAGTGACATCGGCGCTGGATTTAGGAAAGTCACTGAAGGGGTTTTAACTCCTTCAGCAACATGGGGTGGGGGGTGGGAGGGAGAGAGGATTTGTTTTCCTGGCACTGGAGAGACCCTTTAATCACGCTAAACACCATGCAATTAGAACTTCTAAATGAGAGGATTCATCTGGAGGAAGTGGGTTCAGTAATAACTAATCTTAAAAGGACACTATAGTCACCAGAACAACTACAGCTCAATGTAATTGTTCTAGTGTGTATATTAAACACTGCCTTTTCACTGTTTACATTACAGCCTAGGTAGATGTCTAGTGGCCACTTTCAGACAGCCACCAGAGGTGTTTCCTGAGGTAGTGCTGCATAATAAGAAGCAGGGAGGGTTAGGACTCCCTAACATCTTTTTATATCATAAGGCCTCAATGCTAATTCTTGTGCTATACATGCTTATCAGTAATCATAATTTTATAACATGACAGGAGGCTTCGTATTTGCATTAACTTTCTTTACTAGCTCCACAGCAGCAAATAAAAAAAAACATTAAAGAAAGAACCAATCAGAGTAAAACAGAGGATATATAAGTCCCAGCGTAGCCAACCATTTCCTCTTTCTTTGCTGCTCTATCACAAGTCAGATCAGAGTACTGATTTCTTTAAGATTCCTGTCAGGTTTCTTTAAGGTGTTACTGATGTATGTTTTGCTTTAATTGTACCTGGTTGTTTTTCTACTGTTTTATTTGCTGGTATTAGGGTATTGGGTGCCAGGGGGAACTGAGTGGGTCTACCCTCTCCTGTCAGGGGAGCTGTGCTCACTTTGGGGCAGGGTACTGGGCTGAGGCTCTCTGGTACAACGGGACAGCCTCTCCCAGTGCTCTCCTCTCCCTGCTCGAAGGGATTCTCTCAGGCTAGACCGCCCCCCCCCCCTTCTTCCCATTTATTCTACCGTGGCTACGCTCGCCACCTTCTTTCCCTATCGTTGTGCTCTGCTCGCGCTCTAGTAGCGAGAACAGGCGGGACGTCCATCTTCACAGGGCGCCGAGCATTCGCGGCCCATCCCGTTCGCGCAGTCGGCTTAAAAAGGCGTGAACGGGCGGACTGGAACTGCTCGCGCCCTCCAAGCCGTTCGCGGGGTTTTGTTGCTGCGAACGCATGTGTTCGCGGGTCTGTTCGCGGATCTGTTCCACACTTAGCGTTCGGCGGTTTTAGCCAGGCATAAAATCTCCTATGAAGCTGGTCAATTGTCTATGGCTTGTATGGAATAATAAAAACTCTCACAAGAGTTCAGAAACATATATTTCGATAACATGATACTTAGAGACGTATTGCATGTCTGGAAACAATTTAAAAAACAAGATTCTCTTTTCCTTACCAAGAGGGTTTTTAATGTATTTAACATTATGGATACAATCGGGGATTAATACAATCTCCATGTTATTGGATGACACCAGCTTTAAATCCTTCCAAAGTTCACACCAAACATTTATTCTTCCTAGATATTAATTTTTTTATTATATCAGCACAAGAAGGTTTCTGAACAATGCATTCTAAAGAGGTAATACATCTAGTTCTCTTAATAAATTAAATTCCATTAGTGGTGATGGAAAGGACTCCAGACTACTATCTAGATGCATTGATTTAGTTAGAGCAACGTAAGACATAGTTATCCCTAAAGCAAAAGAAAGATGGTGCATAGATTTAAGAATAGAAATACATATTGACTACTGGCACACTGCTTTTCACACAGTTTATTCATCAGTACATTGTTTAAACATAATGGGGACTCGTTTCAAGTTATTAAACAGGTGGTATTCAACACCAGCAAAGCAAGTAAAAATGTTTCCTCCGTATAATTTCCCCTGCTGGAGAAGGACCTCAATAGGTTATGAAATCCACATTTGGTACTTTTTGTGAATCAAGTATGGTCAGCTGAAATGGCACTATTGCATTTAAAACTTCCAGAAATCTCTACAGATCCACGTCTTCATGGCCTTTAAAAGTCCAATAGCTAGGAACTGGAAACCAGCTAGGGTTGACTTTTGGGTACAGATCAAAGATAAGAGTTGAGACCCGGAGACCTAGATAAATCCCTATGAAGAAATGTCCTAGACTCCGTAGACAAATGACTTCTGCCCTGCCACAACTGTATCTTGGTATATCATATTTGTTTGTGTATATGTCGTTTATACATATCTTGTATTGTAGAAATTTCTAATAATGATAATAAGATAATATTTATTGTATGTTTTCTCTAATGAAAATCCAATAAATTTGTTTGTTTTCACTAATAGATGAGTTCCATTAGGTAATACTTCGAGATGGTTAAAATAAAGTTAAAATAAACAGGGCTTTTTTCAGACTTAACCAATGCATTAAAAATCTGGGTGATTAAAGAATGTACAAATGTTAAGGTTTATTTATTATCACGTTCTGTTTAAGGAAAAAAGGTTGTGACATTTGCTTTGTGAAAATATACTTGCAGGGATATTTACTGAAGGGGAATTCGAAAGTGAACTGAAAGTGAATATCAAATTTAAGGCTAAACTGGAAGCCTAGCCGACTTATGGAACGTTTCCAGTTTGGATATTTTGAACTTATATTTTAACTTTGCCTTGAATTCTCACTTTAGTGAATAATCATGTTAGTCTGATATATGTTTTAGTAGATATTTAAGCAGCAATTTAAAAGTAAAGTCAACATTAAAGGATCACTATAGTGTCAGGAAAACAAAGTGCCCCCACCCTCAGGGTCCCACTCCCGTGGCACTGTTAAACCCCTTCGGCAGCTTACCTTATTCCAGCACCGGGCTCCTTGGGCGCTGGTGACCTCTCCTCCCTGTCCGACGTCAGCTCCTCCGTCCAACGTCACTGGAGCTGAATGCGCATGCATTTAAAGTGTCCATAGGAAAGCATTTCTCAATGCTTTCCTATGGTTGCTCTGCTCGATGGAGGCAAAATTCGCCTCCAGTGTCGCAGATGCGCCTCTAGTGACTGTCTAGAAGACAGCCACTAGAGGCTGAATTAACCCCAAATGTAAACATAGCAGTTTCTCTGAATTTATGTATTTTACAGCAGATATTGTGGCAAAATGTAAAAGTAAGTAAAAAAAAATAAATCAGTATTTTGAGCAATTGTTCAATATGTTTTGTATAAGAGAGACTTAGCACTTAAAATGACAATCTTTACAATCTATATTGTTACACTTTATTATAAAATGAAGATCAGATCATACAATTATTTTTATCTAGCACACTAAATACCAATAAGACAATGCTTGTACAATATTATAGCTCATTTATTTATTCAGAATCTCACAGTACAGTGACACGCTAACATGACAGACAAAATACTTATTTTTGACATATAGTACGTTCCCAGTGGCGGCTCTTGACTTTGTGAGGCCTTAGGCGAAACTCAAACATGAGGCCTCCACTAATACCCAAAGTAAAAAAAATAAATAGGGGTTGCATTGTGGGTATAAGGTGCTGTAGTTGTATTGAAGGATAAACTTGCAGCGCTGGATACCGAGAGCTAGTCTCTGTATTCATTGTTCAGATGCTTGCAGTGTCGTGGCTCCCTGTGTTGCAGCATTGTGAGCTCTATGACTGTAGTTATGGCATAATTTGCATTAACAAATTTAATTAGCAATTATGCTAATCGTTTATACACAACTGCGGGGTATGGTTACATAGCCTTGCATTTGTGTATACATAAGTGCCAGTGTATGTATTTCTAAGTGTATCTGGCATTGTCTACCTGTGTGTGATAGGGTTTGGGGTGAGTGTGGCACAGTTGGAGTACAGGATTGCAAGGGTTTGTGTTGTAGCGTGAGTGTGGCAGGGTTGGGGGGTGAGTGTGACAGTACAAGAGAAAGTGAGTCTGACAGGATTGAGAGGGAGGTTAATGTGATAGGGTAAGTGTGGCAAAGCAAGGGCAGATGAGTTTGGTATGGTTGGAGTGGGTGAGAGTGACAGGATTAGTGGGGGTTGATGTGAGTTTCGCTGGGTGTAGGAGGTGACAGTGTGTGGGGACTGAAAGTGTCTGGTAATGGTAATAGTGTGTGTAGGGGGTGACAGTGTGTGTGAAGAGGGTGTCAGTGTGTGCGGTAATGATTGGGTATGGGTGGGGGATGACATGGTTTGTGGAGGAAGGCTGTGACAACACGCATGTGTGTGTGTGTGTGCGGGGGGCTGTGGAAGGGTGTGTGTGAGGTGGCAGGGTGTGGTGGGGGCTGTGACAGGGTATAGGTAATAGGGGAGTTGTGACAGGGCAGGGTAGGGGGTTATTACAGGGCAGGGGATGGTAGGGGGTTGTGACAGGGCAGGGGATGGTAGGGGGTTGTGACAGGGCAGGGGATGGTAGGGGGTTGTGACAGGGCAGGGGATGGTGGGGTTGTGACAGGGCAGGAGATGGTAGGGGTTGTGGACAGGGCAGGGATGGTAGGGGTTTTGACAGGGCAGGAGGTGGTAGTGGAGTTGTGACAGGGCAGGGGGTGGTAGGGGAGCTGTAACAATGCAGGGGTTGGTGGGGGAGCTGTGACAGGGTAGTGAGTGGTGGGGGGCTAGGCAAGGAGGGGAGGGGAGCTGTGACAGGGCAGGGGATGACAGGGGGGCTGTGACAGGACAGGAGTGATAGGGGGAGTGTGACAGGGCAGGTGTAGTGGGGCCTGTGACAGGGCAGGGAGTGGTGGGTGTGCAGTGACACGCAAGGGGGTTGTGGGGGAGCTGTGACAGGGCAGGGGATGTTGGGGCAGCTATGACAGGGCAGGTGGTGGTAGGGGGGCTGTGACAGGGCAGGAGATGGTAGCGGGGCTCTGACAGGGTATGGGGTGGTAGGGGTGCTGTGATAGGGTAGGGGGTGGTAGGAAGGCTGTGACAGGGTCGGAGGTGATTTGGGGGCTGTGACAGGGTTGGGCATGGTGGGGGGACTGTGACAGGGCAGGGGGTCATAAACACCTTTTTATTAAATTGATTTCCTGGTGGTACGGTGGGCAGGCTGTATACCTGGTGGTCCGGTGGGCAGGATGTATCCCTGGTGGTCCGGTGGGTTCCCTATCCGGTCTGCAGCTCTGCCAGGTCTCTAGTCAGAGCATTGCGGTGGTAACCTGTGGCAACGCTCTAATTGGCTGCAATCGCGAGACACCTAAGTCTGCAGCTCTGAACCCGACAGAGCTGCAGACTGAAGGCTGGCTCTCTCCTGGGCAGACTGACTGGAAGGGCCACGCACCCAGCGGCATTATAGGCAAGTAGCCGGGCCCCCTCTTGTGTCGGGCCCTCGGTCATAGACTGAAGACCAACATGTCAGTCTGCCCTATGGTGATTTAGGCAGCTGCGAGGCCCCAGACTGTGCTAGGCCTTAGGCAGCCGCCTAATTAGAGAACCGCCTCTGTATGTTCCATACTCTCATGGTACTTAGCGTATAAGACTAAGAGTACTTTGAGGTTATTGAAAACATTGGAAACATTAAAAGCGAGTGTAGCTGTTATTAAACCTTTTAGGACCAAGGCTTTTTTTAGCTGCCATGCGGTTTTGACCAAGGCCTCTTTGGCACCTTTGCCATGTGTCCATTCTACCACAATTTCTCAACTTTCTGTTTAAATACACCTATCATATATCATTTTTTTAAAAGAAGAAAGAGCTTTCTTTTGATGCTCTATATCTATACATAACGCAACATTAAATAGAAATAATATATTAAAAAATTTGAAAAAAAAAAAAACAAACATTTTTTTATCAGTATTAAATGTAATAATTTCTACATACTAATTGCAAATAAAGAAAACTAACTCAAAATAGAGTCACTAATTAGTCCTGATTGATAAAATGCCCAATATGTCTAGCATTTCAATAGATATTTAGAGGTTATAAAACAAATTCTGCAAAGAGTGAATTACGGTTTTAAAGCTAAAACTAAAACTTAACAAGTTGGCATGCTGAGATTACAACTTTAATTGTAGTCACTGAATCTAAAACCGCTACACAAAAGTATATATTTGTAGAAAAAAGTACATCCCCAAGGCTATGTAAGTAAGAGCAAGAGTAACTACCCCTAATATTGTCCCTAATCCAACATTTTATTAAACCCTTAATCCAACCTATAATCCTATTTATAATCTAACCCCACCTCTAATCCTACCTATAATGTAACCCTAATTGGGCTAAAATACAACCAATAATCCTACTCATAATCCTAGCTATATTCCCAGACCCTAATCCCACAAATCCCACCTCTCAAGGAATTCCCTCTGCTGATGTCAGTACTGATGTCTCTGTACTGTGTCATTGCAGCATTAGCACTATATTTAGCGTGAGGATGACAAGGCATTTGCCTTGGGCGGCACTTTCAGGTGGGCAACAAAAAAGGCTGCCCCCTAAACGCCCTGGCAGATGCCTTGTTAGCCCCTTCAATCATGGCCACCTTAGGGCCCCCCAAGAATGGCAGCTGGTCACTTTGAAGGCGGGCTGTGAGGAAGTGCCTCTGAGCTCTTCCTGCTCAGCTCCCTTGCCCTCTTCCTCTGAGCTCTTCCTGCTCGGTTCCTATGTGCGCCCTGCAGTGATGCAGGGAGTCGGAATATTAAGGCATTACTAACCAATGCATCAGAGAGCTGAGTAGGAACGTCAGAGCTCCCTTGCCGCCTGCATTGAATACTCACCCCCCTGGCCAGCAGTGAAAGGATCCCCACTGGACCCTAAGGAAATATAAAATCCACTCCAGCACCCCCAAACGCAGGGATGCTGGGTGGATTGAAATGAAAAATAAAATAAAAAAAATGGTGAGTTTGTCTGTCACTGAGTGTTTGTTTGTCAGTGAGAGTGTATATTTGTCCATCAGTAAGAGTAGATGTGTATCTGTCAGTGAGTGTGTATGTGTGTATGTTAGTGAATGTGTGTGTCTCTCAATGAATATGCATGTCTGTCACTCAGAGTGCGTGTCTGTCAGTGAGTGTGTATTTGTGTGTCTGTCAGTTAGTTTGTGTGTGTCTATCAGTGAATGTGTGTGTCTGCCACTAAGTGTGTATGCTTGTCAGTGAGAGTGTATGTTTGTCTATCAGTGAGTGTGTATGTATGTCTGGCAGTGAGTGTGTGTGTCTGTCAATGAGTGTATATGTGTGTGTCTGTCAGTGAATTTGTGTTTGTCAGTGAATGTGCATGTCTGTCAGTGTGTATGTGTATCAGTCACTGTGTGTGTGTGTCCGCCAGTGTGTGTGTGTGTGTCTGTCAGTGTGCATGTGTGTGTATCTATCTGTCAGTGTGTATGAGTGTCTGTCATCACAAACCTAGGTCAATTTAGTTAAATGTCAGTGAATGGGTGTGTCAGTGAGAGTGTATGTGTGTCTGTCAGTTCAGTTAGTGTGTATGTCTGTCAATAAGTGTGTATGTGTGTGTCTGTCAGTGAGTGTGTGTTTGCTTGTCAGTAAATGTGTATGTCTGTCCGTTTGTGTGTGTTTTTCAGTGTATGAGTGTATATGCCAGTGAGTGCATGAGTGAGTCTGTCAGTGAATACGTATGTGTATCTATCAATGAGTGTGTGTGTGTGTGTGTGTGTCAGTGAATGTGTGTGTCTGTCAGTGAGTTTGTGTAACTGTCAGTGGTGTGTGTGTGTTCTGCAGCGGGGGTAAGCAATTGTCCTACAGCTGCATTTAAAGGGATTTATAAGGCTATACGAAATGCTCGCTTTGAATGCTGCCTATAGCTCTCCTGTCAGTCTGGGGCCACTAACTGTTGCCTCAATTGACAGAGGGAACCACACGTATCCAAAGATAGATACCTGGGGGTCCCCTTTTTTGATGCAGGAGGCTGGGGGCAGTGATAGAAATACCGCAAATGAGTGATCTCACTGACAAAGAGGACCCCCAGTTATCAAAAAATACCTGGGGATTTCATACCAACACATATTTAACTCCTGCTGGTAATTTTGCTGCATGACGGTCTATACCTTCAGTGCATGTTAAAGCTCTGCATGTTGACATAGACCATCATGTGGTTGTTAAGTTTGTAAAGGGCAGCTTTGTTTTCCATGGTTGCCCTTTTAGCCTGTAAAATATGTTTGTTATCTGAATATATTAGCATAGAAGCACAAATACATTTGCTTCTCTTACAATAGGTGCGATAGAAATATTTTAAAATGGTTAAATAACATGCTTATGGGTTTTTGTAAAGAACCTATTGACCCTTTTTGGGAAGACAGAGTCCTATAAATGCTAACAGAAAGTAAATATAATCTGTTTGACTTTTTAGTTGATGGAAAACACAGCATATCTAAAAATAAAATAGAGTTGTACCTGGAAAGCAGAAAGATTTGTGATAGTTACTAACAGGGCTTTATTTCAGTACTGCAAATGGAGGGAGTGGAGGCCTGCATATAACGTTATCTCTGGCTATCAGCAATGTGTGCTGCTATGCTTGATTCTCTGAGATCTTGCATCTTACTGGTAGCAATTCTAATGCAGGATGCTGTTACATCATGCCCCATTTATTCCATGTAGCAAAAACCATGTAACAGTGACAGAGAACAGCTCCAAGTAGGTGCTCCATAACAAGGGGCTGGTTTGCCGCTATCCACACTCCATAGCCCCTTTTACTCTAAACAAAAGATACCATGATTTGGTAAATTTTTGCTGTGCACTGACATGTATAAATTCTAGGCAAACAGGGATGAAACTATACAAACTCTTCTGACGCTCAGGTGATTGTCCTGTTTTGGTTTCCTGGCTCCCTTGTGCTGTGTACTTTTTGGTATTTGACCCCACTTGCTCTCATTTCCTATGTTCTCTGTCACCCTTAAAAGCAAACTCCACAACACTAAATCACTTTAGCTTGTTGAGTAGCTCTATTTGTGAAGAATGTCCTGTTACTTCCTGAATTGTTTAGCTTAGTAGACCCAAACTCAAGAGGCAGGCAATTGACCATAGCACACATATATTGTTCTGTTACCCTGAGGAAAGTCCCGAGCGGGGACTGAAACGTTGGTTTCTCATTTTAACTTGAATTGATTAAAGCATTGGAGTTTTTTAAAGACCGGTGAGCAGCTACTTTTTGGCAGATTGGAGTCTAGGCTATGGCACCCGGCAAACTGGAAATTTACTAAGCGTGAGTGCGGGGGATATTGGATATATATATATATATATATATATATATATATATATATATATATATATATATATATGTATTTCCTGGCCATATCCATGGCAGCACAACAATAGGTTAGCTCCTCCCTATCCCTAATTAGACAGGAGCTAATTTAACATAAGGGTATAAATACCCCCTCCCACTATCTCCTCCCTCAGTCTTTTTGTTCCTGTCCTATCCCTATAGGACTTTAGTCTTTCCAGACTACAATATTTTTTGTTTTTTCTGGCTTACCTGAGGGTTGTTACCTTCGGCCCCAAGGGAGTTCAGCCTCTCTTCCTTGGGAAGTCTCCAGTACGTGGCCCTGCGCAAAGGAAAAAAACCCTGGAGATGCTCCTTTAGTGACCGGGAGCCACTTGCAGTGACCCTAGGGGTAGCAAGTTAAATTGCCAATAAGAAGAATTCCCTGCAGTGACCCAGCGGTAGCAGGAAGTGGCAGAAGAAACTCATCTTCTATGGTTTCTCTCTTTTCTATAATTTCTGACATCCACAGTAATTATATTATTCCTATGGATATGACATTACTTGTGGTTGTAGGACCCCCCTTCCACCTTGACTAACTCTGTTGCAGATATTAGAATTAAGGTAAGGTTTTATGTTTACCTTATAGATATTATTCTTCTCAGCCATGGTCCTCCTTGGGAAGGGGTACCTCTGGTCTGATATGGCTTGGAGGAGCAGGGGATGGCTATTCTGTCCATAATCTTCACGGCTCCGGTCTCTGGGAGCCGCCATCTTGCTCGGCGTCCTCCGAGCATTCTGCGCATGCGCGGGCAAGCGGTCATGTAATGCTTGCTTACGCGCATGCGCATAGTGTCGTTTCCGTGTATGCGCATTACGGCCGATCTGAATACTTCTGGGACGTCATCTGTGACATCACATACCTTTTTTAAGGCGCCAAAATCTAAAATTTTTACCTCTCTCAGGTCTTTCTTACTACTAGGAACCTTCCCAGTGACAGATTTTTCACATGTGAGTGTTCACTTCAATCAATATTTTGCTGATCCTCAGGTATGTTTCTCTTAAAGGTATATTCCCCTCCTTTTTTCAAATTGAATTTTTTATACTGTTTAGTATAAATATTTCAATTCTTTTCTATACTAGCCTGCAAAAAATGGAAAACAAATATCTTTTCATTGGACTCAGAGGCATCTATACATAAACAAAGGTCACAATCTAAAGGTTATAGGTAAGCCAGCCGCTTCTATTTTTTCTCTCTCTCTCTCTATTGCAATGATTATAAACAAAAAGAGTGTCTAAACTAATTATTCCCTATCATGATAGTTCTACGGGAATTAAAGTATCTGGAACTTCCAAAGGCAAGTCACCTATGAAGAAAAGATGCAAAGCCTGCAACAATAAACTGCTAGAATGAAAGCGTTTGTGTGCAGAATGCCTGTCAGCATCAGCTGGAGCTTCTAAGACTACTCCTACACCGGATATAATGCAGTTCATCAAACAAGCTGTCTCCCAAGGCATTAAGGAAGCAGGAAAATCACACAAAAGACCCAGAATTGCCGACCCCTTTGATTACTCTCAGCAGGTATCCTCAGACGAATCCATGGATATGGACTCCTACAGAGAAGGGTTTTCCTCTCGGAAGAAGAATCCGTAGTCCCAGATTTTATGGAACCTGCTCAAGTAGATTACCTAATTGCCAGAGTACGCAAGTCCCTGAGCCTAAAGGAAGTTTCCTCAGCACAACCCTCTACTTCCAGCAGATACTTTGCAGATCTTAAAAAGAAAAGAGTTACTTTTCCATTACATGAGACAATTAAAGAACTAATTGAGGACGAATGGTCTAACACACGCAAGAAATTAGCAGCCCAAGGTAGAATTGCTCGCCTTTATCCTTTTGGGAGGAATGACTCCAGCTACTGGGATTCTGCTCCCAAGGTAGATGCTGCTGTGGTAAGACTGGCCAAACACACTACCCTACCAGTTGACGACGCAGGATCATTAAGATATCCCATGGATAAAAAGACGGATCTACACCTCGCTAAGGCTTATGTGGCAGCAGGCACAGGCCTCCATCCAGCAGTGGCCCTTACTTCAGTTTCCAGAGCTTTAAGGATCTGGATGGAAAATCTAGAAGAAGACATTCAAAGAGGCAAAAGCAGAGCCAGTCTTCTAGAAAGCCTCAAAGACATACAGCTAGCAGTAGACTTTACTTCTGATGCCTCAGTTGACCTGGTTAAGGCGTTCGCCAGAAATATGTCTCTCTCCATTTCAGCCAGAAGGGCCTTATGGTTAAGATCCTGGGCAGCGGACAATTCTTCTAAAGCCAGTTTATGTGCCTTACCATTCCACGGAGACATGTTGTTTGGGAAGAAGAGAGCGGCCGAAGGGAAAAGAGCTTTTCTCCCACACGATCGTAAACCTAAAGGATCCTTTAGGTACAAAAGATACCCTGACTACTCCTTCTATCGAGATTCAAGATCATACAAGCCAGGAAGAGAACATGGAAGATCCCAGCCATGGAGAGGAGGTCAGTCATCTGCAAGAGGTGGAAAGTCAAAGGGGGCTTCATTCCACAAGAATCCCAGATCCTTATGACGGGCCCCTTCCCACCCAGTCAGTAGGAGTGGGGGCACATCTGTTACTATTCCCAGATGCATGGAATCAATCCACCACAGACAGATGGGTATTGGATATCATAAGAAGAGGATATCGTTTAGAGTTCTCCAAACCTCCTCCAATCCACTTCTTTCAAACAACAAAGTGGCCAGGAGAGGAAGAAAAAAGACAAGCTTTAAAGAAATTCATCTCTACACTCCAGGAAGAAAAGGTCATCATTCAGGTTCCTCGGAATCTACAGGGTCAAGGGTTCTATTCTCATCTGTTCCTCACCAGAAAAGCTTCAGGCGGATGGCGGCCTATCCTAGACCTAAGCAGGTTAAATCAGTACCTACACATCTGGAAATTCAAGATGGAGTCTATCCAATCCATCATAAAGACAGTTTTTCCAGACCACTGGATGATTTATATAGACTTGGCAGACACCTATTTTCATATCCCCATAGCAATAGAACATCAAAAGTTCCTTCGCTTTGCGGTAGAAAAAGGGCATTTTCAATTCCGGGCCCTGCCATTCGGTCTCAGCACAGCTCCAAGAACATTCTCCAAGGTCTTAGCCGTTTTAATTGCGGAACTCAGGAAGAAAGGCATAGCTATCTACTATTACCTGGACAACATCCTTATATTAGCAGAAGACAGAGATACCCTTTAGGCCCATGGCCAAATCTGTATGCGTTTCCTACGTCTTCATGGATGGATGATAAACGAGAAAAAGAGTCATTTACAGCCAACTCAGAGGATGAAATATTTGGGAGTCATGTTCAATACTCTAGAAGGCACAGTACAACTGTCTCAAGAAAGAGGTACAAAATTAATTTAAAAAAAAGTCAAAGAAATGTTGGCATTCAATGTGACTTCAGCAGAGAAATGCATGACTCTTCTAGGCTCAATGTCCTTAACAATAGGGCTAACAAGATGGGCCCAATGGAGGATGAGGAGATTCCAGAAGAATTTCATCTTCCAATTCAGAACAGGAAACCCACAACAGCCTATCAAGATTCCTCCTCAGGTCCATCAATCCCTGATGTGGTGGTTACAAAAGAAGTTCCTGTTCAGAGGATTCCCCTTAGGGAACATCACGTGGGCTGTTGTAACCATGGATGCAAGTCTATGGGGATGGGGAGCTCACCTGCAAGACCACTTCATACAAGGGAAATGGCCCTTTTCAACAACAGACACGCCGTCCAATCTTTTAGAGCTGATGTCAGTTCACAGAGCTCTGAAATACTTTCTCCCTCTTATCCGTTTCAAGTGGATCAAAATCAGAACAGACAATGCCACTGTAGTTGCCTACATAAACCATCAAGGAGGAATCAGGAGTCAAAAGATGATGTCAATAATGAAACCCCTGATGGCCTTTACGCAAACACATCTAGCAGGTATATCAGCTGTACATCTTCCTGGGATCCAGAATTCCATAGCAGATTTACTGAGCAGAGTGGAAATAGACCCAGGAGAATGGAGCTTGTCAGACAAGATATTCGAGAATATGGGGCATGCCACAAATAGACCTTATGGCAACAAACAAGAACAGGAAAGTAAGAGACTTCTTCTCAAAGAATATTGATCCTCTGGCTATAGGAAGAGATGCTCTATCGAGCGATTGGCAATTCAACCTAGGTTACGCATTCCCTCCTACTCCACTCATCTTTCCACTTCTGAGACGGTTGAGACAAGAGAAAGTATCCATCATTCTCATAGCCCCCTTTTGGCCACGCAGACCATGGTTTCCCCTACTATTGAGCCTTTGCAAATCAGACCCTTGGCAGCTTCCAAAGATTCCTTTGCTTCTACATCAAGGCCCAGTTCTCCACCCAGACCCAGCCTCTCTCAATCTGATGGCATGGAAGTTGAAAGGGAAGGGTTAAAAGGAAAAGGATTCTCACAGGCAGTAATAGACACTCTACTACAAGCAAGGAAGCGCTCTACGTCCACCACATACTACAGAATCTGGGACGTCTTTTTCTCCTGGGCTGCATCTAAACAAATTAATGCACAGTCAATCTCTACTACAGATATTCTGGAATTCCTACAACTAGGTCTTGACAAAGGGTTAAGCTACAACACCCTTAAAGTTCATATTTCGGCTCTTTCAGCCCTAATGGATCGCAGATGGGCTTTGGACAAGGATGTGACCAGGTTCATGTTAGCGGTATTAAAGATAAAGCCTCCTATCAAGCCATTTGCTCCGCCATGGGACCTACCGCTGGTATTAAGAGCTCTGAGCGGTCCTCCCTTTGAACCACTAGAATCCATCTCTCCTAATTTTCTTACCATATAAACAGTTCTGTTGGTAGCCCTAGCCTCAGGTAGAAGGGTGTCTGAGCTCCATGCCCTATTAGCCAAAGAGCCTTTTACAGTGTTTCACAAAGACAGAATAATCCTGAGAACTATTCCCGAATTTCGAGCTAAGGTGGTCTCAGCATTTCACATCAACGAGGAGATAGTACTCCCAGCTCTTCAGTTGGAAGAAACTGAAAGTGAGTCAGAACCCAAGCCTTCTTCCTTAGATCTGGTAAGAGTCTGTCTATTTATTTACAAAGATCATCTGCTTGGCGTACCTCTCAAAGACTGTTCATCATTCCCAACGGTCCCAGAAGAGGACTTCAAGTTTCTAAAGTAGCCATCAGCAGGTGTATCATAGCAGCCATCATACAAGCTTACAAGGCATCTAATATAAAAGTCCCAGAAGGTCTCAAGGCTCATACTACAAGGTCCCTTTCCTCTACTTTGGCAGCAGCAGCTAAAGTTTCTCCAGAACTGATTTGCAAAGCAGCCACTTGGTCCTCCACAAACACTTTCATAAGACATTACCAGATTGATGTAAAAGCCAGCCAGTTAGACCACTTTGGCAAAACTGTTCTTTCGGCATCCAACTCTGCATAAGTTTGATTATGTCTGTTATTTCACGTGTGGGTTTCTAATACACTGGCATTTCTGAAGTTTTGAGTCTGTATTTTTCTTTTCTTCCCTCCCTTGGTTATTGCTTGGGTATTCCCATTGTTGTGCTGCCATGGATATGGCCAGGAAAGAGGAAAATGTATCCATACTTACCGTAATTTTATTTTCCTGGTCATAGGCCATGGCAGCACAAAGTTCCCGCCCTGGGATATTGCTGTTAACAAGACTGAGGGAGGAGATGGTGGGAGGGGGTATTTATACCCTTATTTTAAATTAGTTCCTGTCTAATTAGGGATAGGGAGGAGCTAACCCATTGTTGTGCTGCCATGGCCTATGACCAGGAAAAGAAAATTACGGTAAGTATGGATACATCTTCCTATATATATATATATATATATATGTATGTATATATATATAATGCATGTATTCACGAGATATGCACCTATTTTTTTTTTTTTTGTCAACAAAAAAGCAAAAAACATATAACCACTAATTTAGGTACATTTCATACATTTAATGAATGTAAATAATCAAGTACCATACCTGATTACTTGTTGACAAAATTACTTACATGTTGTTGTTTACTTTATATCATTAGATAATATTTTTTCGTTAATAAAAATTTGTGAGATGCTAAGCTGTTCCAAAAAGACAATATCCAAATTCTCTGAAAACCGAAGTGGCAATGTCTCTATTTTGCCCCTTCTTAAAAATCTTTCATTGAACTGATCTGGGTGCAGTTTCCCTATCCTCTTCCTTACCCCTGCAATGTAAAACATTGCATTTTTAGAGAAACTGAAATGTTTACATTGCATACTTAATCCCACCAAAGGAGCTTTCTGCAGGAGTTTAACTCCGTGAAACCATGCTGGACATTCTCACGTCCGTCCTAACCCTTTTTTTTACGTTTTCCATCATTCGAGAATAGCACCAAGGTCATACACATATAAAATGTAATTTCTATTTTTGTTTTTTTACATTCAAACATAAATGTAACCCTGATTATATATATATATATATATATATATATATATATATATATACATATACATATATATATATATTTTTTTTTTAATTTTTTTTTTGCTGGGCTGGTCAAGGAACAAAACTGGTTAAGCAGTTATATTAAACTATTTGCTCATCTATGCTATTTGTATTTTTGACATTTTTATTGATAAAAACATTGGTGAAAACAAGAACTCAGTAAAGTAGATTATCATGGATTATCATATAGCATTTGTGTTATTCTATATCAAATGACTTTAAAGCCCCAATTAGAACAAAGACAAAATAAAATCATGTGAACAAAATCAAGAGAGAAGACACTTACTTTGACATTGTTGTTTTGTACATGTACTTTAAAAAAAAAATAAAAAAAAATAAAAGATCTATGTTTTATTATTTGTTGTTTCTAAAAAAAAAAAGTGTTTTAATATTATGCAGGTCTTGGAATTACCAGAGCTAATTAAGGATTCGAGGTTTAAGACAAATGAACTCAGAGTCAAGTACAGAAAAGAACTCCTGTCTATGTTATCCAAACGGTAAGTTCATTTTTTTTTTCCATTTAAAGTTTTTATTGAGTTTTTTCATCAATTCAGGTGGGGAGGGGTTAGGGTACAGAAGGGAAGAAGGCGAGGGGGTTAGGAAGCATACAGCCTTTTGATTGCCACTTCAGTACAATTAGGGCATTTCCATTGGTAGCCTGCAGGTACAGTACATTTCAATGCATCCCAATCTTTTACGTAAGTATTCGGTTGTGACTTGCTCTAGTTTGGTGTACATAATGGGCACCTAGGTGTCATCTGGTTGGCATGTGGTTATTAGGTAATTAGCATTGGCATTAGCACTATCCCCACTAAGTGGTGTTTTGCGGACCAGTAGTACCCGCTCTCCATAAGCCCCATAGCCCCCAAGCCTCTGTTACTGGTTTTGTCATGGAGAAGACACTACGGTAGCATGTTTCATATATTTGTTGTGTGTCTATCTCTGCACACACCTCTGTGATCTGTGGGGGCCTCGTGGTTTTCCATAGGCGTGCTATCGCCCTCTGTGCTGTCAGAAGGATGTGAAAGGCTACTTTTTATATTGCTGCTGGTTTGCCAGGAGGCATGTGCAGCAGGAGGCACGTCATTGGTGTCAGGGGCATCTGTGTGTGGGTAATGTCCTGTATTAGTTTAATTATTGTTTCCCAGAATCCAGAGACGAGATCGCAGTTCCACCACACATGTAGCACTGTGCCCGACTGCTGCCCACATCTCCAACACATCGGGAACGAGTTCGGATAGATCTTGTGGATTCACGGGGGGACCATATACCATCTATACACTGTTTTTCTATGTTGCTCTAGTAATGTTTCTGACTTAATCACTTTCCTGGGTGCCCCTACTATGGCTTCCCATTGCTCTCTAGTTATAGTGCACTGTGTATCTTGGGCCCACTGTGCCGCCTGTCTGGAGTTCGCAAAGTGTATGGAGAATTGGAGGATTCAATAACACCAGGATAGAGGTTTGCATCCCCTCGGTAGTGAGCCTCTAATCATTATCTGTTCCCACTCTGTCACCCCGAGCTCAGAGTCGGTCTCCTCTAGGGGGGTGGAGTGCTGGTTATCCCGTTTAGCCATAAAGGAGCTTAACTGTATATGTGAGAATTGCGAGGCTTTCTTGGAATGATCTCAGTTTGTGCCGTGTGGTCATTTGGGAGAGATGTGTGACCCCCTTAGCTATCCATGGTTTGGCGTTGAACGTTGGTATACAATATGTTATGTACTGGAGTGGGGTAGCCAGCGATAGTGGGTTAGGGCTTTCTAGGATACGTCTCGTCGCGTCCCATACAAGTAGAGCGAGTTTAATTTGCTCCAGCAGTAGGGGCATGGGTGGTCAAAACCGTCTGGGGAGCCATAGCATGGTGGGTAGGTTGAATGGCTTCAGTGATTTTTTTTCTAACGTACCCACTGTGGTGGGTGTGAGTCAAGAAGGTGGGGCAAGACAGTCGTCAACACCGCTGCCTGATATATGCTAGTAATAGCCTGCTAGTGGCATAGCTTTGATCACAATTAAAACTCAGTCACTGCCATTATTTTTACCTCTAGGAAAAATGAGATGACATAAAATAGTCTTAGAAGGAGCACTGACCACCTCCCTCCAAGCCCTACTAGAAATAAAAGTGCATGTGTAGACCCTTACTGCCAAGGAATTATGCCTGTTTGTCAAGTAAACTTAGAAGTAAATATATGGCAAAGGAGTTGGAAAGAGCCATATCTGAATTGTGCTAGTGCTTATAGGAAAATGCTGGGTGAGAGTCGCTGTTGTTTAAGGGTAGTTGGGAGAGATCCCTTGATCAGAATTTTACAGAAGGTCAAATACCAGGAAGCCAATGCAAACTAATTTCAATGTGGTGTCGTGTGCTATAGTTACTGAAAAGAGACATACGTCCATCAATTTCAACAAAAAACCATATACAATATTGGTATTCAGCTATGCATCTAAAACAAGGATAAAAAAAAGCACATAGTGAAGTATATCAAAGTATAAAAACTCTGCGCTTATAGACATGCACTCACAGTAATATGTGAAATGATTTGCCTTGGGGTACCTTCTTCAGGAACACAGTGAAATGTAATCAAATACAAATAATCGCCTATGGTGAACATGTCCCCCCAAAATCTAAATCTAAATCCCTCTGCAGTGAAGTAATATCCTCACATTGTATTGCTTCACAGAGCTGTGTGTCATCTGCTAACACTGAAATATGACTTTCTATGCCTGTTTCAAGATCATTTATAAATATGTTGAATAGAATCAATCCCAGAACAGAACCCTGAGGGACACCACTTACCACTTTTGTCCAGAATAACATCATTATTATTATTATTTATAAAGTGCCAACAAATCCAGCAGCACTGTACAATAGGAGGACTAATAGACATGTATTTATAACCAAACGAGCTGGACACACAGGAACAGAGGGGTTGAGGGCCCTGCTCAATGAGCATACATGATAGAGCAGGCCTGCACAACCTGCGTCCCCCTGATGTTTTGAACTACAACTACCATGATTCCCTGGCTATTAGCTATGATTTCCTGGTTATCTGTTTCATTCAAAGAAACATGGGCATTGTAGTTCAAAACATCTGGGGATGCCAGACGACGGGGCCTGACTGCCAACGGAGATGGTCGCATGGAGCTGAAGCTCCTCTGGAAAATTAACTTTTATAGCCTCAAATGGGACTTTGTTGTTTCTTCTTGTTGGCCAAATTGTGTCTCTATACCGTAGGACCACTTTGCTGATCAGTTAAACCTGTAGCTGGTGGACACGGCCCGTGTCTGACCTTCCAGCGGCCTGCTACTTCAGTTGAGAACGTGGAGGCAGCCAATCCTCAGCCTTGACTTGGAGCCTGTGGCTCATGTACCCTGTCCCCATTCCCCCCACGGCAGGTAAGCGATATCCCTGTCCCCACTGGTGACTTGCAGTGGTCACCGTTATACTCTCCCCAGCTGACCAATGCTTTGGAGAGCTTGGGCCTGATTCCCACAATGTCTGCCCTGCTGGGGCCTGGGGTCTTCCCACAGTAACACGTGGACCTGCTACTCCAGACCTTCGATCGAATCTGTGAAAAATTCTTGGTGCAGCTCCGGAGACCTACTTCCATTCCTGCAAGCTGGGTCGTAGTCAAGCAAACCGCACTGCTGTAAAGCCTAGGTCTCAAGCGCACGGCTAGCATGTTCCCAGAGGGGAGTGAAAAAGGAGAAGACGCATGAAACCACAGCCGCAGAAGACAGCATCCCATGCAGGCTGTACCTCAGACCGACTGAGGAGCGACAAGTCTCTTCAACCCCAACATTACCTAATTCGGAAGGCTACAAGTCATGCCACTGGGTGAGGAGGCCTGCGGGACCGCAACAACATGCACTGGTCAATGCCATGAGGAGAGCAACGATGGAGTGCAGACTGATTTGGATCAGGCGGTCCAAATCAGACTTCTGGCCAGCCCACTACGTAGGGAACCATGCAGATAGCGCTGCAAAAGTGCTTTCTGCATGGTCCCAGTGCGCACTAAACAGTGCAGACACGTCTAATGA
Source organism: Pelobates cultripes (assembly GCA_933207985.1). NCBI lineage: Eukaryota > Metazoa > Chordata > Amphibia > Anura > Pelobatidae > Pelobates > Pelobates cultripes. The sequence goes on from OW240915.1 coordinate 92,123,160, forward strand.
TGCTCTCATGCGGTGCGGGGACATTTCCCTGGTTTGCCTGGATGCTGTACTCCAGAACCACAAAATCGTGAATGTTCTGCCAAAAACTGGGAGGCATGGAGCACGTATATGTTCTGGATGGTTGTGTTGATCATCCTGATCAAAATTTGGACAAAGCTGTTTGAGAAGAGGAAAAATGTGTAATCAGCAGTGGAGGAACCTGCAGCTTTTAATGTGAAGATGTATAGCTGAGCAGTCAAAGACATCCAGGAGGCTGGACCAAACACTGACTGGGACTATAAAACACAACATCTTTAGATCTAAGATACACTTCCCATTTCACTTCAATTGAATATTTATGATATTGAACTCGTAATCTACATTGTGTAGTTATTGTATCTATTTTGCATGGCTTCTCCATCTATTTCCATTCTTTGGTGACATGGAAGATCAGTAGTGAAATGAAAAGACCTTTTAAAAAAACTACTTATTAAATATACTTGTGTTTCCTAAAAGGGAAACTGTTACTTCTCTGGAATTTGCACCATTTGAATAAAACGTTGAAAATCATCTATAACAGGGTTAGGCAACCTTCAGAACTCCAGATGTTGTGTACTACATCTTCCATAATGCTCTAACAGCCATAATGTTGGCAAAGCATCAAGGGAGATGTAGTCCACAACATCTGGAGTGCCCAAGGTTGCCTACCCCTGCTCAATAACTTGTGCTAATCTTTTCTCATTAAATGGTCAAGTCTCTCTCTTTTTTTTTTTGCAGTGCATATGAATATAACAAATGCGCGTGAGGTACCCCAAAAGCAATCCTCAAGCTTATTTTAATCACTTGTAACAATGGGGTAGTCGAGAATACATGCACAATTTTATAGTTAAGAAGATGTTAAGCAAGGTTAGATCAGCGGATGATGACCTTCATGGCTCTGGGTGTCCGCGACCCCGCAACGGAGTCAGGAGAGGTTTCAGAGACACCCAAGACAAATTGCTGGACTCTATTGACCCCCTCTCAAGGGTTAAATACCTGATGATGCCAAGATCATCTGGGATTGGGCTCACAATATTTGTGAATGGGCTCAGAGATGTTTGTCAGAAACACAATGTTTGCCTCTCCTATGAGAAGCGCATAGCAGCACTCCTCCGTATTATTATTTTATTATTTATATAGCGCCATCACATTCCGTAGCGCTGTACAATGGGTACTGATGGATAGTTGGCGGATCTGAGCGCCAAAACATTGGGACCCCAGGCACAAGGCACGCTCTTTCCTGAGGGAGCTTTTTACACACATTTATGTTCCCACTTCCCTCATCAAGACCCAAACCTCTATGAGGAAGATGTTATGTGGTAACCTCCCTAGGGGGTGTTCTACAGGACTGGTCAACAGCGGGGCCATGTTGCCAACCACTTCCGGCCATCTGACCCCTGTACCTTGTTATCGCAAACTCTTTACCTGAATTGGTTGAGAGACAACCTTCTGGTGCTCCAGATGATTGGACAGAGAACACGGAACACGCAGATGCGCTAGTTCCTGTTTTCCTCAGGTAAGTGTCCCTAGGGTAGCATCAACTGTACTTTCTACAATGCCCACATGAAATACCATCACTTCTAGGTGGAAGGCATTCAAACTTAATAAGGAACCTTCTTCACGTAGACAACTGGTTTGCAAAACTGGATATGAAGACACGTCCTGTCGTCCCCTCCCCCTTTGACGACGTTCTCTATGTTTCCTATGATGTGATCAACCTTGGCACTTCTCCTGCCTCTTCAGCTCGGATCCTTGGGGGCTTCATGAAACTACTGAAACCAGTGATCAATTACGTATGGGGAATGCGTTGCATTATTTACCTGGACGATATTCTTCTGTTCGGTTCAGAGAATTCAAGACTGCGCCAACATTCGCAATTCTCTGCAGTCCGGATGGAATCGTTGTTTTGTAGTGGATGGTCCACTTCCTATGATTCGTAATCAACTCTGCGTTTTGCACACTGATGCTTTACCCTTCAAAGGTCTCCTCTGTCCTCAAGGAAATTCACACTATCCTCCACTGCAACACCGTGACCTGATCGATTGGAACCGGGATAACCCCCGCCAGTCCAGGTGGGGGAGGAGGTGATTCACAGGAGTACCAGTATCAGTTTATGAACCAAGAGAGCGGCCGCCTCTCTGTGGCTCAGCCTTGTGTAGGCTGCAAGCCTCTATTGGGTCAGTCGAGTGTCGGATTAGCCCATACTAGGTACTATCGTGTACAGCAACGTCTCCCGGGTAGGATTAGTGGAGGCTGTGGACAGTGAGTATAGATAGCCAGGGGACGCACCCTGAAATTTGTCGTCAGACGCGAGAGCTCTTGCTGAGCCCGTCTGGTCTGCCCCCTGGTTCTTTTTTTCTATGTGTTTCTTTGCTGCTGTGGAGCTAGTAAAGAGAGATTATGCAAAATACTCGCCTCCTGTCATTACTAAAAATTAAGATTATTAGTACACTAAAGCTAGCATAATCTTCAATTTCTTGTTAATTTTTTTAACACATTCCATAAGTATTAATACCATTTTTAACTCTTAGCTATTTAAAAAATGTATTTAGTATTGCTCCTCCCTCTTCATGAACATTAACAGAGTGTGTGAGTTGTTTTTTTTTTTTTTTTCTCTACAAAGAACAAACTATAATTTAATTAACAAAGTGTTTTATATTGGTTGTTTGACATTCTCACTCTATTTTTGACTGCTGAACACATTGCACTGACACCATTTAGATTTCCCGGTCTCATTTCATAGACATATCTAGCAGTGCTCACTATTTTAAACACAGCTCTTGGACCAATGTAAAGTTTAGAATCCTCAGTTTCAGGCAGTTGTTTAGATTTATTGTGTCTCCTTAGTGTTACCAGAGTTGGCAGCTGAAAATCACTTGCACGACATTAACCGAGACACTAATTAAATAACAGTGAGACATATGCATGCATATTATACTTATGATTAGCCACCAGCATTTACCACATGCACCTTGTGGTTAAAATAATAACAATTTATATAATGACAAATTAGATTTTTTTCAGCAAAAAAAACAAAAAAGTGTCCTTAGTGCCTTATTTACTGACAAGGAAGTCATTTGACTTTAAATTTAGGTCAAGAGCTTTTGTTTCAGGATGTAATGATGAATGTGTCCTCTGGTAATCAAGGAATGCAAAGATGTTCCGTCCCAGACTGACTTTGCTTAAAGGTATTTAATTTCCTCTCCCACTGCATAATATAGACATTAGCTACGGTATTATTGCAACAAAAAAATAATAGTAATAATAATCATCATAACATATATTTTCTTTTCCATAAAAAAGAAAAGAAGCCGTTTATAGTTCTTGGAGGATGACACTCAAAGATCCGCAAACACAAGATGTTTAAGTATCCCTTTGTGATTACCAGAGAATTCTCATTGTTACTAAAGGCACGTTTGATACTGCCATTGCGTTTGCTTTAGAGAGCATGATTGAGCCTTGTAATGTAACTCCAGATATGATGTATGTGCTCGCCTTGAAAATTCATTAAACGTACCATGAGAGCATAATGTTTACACAGACCTGACTCATTGACATTCTGACTGAAAAGGTTCCGATTTTTGAGAGTTCCGGTTCATTCCCCTTGTAAGTTATCTTTTTACGCAGTACAATTATTATCTGATTTAATGTTAGTCTTAGCAGTATTGTTTCAAATGTTCGTACAGCATCACATGTGTAAGGATACTTTTTGTGGTTTTGCATCTATCATTTTAGAACTCGATGAGAGCCAAGAATAATTTGTCAAAAAAACATCTTGGTGTGTGCAAGTATGTATAAATACCAAAGTGTTCCAAAATGATGTTAGTTTAATAAAAAAAAAAGGTAAGTCATTCAATTGACACAGGACTAGTATCAATATCAAGGCATGATAAATGTCTAAGACTGCTCAAAATTAGTAGAGGTACCACTCCTGGGCAACAGCTGATATTTGCAGCTTCTGACATTTTAACTAAACTGTCATTAACTTAGGTAATACTAATAATGATATAGTAAAAGAATAGCATAGGAGAGAGTTGCACTTTTTCTATTCACTTAGCTCCTCTCCCGCCATAGCATTATCGGGAATGGCACTGGGGGAGGAAGCCTAATTCTGTCTCCACTTCTTTTTTCTACTTTAACACTATATGAAGAGTTGAATTAATGGCAGCAGCTTTATTTCCAAAGGAAGATCATAGTTCAGCATCTACTACTGTATGGCTGTTGATTTCATCCATGAAATAATCTCCCATAATAAACAGGGAGTAAGGCACGGGGTCTTATCTATGGCAGAACATAGACATAGACTGTTTGTGTTAGTTGCGGCTAGATATTGTGGGTTGGGGTACTATATGTGCTAAGGGGAGGCGTTTACTGTTTTGGCATCATTGTTATATACATGTCACAATGCTGCCTGAGATTAGTGGGAGTTATATTGCAGAGCAGGATTATACAGTTATGTCTGCATTCCATTCGATACTCATACAGTTGCAGTTGGTTATAATCTGAACACTGCTCAATCGATACAGTGAAGAGAACTGCTTCCCTATACCTAAAAATATGTGAGGATGAGCACCTGCCTAAATGTATGTGCTAGCAGGATGATGGGAATGCATCAGGCCCGTTCCAGCTCAGGGTCCACATGGGATCCTATCTCACTTATTGGCCCAGTAGGGGAGATAGCATTATCTCCCTGAAGTGATGGGCATTTGCTGGTAAAATCTATTATAGGAAAGTCTGCAAACCTCCCTCACAAGCAGCAACGCTGGGGAGGATGTGATATCAGGGATATTACTTCCTCCCAACGTTACCATGTTGTGGGGCAGTGTGTAAAGGGGGTGGAGATATGAAATGTTATATTGCCGATCTCCATCATTGTGTATTTCTGTCTGGCAATGTGTATGTGTTTAGTCTGAGTGTATTCTGAATGTGTGTATATAATAGTTTCTGTGTGTATTTCTGTGTGTGTCAAGTAGTTTGTATATAGGTGAGAGGGCCAGACCAATAGTTTTTTAACTGGCCCTTAGATTTCTGATGACAGCTCTGTATACTAGCATGTTCAGATGAGAACCATCTATCTATCTATCATAAAATTGTGTCCTCGAGCTGGGTCAATCAGGATACAGAAAGTTGGGACTGGACAGTTGTACCATCCACAGACTCTCCAAGAGTAAGCATAAAACAGCACCAAAATCAAATTATGATAAGATATCTTAAGGATAAATCAAATATTTTATGCTTTTGAGTTGTTATATGTTTAGTTTAACCTGGCATTACATTGCATTAAAAGGTAACTATTTTATATTTATTTATTGAAGGGTTTACCTTTGAAAAATGCTGTTTATTTGTACCACTCTAAGCCACAGAATGTAAGCTCACCTGTAAGTGTCAAGGCAGGCATCTTTAGGGAATCTTACACTAATATGTATTTAAAACATTATATATGCAACTTTTATGTAATCCAAACACAAATCTCTAATGATAAATAAGGTCACTAATAAAACATTGTGCACTAATTAACCCTAACCAGGGAATCCATAAATTGGATTGTGTTAAACGTATCAAAAACCAGGAGATTATAATCCACTTTTCATCCTGTTCATCACATCTCTCCCAGAGAACGCAGTATTAGTTCACACATTTTACCTCTTTCCTGAGGCTGAAAGATTAGCTCCCACGTCTCCTCTTTCACAGGGGTCAGAGGATATAAATCAAAATCATCACCACTTTTACAAATGCTTAAGGCTTATCTCCTACTCTTCACCTCTTAATGCTGAGGTCAGAAGGTTGGCCCCCAAACCCCTCAACACTTTTCTGCATTATGGAAGATTAACTCAAGCTCTTCACCATTTTTGCAGGTGTCAGAGAAATGGCTCCATTTTCTCACTTCCTTCCTATAGGATGGAGGATTATCCCATTAATCTTTTGAAGGATGTCTCCCACAACCTACTTCCCTTGCAGAGGCTAAATAATTAGCAACTATATATCACATTTTTCTTTCTGTGTTTAGCAAAGGCCCAATGATTAGTTCCCACTTGTCACCATTATATGATGTTATATGAGTCTTTAAGAATTTCTTCCTATACTTGTTTGTTTCACAGAGCCTGTATGATTATCTAAAACTCCTTACCTCTTTCAAAGGTGTTAAAGTATTAATCCATGTACACCTTATCTCTGTATGCTCTTCCTTTTTCTTAAAGACGAGACAGGTAACCCCTTATCTCCTGCCCAGGCAATAAAAGGCATAGAATGGGTAGCAAGGGGCTGCTATCATACCAGGTCATGGGCTGTAGACGCACACTATTCTTCTGAATATTGAAATAGTGATCTGGAATGTCTATTGCCAGAATTCTACAGAAGTGAGGCAGCAATCAAGTATTGGCCCTTTGCAAGTCCTGTCTGGGTTTGTGGTTGGGTTGATAGCCCACAATCCCAATGGTCTCCAGGCGTGGACTATCCCACTGAGCTATGTGAATGGAAATATTTGGGACTGACCATACTGACAAACAAACTATCATGAGTATACATGTTGTTGGAGGTGTTTAGAAATGACTGCAAGTTGCCTTGAAACTGCTTTTCACCATCATAACAAACAATGGTTGTCATTGGCGGCACACATTTTGTAGGCATGCACAGATATGTAGGCATCCGTGTCTTTTAAGGTAGACAGCTTGACCCCTTTTCAATTCTTCACAAAGTCTTACTTTCCTCCGCTCCACAATAAATATATATAAGAAAAAGGGAGAGAGACTCTAGGTGTAGTATTTTAGAAATCCTCTTAAGCTGATATTTTGAAGGAAAAAAAGAAAGAGAATGGGGTGCTCACCTCTTTAAGAGCCTTTTAAATACTGGCTCAAAGTCTGCAGGCTTAGTGTCAAGTGGGGTGACACCTCCCCCTTTACCGGAAAGAGTTCAGGATACAGTGATGAATATTACAAAATTTATTGCTGGATAAAATACAAGTAAATATTATACAATAAACTAGAAAATAAAAAACATGAATAAAAATAGCTCAATAGGGCTTTAAAATAAATAGTCCCAGTCCATGTATCCTCTGCCAAGACGCGTTTCGCTTCGATGAGCTTCCTCAGTTGGCTGTGAAAGTCCTTGTTCTTTCCGGTTTTCTACCATTGAAAAGCCCGTCTGTTCGTCACTCAACCAATCGGTGACGTTTTCCTCCGACCGTCACGTCACTTCCGTTTTCGGCATTCTCGGGACTTCAGATCCCATAATGCTCTATGCCTCTCACATAACTTCCGTTTTAGTTCCGTCGGCAGTTCGAAATATAAGAATGCATTATAGCACATATTTTTAAGGAAAAGTTCAATCCGTCAAATATCCATTTCTATTAACCACAAATGTCTAATCTTTAAAATATTATGTTAAGAAACATATGTTAAGAAATATTTTAATTACCTATATATACTTAAAAAAGGGGTAAGTTAAAAAGAAGGGATTATAACAACTATACACACTAAAATAGATATACATGGTGAAAAGTATTTTGTAAGCAAAACAGTAAATATAAAAATAAATAATAATAAATATACATGTAGTTAAAATATATGACTTAAATAAAAATAAGGATACAGATAAAGAAGATAATACATAAATAAATGAGTGAATACTTAAATGAATAAATACAAAAGTAAAACATATATAAAGATAGAAATGCAATGTGAAATATTATAGAAAGTGGCATAGCTCAAAATCCGCATTTAGGCCAAAAGGGGCCAGCGTATTCAAATCAAAAATTCATTTTGTTTCAATTTTTCCTAATTTCTTAATTTCATCCTCTCCCCGCCAGTTTAATTCTATATTTTGAATTGCAAAAAATTCTAGACCATGGGGGCTGCTCTCATGCATTTCCTTAAAATGTAGCGAAAGATTATGTTTATCAAATCCCTTTTTTATATTGCGTATGTGTTCATTTATTCTCACCTATAAAGGTCTTTTGGTTCTTCCAACATACATAAGGTCACAAGGGCATTTTAAATTTCTTTATTTTCAATGACAGAAAATTCAGCCTTGAGAACAGTACTTGGGCTTACGCAGAAGCCAAAATTCGCGTTTTACAATAGTTACATAGTAATACAGAAAGAAGAGAATGGATTGTTAGATGGTATTGTAACTGTTCAGAATACTTCCTTGCGGTCCCTTTCTGTCAGGGCTTTTACATTTATATAAAAAACTAAACAGCTTTAAGTGTTAACTTTAAACAATATAAAGATAGGATGTGTAGCCAACACCTTCATGTGTGTCGTATATATATTTTTTTTTTTGTGTAGATTTTTTATTTCATAAAAAAAAAGGAAGTGCACATGTGTGTCGATGGCTGGGCTTGTGCCGGAGCCTCGAGAAAGGTGCATATATGGGTTATAGCTGGCTGGCTTGCGCCAAAGCCGCCGAGGGAGTGCATACATGTGTGTCAATGCTTTAGGCTTGCACAGAAGTCGGGACAGCAGTGCACATGCATGCCTGTACAGTGGCCTGTGCAGAAGCCTCGTTGCATTGTCAATTGGTTCAGTTGCACCCTGGTGAGGGTGAGCACGTCAAGGCAAGGATGTCACAAGGGCATTTTAATATATAAATAACTCGTTTTGAAAAACAGGTTAACACATCTTTTATTTTAGATTCCTTTTTGTTTTTTGGATCTTGGAATGTATTTATATGTCTTTTCCCACTTTTGGTGCTTCTACATGCCAAACAGTCCCCGCATCCAAAAAAACCTTCTTGATGAAAGAAGGTATTAGGTTTCTTTTCCCTAATGTGGTTATGGGTTAATTTCTGTTTTAGGCTTGGTGCCCCTCTATATATTAATTTGGGTATGTCTGGTAATATTGTATATAGCATTGGATCTTTTCTCAGGATAGGCCAGTGTTTGTTGATAATACGTTTGATTTTTTGACTATTCTGATTATAATTATAAATGAACGGTACATTATATGTTTTGTTTTTCTCTTTCACTTTATATTTTAAAAGTTGGGATCTATCTAACTCCTCTACACTTTTCATTGCCATTTGGAGTTGGTCCTCTTCATACCCTTTGTCTATAAATTGTTGTTTAATTTTTGTGGCTTGTATTTGGAAAATATTAGTATCTGTGCAATTCCTGCGTATTCTAAGGAATTGGGACCTGGGGATGTTTTTTTAACCAAGGGGAGAAGTGGCAGCTATTCAAGTAGATGTAATTATTTACATCTACTGATTTAAAATAAGTGTTAGTTTTAATTTGGTTCTGTTCTATATAAATAGTTAAATCTAGAAAATTTACATTGTTATTACTATATTCTGAAGTTAACTTGATCCCCCACTCATTGGTATTCAAAAAAGTCAGGAAAGATTTTAAGCTCTCCTCCGTTCCTTTCCAAATAAAAAAGATATCATCTATATATCTTTTGTATGAGACCAGGTTCGCTTCCCAGTGGTTATTGGATAAAATAAGAGTGTATTCCCAAAATGCCATAAAGAGATTGGCATAACTGGGAGCGAACCTGGTCCCCATTGCCGTCTCCACTTTTTGCAAATAAAAATCATTGTTAAACCAAAAATAATTATTTGATAAAATTAATTGTATCCCTTCTAAAATGAAATTAACCTGTTCTGAAGGGTATACCTTTAGAGTGGGCAATAATGGTGTATAGAGATCCAACGTCAGCTGTTACCAGAAAGAGGTTTGGTTCCCATTGTACTTCTTGTAAGATTTGTATAATATTTAATGTATCTTTAAGATAACTTTTTGTTTTCTGGATAATAGGTTGTAGACATTTGTCCAGGTATTCCTATAGTCTACTGGACACTGATCCTATGCCTGAGACTATCGGCCTACCTGGGGGGTTGGTTAAATCCTTATGTATTTTGGGAAGGTGATAAAAAACTGGTATCTTAGGTGTAAGGACATTCAGGTATCTATGTTCGTTATCGTTTAGGATGTCATCATCTTTTCCTTTATCTATCAGATTAATGAATTTCTGTTTTATACCTCTTGTTGGGTCACCTTTTAGTTTTTTTTTTAGTTTTTATTTGTTTTAAATCATTTTTATTTTAAGCATAAAACAAGTCAGGCACAGATCGACAGATGAGAAGCTTACAGTTGCCTACGCAGAGGCTTATTATTTTCATCAGAATTATTATCATCAGGCATTAACCTTCTGTAATTACATTTATGACTGTACCAGGCTAAGTCTTATAACTCTATAGGTTCACCATCATCATATGAAGCCTATATGTAATCTGATGTCTACATGTGTCAGCAAGTAACTTGGCTATACGCGGGCCTTGCGCCTCGTAGCTGTTGGTGTTAGCGGGGCTTAATGATCCTGTGATTCTATTTGCCAGTATATGCGACCCTGTGAACGTGTTACAGGCATTGAATTTAATGCAGCATGATATGCTATAGTTTGGTTCTAACAGATTTCAGGGATGTGCTGTAGGTAATGGGTATTAAGGCGCGATGTTTTGAGGGTAATGTGCGTGAAGGGTTAACATTCAAGTAAGCCTGCTGCCGTCACAATGTATAGATAAGCCTTGTTATTACAACTTTCTTAGACTCTTAGAGCGTTGCACCATCAGGGAACCTAACGCATTATGTCGCAGTATCTCAGTAGTGCAGTAATTTTAAGTTAATCTGCAGCCAGTGCACTGGATACTAATATGTGTAGTAAGATATAGTCTAAGTATGTAGGTGTACGATTTGCGCTGGGGCATTGATGTGCGGTACGTTATGGTTCCAGTCTGCATAGGGCTAATGTGTGCGTCAAACTTGAACCGGCGTATACTTAAAAAAAATAAAAAAATAATTAAAATACTAAGGGCCCTAATAATTATCGGAGCATCTGAAGCAGTAGCTCTGTATAGGAGAAACCAAATGGATTTAGTAACCTCCTATAATGCGTCAATCTAATATAAACTGTAGCTGGTCATGCATTATATGTAATAAAGTATATAGGCAAACAACATCAGTAATAAGGATCGTAACAATATAGAGGCAAGGTTGGCTGGAACTTGAGAGGAGGCTGTGTGGCAGTCCGAGGGAGGCTCAACATGTCTCAGCTACGGTGCAGTCCTCAGGTTCCCGAGCCGCCGTCCGTTCACCCCACCTCGCCCCCCGCCCACCGGCCGGGTCCTCCTCGGCGCCGTGGGCACTCAGGAGCAGAGATTATCCACTGGACCCCACCACCAAAGTCCGTGACTCTTCCGCCCCCTGCACCTCCCCAGCACCTCGTTGTTCCCTATGGAGCAAGCACTCCCGTGTCCCTCCCAGTGCCGGCCTCACTCTTAAGGCTGGTACCCAGCCCCCCCCGGCCACCGGTCCGCCAGCAGGGCAGCGCACTCCCGCCCCACAGGGCTCACGGCATCTGGGACATGGTTCTCCGGGGACCCCCATACCCAGAGACTGGGGTACTCACTGCTCCGGTCGGCGTGTGGGCGGTGTGTAGGCCCCGCCTAGCGCTCAGTATCGCCTGGGCCTGCATGAGCCGTCCTTGCCGGTCCCCTTTATTAAATTTTACCGTGGTCCTCTGGGTGTGTGGAGCTGTGTTGGAGCAGTTCCATATGAATGCAGGTGGTCTTTCTCCTACCAGATTAACGGCAGTAGTATTTTTAAGTAGGATCCTCCTCGGCAGCTTTCCAAATTGGGGCTTTGTGTGGGCTGTAGTGCCCCATTAAATTGTTGCATGCGTTCCTTCCTTCTTTATTTGGGTGCGTTCCTGGCAGTGTCCATATCTGCTAGCCGGCTGTTTTTTCTTGCAGCCATTGTTAGTGTAGGCGGGCGGCATAGGCCGAGCGCAGGAGCACCCGCCGCCATGCGCGCCGCCATGATGCCGGGATAACCCCCACCGGCCCCGGGGGGGGAGCGGGGCCGTGCCCCGAGCCAGGGTATCACCTCATGACCAGAGGTTTAGTTTATGCGGCTTCTCTTGTCCCCGTAGAGTGCCTCTCCGCGGTGTCTGGCTGCACATCGCGGGTGCACGAGGTCCGGCTTGTGGGCCAAGGGTGGACGTTTCTGCTCACCCGGTGCGTGTTGTGCTTCCTGCGTGGTATCGGGCTGAAGCTGGTAACCCTCTCCATGCAGCGGTAGTTTTTGAGCCCTTCTCACGAGCCTAGAGCTGGAGCCCATGCATATGACGTCCAGTCGGCTAGGCGGCCCGGCCCCGCCCCCACCTTTTAGTTTTTCATATGTATCTGAGTCTTCTACCAATCTTTTCCCTTCTTGTATGTATTTAGAAGTTTCCATAACAACAATACCCCCTCCTTTATCAGCTGGTGTAATTACTATTTGTGTATTCTTCTGTAACTTCTCCCCTTGGTTAAAAAACATCCCCAGGTCCCAATTCCTTAGAATACGCAGGAATTGCACAGATACTAATATTTTCCAAATACAAGCCACAAAAATTAAACAACAATTTATAGACAAAGGGTATGAAGAGGACCAACTCCAAATGGCAATGAAAAGTGTAGAGGAGTTAGATAGATCCCAACTTTTAAAATATAAAGTGAAAGAGAAAAACTAAACATATAATGTACCGTTCATTTATAATTATAATCAAAATAGTCAAAAAATCAAATGTATTATCAACAAACACTGGCCTATCCTGAGAAAAGATCCAATGCTGTATACAATATTACCAGACATACCCAAATTAATATATAGAGGGGCACCGAGCCTAAAACAGAAATTAATCCATAAGCACATTAGGGAAAAGAAACCTAATACCTTCTTTCATCAAGAAGGTTTTTTTGGATGCGGGAACTGTTTGGCATGTAGAAGCACCAAAAGTGGGAAAAGACATATAAATACATTCCAAGATCCAAAAAACAAAAAGGAATATAAAATAAAAGAAATGTTAACCTGTTTTTCAAAATGAGTTATTTATATATTAAAATGCCCTTGTGACCTTATGTATGTTGGAAGAACCAAAAGACCTTTACAGGAGAACACATACGCAATATAAAAAAGGGATTTGATAAACATAATCTTTCGCTACATTTTAAGGAAATACATGAGAGCAGCCCCCATGGTCTAGAATTTTTTGTAATTCAAAAGATAGAATTAAACTGGCGGGGAGAGGATGAAATTAAGAAATTAGGAAAAATTGAAACAGAATGGATTTTTGATTTGAATACGCTGGCCCCTTTTGGCCTAAATGCGGATTTTGAGCTATGCCACTTTCTATAATATTTCACATTACATTTCTGTCTTTATATATATTTTACTTTTGTATTTATTCATTTAAGTATTCACTCTATTTATTTATGATCTTCTTTATCTGTATCCTTATTTTTATTTAAGTCATATATTTTAACTACATGTATATTTATTATTATTTATTTTTATATTTACTGTTTTGCTTACAAAATACTTTTCACCATATATATCTATTTTAGTGTGTATAGTTGTTATAATCCCTTCTTTTTAACTTACCCCTTTTTTAAGTATATATAGGTAATTAAAATATTTCTTAACATATGTTTCTTAACATAATATTTTAAAGATTAGACATTTGTGGTTAATAGAAATGGATATTTGACGGATTGAACTTTTCCTTAAAAATATGTGCTATAATGCATTCTTATATTTCGAACTGCCGACGGAACTAAACCGGAAGTTACGTGAGAGGCATATACCATTATGGGATCTGAAATCCCGAGAATGCCGAACACGGAAGTGACGTGACGGTCGGAGGAAAACTTCACCGATTGGTTGAGTGACGAACAGGCGGGCTTTTCAATGGTAGAAAACCGGAAAGAACAGAGGACTTTCACAGCCAACTGAGGAAGCTCATCGGAGCGAAACGTGTCTTGGCAGAGGATACATGGACTGGGACTATTTATTTTAAAGCCCTATTGAGCTATTTTTATTCATGTTTTTTATTTTCTAGTTTATTGTATAATATTTACTTGTATTTTATCCAGCAATAAATTTAGTAATATTTATCACTGTATCCTGAACTCTTTCCGGTAAAGGGGGAGGTGTCACCCCACTTGACACTAAGCCTGCAGACTTTGAGCCAGTATTTAAAAGGCTCTTAAAGAGGTGAGCACCCCATTCTCTTTCTTTTTTTCCTTCAAAATATCAGCTTAAGAGGATTTCTAAAATACTACACCTAGAGTCTCTCTCCCTTTTTCTTATATATACTTATTGTGGAGTGGAGGAAAGTAAGAATTTGTGAAGAATTGAAAAGGGGTCAAGCTGTCTAGTTTAGAGCCTAATATCTGAAAAGGCTCTAAATCATGTGAGTTGTTACAACTCACATATTAACTACCACTTTATATATACAATACTGCACTATCATTCTGTATATTTTTTCTGTTTGTGTTTTTCATGTAAACCCCCAAATAAGTATTGAGAGGGGTAAGTTGCATGTATATTTGTACATATATCTTATATAGCGCTGCACTCAAACTTTGTTGGTTTTGGTGTATATTTGGAGTGGGGGATTGGGAGTACCCACAGAGTGTCTTCAGCAGCTAAAATCAAATCACTATTTCTTAAAAAAAAAAAGCGCCATATTCTCACATCAATCTGTGTTTACATTTTGCACAGATATGTAAATGCTCCCTCATGTTGTACAAGTCATAGTGATTGTGGTTGCAGAGATAGATTATGTCACACAACTCTAGTAGCTTCCTCCTATCATTCCATTTATCTCTTGCTTAAGTAAGTAGGACCATCCACACATAAGTATGTGAGTTTTGTGCAGAGTCTGGCAACCCATTAGATAGCATTGGCAGCTGCTTAGGGTCCAGACTCCGAAAACTGCCTGGAGTCAGCTGGGAAATCAAAAGATCTCTTTAACCCCTTAAGGACCAAACTTCTGGAATAAAAAGGAATCATGACATGTCACAGATGTCATGTGTCCTTAAGGGGTTAATCTGCCCTGTGATCCCTCACTTCATTGAGGGACTGTTGTGGTCTGCACCTCTATTGGATTCAGATCACTTTGAGAGCTTTCTCAAGGTCCCAGTGCTTTTTGATGACTCAGATCACTGCAGTCAGTTCTCAGTCATTGACTGTTAAATCATTTACTGTTTTAAGGTGATCTGGAACCAATACAGCTATACCACAATGCTTGCCCTAAAAAAACCACTAGGAAATGCCCTTAACCGGACCACCAGTTATTATACGCCCCTCCTGCCAAAGGGTAATCAAGAGGAAGGCAAGTAAAATAAATTAAGTAACGATGTTTGGGAAGACCTCCTCTCCAGCATACACAGCACAGCCTCTCTCCCACACAACACTCAAAAAAAAGCCACACCCCACAAAAAACAGCCTCCTAGACTTACATATGCACACAACATTCAGCCGTCATGCACACGACACCTAGGGCTCCAGGGAGGGACTCCAATTTTTCTTCCTGCACAGGGCCCTGCACAATCTTAATCCATCTCTGTTTGTGCATATAAAAAGACTATTTGTTTGTTCTTGCCCTGAAGGCTAGAAGTTGCCAGACTTCCCCTGACCTGCCTCTTACCTAAGAGGTCTAGTTTTTCTATCTTTCTCTGCTTGTTCTTAAAAGGACACCAAATAAACGTTAGCTTAAGCTCTAGTATATAGATCATGTCTCTGCAGTCTTACTGCACAATGTTTTGACATAAACCATCTTTAATTATGTAGCTCTAGCCACACCTCCCATGGCTTCGAACCACAGAGCCTCCATGAAATAAAAGGTTTTATTTTCAGTCACAATTTACATAACAGTGTCTTTACTGTAGACATTCGTATCCTCTGCTCTTATATAAGGGAAACTAAGAAATGTAGACTGCTTTTTCAGGATGTATGTAAGGAGGTATGTGTCACGAGCCTCATGTACTTCATATCGTACGCTCGTTCGCAATCTCCAGAAAGCCCTCAAGGTTGTGTGAATTATAGCTCTCAGTCGTTCGCATACCCAAACATCAGTCGAGACTTGATGAAGGGTACAACAGGCGTCTCTGTGTCTGGGAGATAAGGGAGTTTACTTTGCTTAAACTAATTATTTCCCAGGGACTAGCGGTACAATGCATGAAATATAAAACACCCCAAAACATACATAATATTAACAGGAACCCCTTACAAGTCTTATATCCCTGGATAGCCCGGATCCAAGTGCCCAAGTTTTCCAAACAGCACTCGGTGGAACAAAATCACCATCAGGGTAAAGTTTGGACCGACTGCACATGTGACGTATGCCCAAATTAGTTCCATAAGAAAAGTGGTCGTGATCGGTCACTGTTGGTGAGTTCCTATATGAAAATAAACAAATGGTTCCCCTGGCTCATAGGTAGCGATTGTTCTCCTTGTTCCTGCAAACCTTTTTTTCACCAAACAGCGCTCTCCTGGCTTGTCGGGAACAGAAGCAGACAGCAGCACAAAGTTACCAAGGTTTGCGAGTTATGATATTCGTCTTGGAGTTCCAGATACTCGACAATCAAGTACCGCTGCCTGCGTTCAGGAGACAAGATGGCCGCTATTTTTCAGAGCATGTGTCCTTCGGTTATACGAATAACGGCTACCCAGAGAGAGCACTTAAGTTTGTGTTTGCTTTGAAGATAATGAACCAGGGGGAAAACAACTTGGGCTTAGGGAAAATAAAAGAGTTCCAGGGCTGTTTGTCACAGTGTGTGCAGGACCCACGAGATTTAGACAGGGGAGCTGAAGGGAGATGCTGGGAAGGTAAGTAAGAGCTTGCTGGGCCCCCCAGAACTGACAGGCTTGTCATGGGCCCGGCTGTCCTGGTATGTATTATCGGCAGTATCGGTATCTTTATTGGCCGATACCGATATTGCAAAAAATACTGAATATCTGCCAGACCGATAATCGGTCGATCACTATTCTTAACCAAAGTGGTTTAACTCCTAAACGACAGATAGTTGAGCAGTGTGACTATTGTTTTGGTGTTTAGATTACCCTTTAAAACATGATGCCTGTTCTTTGCACATTGATAACTTTATTTGTGTTGAGAAGCTGTGCATGCAAAATTCCAACCATTCCATGTACCATTAAATATTCTTTCTCTTTAAATCACAATATATATTGTTATTCTAGGGGCATGTCTAATTATGAATTATTTATATCATGTCACAGCCTTAGAACCTCACCATCTGTTAATATTTACACTTTTCCAGACTATATTTCTTAAGGTTATTTACTAACCCATATGTTTTCTATATCATTATTATTAGCCAGTGTGCAGTTTAAACCAACCTGACGTGCATTGCTTCTGCTAAATAGCAATCTAATATGACAAACGCATCGTACACTGTTTTTCTTTCATGTCAGAGACTGTAGAGCTACTTAAGATATACTCATTAGATCTAACAAATCTGTGTTGTATCATCTGTTGTCATTCCACTTATCTTAATCCATTCAGACCCTCATCTATACAACAAAAACAAGCGAACAACAAATTGGATGGGGTTACAGGATTTGCCCATTGGAACAGTTTGACTAGGTACTTTAGTGAGATTTAGTAACTAGTTACACATTGCTTCAATTTTCTTACATCCCAAGTGTCTTGCCATAGACACTTGTAACACCTGTCAATAATCTGTCCTTATGCCATATTTCCAATATCCAGTAAAGAACTTAATTTGGAATTATTTGAAAACATTTTCATAGTTCTCCAATTAAAAAAATCTTCTTTAAAATCTCTAATCTTCAAACATACCAATATTATCTCCCAAAACACTAAAGGAAACCTTAACTACATCAATCAAAATCTTACACTAAACCAATTCAATGTAAAGTCATCAAGGAATGATATAACATGCATTTTTCATATACAACATACAAAAAACACTTCCGAAACTAGTAATCACCCAAAAAATGTGAAAAATAAACTTTTACATTTTATACAAAACATTACCAGGTTATATAATTTTTGATGACTGCAAAATCCAATTGAATTGTTTGGCATTATTTGGAGAGACTGTCCTGGTTATGGTTGCAAGCATGGCATATGAGTCTTGGTAATTCAACATTCAATATTTTTAGCTAAGGGGTATTCCTTTGCGTTGGAAAGTCATAAGGTTTAATGTAACAACATTTTATGCTAGCATAGCATTCTACAGTATATTCAACATGTTGATCATTCACTATTATTATTATTATTATTATTATGATATTTATAGAGCGCCATCAAATTCCGCAGCTCTTTACAATGGGTGGACGAACAGACATGTAGTTGTAACCAGACAAGTTGGACACACAGGAACAGAGGGGTTGAGGGCCCTGCTCAATGAGCTTACATGCTAGAGGGAGTGGGGTAAAATGACACAAAAAGGTAAGGATAGTATTAGACTAATAACAGTTGCAGAAGAGGAATCAGTCAGGAGCTATTAACAGTTTAATGGATACGCTTTTATGAAGAAGTGGATTTTTAACGATTTTATTTAAAGGACAACTAAAGACACCCAGACCACTTCAGCTTAATGAAGTGGTCTGGGTGCCAGGTCCAGCTAGGTTTAACCCTTTTTTTTAATAAACATAGCAGTTTCAGAGAAACTGCTATGTTTATAATAGGGTTAATCCAGCCTCTAGTGGCTGTCTCATTGACAGCCGCTAGAGGGCTTCCACGCTTCTCACTGTGATTTTCACAGTGAGAAGACGCCAGCGTCCATAGGAAATCATTGTGAATGCTTTCCTATGAGACTGGCTGAATGTGCGTGCGGCCGCGCATGCGCATTCAGCTGAAGAGGAGGAGAGGAGGCGGAGGAGGAGGAGAGCTCCCCGCCCGGCGCTGGAGAAAGAGGTAAGTTTAACCCCTCCCTCACCCTAGAGCCCGGCGGGAGGGGGACCCTGAGGGTGGGGGCACCCTCAGGGCACTATAGTGCCAGGAAAACGAGTATGTTTTCCTGGCACTATAGTGGTCCTTTAACTTTTCATTGGTATCAGTATAACCAACCAGCAATCCAGCAACCAATTCAAAATGCATCATTCAGAACTTGGAAACCAAATTCATTACACCATTTGTTTTTTAGATAACAGGTCACAGGTTCTATTTGATGTGTTAGTTATCGGGCTTCCCAGAGTGATACACCCTTAGGTGCCAAGGCATTGACACATGTGACAGGAATTGTGGTTTTTATAATGGTGGGTGCCAGGGCCAGATTAAGATCCCAGTGGGCTTGGTGCTGACAGTTATGATGGGGCCTAATTACAGAATCTTATCGACCAAAAACACTAAAACAGTCATAGCTCTCAAGCGTCATGTATCTGAGTTGGTGTTGGAGGGAAACTCAAAGGATGCAGCTATAAGAAAACACATACTCTGTTAATCTCTCTCTCTAATTTATGCTTTCATCTTTCAAGTAAATCCATACCCCCTAACAGCAGTGTCCAGTGAAGCAGGAAGTCGATGGGCAGGTTAAAATGGTGGGCAACTGATGCGAATCACGTGACCAGAACTGCCAAGAATTGGAAGGCCAGCCTGGCATCAGTGTCCCTATGTATCAGTGTACCCATGTCGCCCAGTCCCCTAGTATCCCAGTGTCTGTGTCCCCATTTCTCCCAGTGTCCCCATGTCTCAGTGTGTCCTGGGTCACTGGGATACTAGGGGACACTGGAAGACATGGGGACACTGGGAGACATGGGGACACTTGTGGATACAGACAAGGAGACACTGGGAGACATGGGGACATTGAGACATTTGGGGACACTGGAAGAAATGGGGTCACAGACATGGGGACACAAACACTGGGAGACACAGACATTTGGGGAAACTAAGACACTGGGAGACCAGGGGACACTGGGACACTAGGGACACTGGCTGGAAGGCATGGGGACACAGACACTTGGGGACACTGGGAGACATGGGGGGCACTTGTGGACATAGACATGGGGACACTGGGAGACATGGGGACACTGATACATTTGGGGACACTGAGACACTAAGGACAATGGCTGGGAGACATGTAGACACTGGTAGACCTGGGGACACGGAGACATGGGGAGACATGCAGACACTGAGAGACATGGGGACAGAGACACTGGGAGACTAAGGGACACTGGGAGACTAGGAGACACTGGGAGCCATAGGGACACTGAGACACTAGGGACACTGACTGGGAGACATGGAGACACTGGGAGACATGGAGACATGTCTCCCTATGTCTCTCAGCGTCCCCAAGTGTCTCTCAGCGTCCCCGAGTGTCTCTCAGCGTCCCCAAGTCTCCCTGCTGCCTTTCCCTCCATCCTTCACTTGAGCTAAGCTGTAGTCTGTCTCTGCAGGCTGGGAGCTGCTGTCTGGACCCTCTGTGATGTGTAGCTGCACCCCCACGGATGAGTGAGTAGAGAGAGGCAGGGAGATGCTGTAACTTCCTATCCCTGCCTCTCTCCATACACAGTGATCCCTACTGGCCGGTGCTGGTATTGCAGAGTAATCTCCGTTTATACTGAGAAAAATATTTGCAATTGTATTGCCGGTATTACTGCAATAGCGTCACTTCCAGGCAGCATGAAATACCGTCTGTGCCTTAAAATACAAGCCAGGCGGCAAACCTAAGAGTAGTGTGTAAAAAAAAATATATATATATATATATTTTTTTTTTAAAATGGGCCTATTCCATGGGCCTGGGCCTGGGCCTGGAGCTGCAGCTCCATCAGCCCCTATGTTAATCCGGCCCTGGTGGGTGCACCTCACAGTCCAGCACATACCAATGAAAAACATCAACCCCCTTGTTTGGCACAGCATGGCCATCTCTTTTCTCTTTGGGTAATTGTATATAACTATATATTTCAGAAAACCATAGGTTTCTTGTAATTATTATTAACCTGCTTACAGGTTATAAGCTTTATAATTCTATCAATTTTGATATCAAGAATGCTCTATGTCTTTAACAGTGACATAGTCATGTCAATGTTAGCATTGACAAATCTTCTTGGTCCCTGCCATGGTCATGCCATGAGTCTTTGTCCAGATCCTTGCCATACCGATGTTATTATTGACATTAGATTGAACCAAGATCATGACTTTTGTCAGTTTTGATGGGACTGCTGCTGACATTTGTCATTTTGTAGACAAATGTCTCATTGTCAAATTTCGGATGCAACCAGCCCAACATCATTCCGAAGTTGATACACACACACATTTGGGCCCACAAGAATGGTGTGGGTCTGGCTACAGACCCCAAACCTGTATAATGGCCTGATCTGCTTAGTGTCTCTACCCTGTTGTGGTTTCTCTGTGATTCCCCATAGCACTTTACTTTTTCCCTGTGTTACTTTGCCATATTGACTAGGCTTTTCTTACTGTTAGACATGTGCAATTCGTTTTGTTCCGAATGTAAATTTGGACGAATTTCGGACATTCGGATGCTTCCGAATTGCTGAATTTTGGAAGTGACGAATTTCGTAAGTGCCGATCCGAACTGAATTACCAAAGTGCTGAATTTCGGAAGTGCCAAAGTGCTTCGGATTTCTGAAAAATGGCAAAGCAAGAGAGGGAGGGAAAATTACGTGAATGATGACAGGAATCAAACCAATAAGTGAATTCCTGGCACTGGGGGCCCTATAGATGTGTAAATGGTTGTGGTGGCAGTCTGGACACTTAACCCTATCCCTGTATGTGTAAGTGGTTGTGGTGGCTAGGGGTAAGGGTGGGGTAGGGTTAGGGGTTAGGAGTAGGGAGCTCTACAGATGTGGAAGTGGTTGTGGTGGCAAGAGAAGCATGCTTACGAATGTCCGAAGTGCCAAAGTCCCGAATTGACAAAGTCCTGAATTTCAAAAGTGCTGAACCTAACCAAATTTTTTGCCCATGCACATCCCTACTTACTATCATGAATTACTACTGTATTCCTTGATCTAGAGTGACTTTAAGTGTATATCTCTGTATATTTCTCTCTCTGACATTGGCTTGTTTTCCGACTTCTTTATTTTCACATACTTTAGGCATTGTGTTATGCCCTGCCACCCTAAGGACCAATAATACACTGCTACCCTTTGTTATGCTATTGGATTTGAGCTTTGCGTGGTGGGTTATTCGATTTTCTCTCTCCCTCTCCCCCTTCCCCACCCCCTCCTCCTCACCCTCCCCCTACCACAACATCAATCAATTTCTGTGCACAATATCTATATACTGTAAGTCTCAGCTACATATTATATTCCTTTTTTAAACCTCAGACAAACATTACAACAAAAGTGCTTAGTTCATGGAAAAGTACAGAAATGATTTAAAACATAGCAAAGACCCTGAAGCAAATAACACTTACTGTATATCTCTATAGAGAAATTTGTTTAGGAACAGTTTATTGAAAAACAATACTTTAGGTAGAAATACTATTATTACCAACAAGCTGCTCAAAGGTTTTTTTTTGTGCCTCTGCTTCACGCGCTTCTCTCCCCTCCCCCTTCCAAATATCTCGGTTGACTACTTCTCTGTTCTCAGTTCCTTTCAACAGTGTCTTCTGTCTCATTAACCATGCCTGTTTATTTTTATCTTCACCTCGATCTATTCCATGACACAATCAGCATAAACTACTGACACAAGGCAGAACAGACCCATGCGTTCTTGTTGAATATGTCAAATTCTGTCCTTGTCATCTCCATATCTCCATTGTATTTTTCCAATCTTCTTCTGCCTCAGTTTTCTGTTTTTCACTGTGGAAGCCAGCAGGGTATTTTGCTGCTGTATTTTATCCAGGTCAAAGTTCCGAGTGTTCTATTAGATATGCTCTTCTACATAGCATTGTTGGAACACATGTGCATCTCTGCTGTTGCTTTTGTGTTAGCTTAAACCCGTCTGGCCATTATCCTTAAATATCTCTCATACCAAGGCTTTTTTGGCCCAACAGAACTGCTGCTTAATAAATTATTCTTTCTGCCTTTCTCTGTAAGCTCTACATACTATTGCGTATAAAAATATCAGCAGTTTCTGAGATACTGAACTACCAGCATGACTGGCCCCATCACTCCTTCCATGGGCAAAGGCACTAATATTGCATCCCATCTCTGTTTTGTCTGAATAACAAGCTCTTGACCATATCTGCATGCTTTTATGCATTGAAGCACTGCCACATGATCATGATTGGTTGATTGGATATCTGCCTTAAAAAACACAGGTGTATAGATGTGTGTGTATATATATATATATATATATATATATATATATATATATATATACATACATATATATATATATATATGTATATATATATATATATATATACATACATAGATGGAGACTACATGTGAATATTATTAAAATGCTTTTTAACCCCCTAAGGACCACGGATGGTTCAGGACCGTCATCAGCATTTTCCCATTGCCGACTGCTGATGGTCCTGAACCGTCCTAACGGTCTTAGTTACTTACCTGATCGCCGTTGTTCCCCCGCGGCGATCAGTAGTGCTCCTGGTGTGCAGCCCAGACAGTCTCCCCACACTGGATTAGGATCTCTGTGGCCATGTGATCGCTCAACAGAGTTAATGTTAATAAAAATAAAAAAAAATATATATGTGTATATAATGTCATACTAAGTGTATTTTTATATTAATATGTACATATATTAATATAAAATACACTTATAATTAAATTACACACGTATATATAATATATATAACTTTATATATTGTATATATATTATTATAAAATATAAATAATAAGTAATTTAAATTAAATTAAAAAATATAAAAATAATAATTTTTTTTTAAATTATATATCTATATGAAATTTTATTCTAACTGTATTTTGATATTAATATATATATATATATATATATATATATATATATATATATATATATATTTTATATCAAAATACACTTAGAATGAATTTGTATATATATCTATGTATATATAAATAAATAAAAATAATATGAAATATACATATGTCCATATACAAAATTACATAAATAATTATATAAATATACACGTAGACTTCAAATATATAAATATGCATATATATTTAAATTCTACGTGCGTATTTATGTAATATTTTTACATAATTAAGTAATTTTATTGATTGCAATTTGAGGGACATGCCTGCCAACCCAGGCCGAAAGTCCAAAGAATTTAATTTGCTAGCACTGTATTTTACCCTGTAACGTTCTACGACACCCTAAAACCTGTACATGGGCGGTACTCAGGGCCGCCATCAGGGGGTGACAACCGTGACAGTTGTCACGGGCCCGGCGGCCCTGGGGGGCCCGGACTGCTCTGGCAATCCTGGGCCCCACTTTGTTTCTCTGCACACATAGATAGCGAATATCGCTATCTATGTGTGCAGCCGCGGGCCCCCGGCTCCCTGTTACCGCAGAGGGGGCCCAGGCAGCACAGGAGCAGCTACTCCTCCTCTCTCCTCTCTTCTAATAACTTTCGCGAGACCCGGTTACCATGGCAACGCTCCGCGGGTCTCGCGAGAGTTATTAGAAGAGAGGAGAGAGGAGGAGAAGCTGCTCCTGTGCTGCCTGGGCCCCCTCTGCGGTAACAGGGAGCTGGGGGGGGGGCCCCCCACCGGACCACCACGGATGGAATCTCCCCCCTCCCTGGATACAGGTAAGCAGGGAGGGGGGAGAAACATTTAATTACATCAATAGAAAATTAATGTTAAAATGCCCCTTCCTCCCCCTCCCCCCCCAGATCACACATTTACACAACACACACTACATACACTAACACAACACACACTGCATACACTAACACAACACACACTGCATACACTAACACAACACACACTACATACACTAACACAACACACTGCATACACTAACACAACACACACACTGCATACACTAACACAACACACACTACATACACTAACACAACACACTGCATACACTAACACACACATACACTGCATACACTAACACAACACACACTGCATACACTAACACAACACACACTGCATACACTAACACAACACACACTACATACACTAACACAACACACACTGCATACACTAACACACACACACTGCATACACTAAAACAACACACACTGCAAACACTACCACACCACACACTGCATACACTACCACACCACACACTGCATACACTAAAACAACACACACACTGTATACACTAACACAACACACACTGCGTACACTAACACAACACACACACTGCATACACTAACACAACACACACTGCATACACTAACACAACACACACACACTGCATACACTAACACAACACACACTACATACACTAACACAACACACACTGCATACACTAATACAACACACACTGCATACACTAACACAACACACACACTACATACACTAACACAACACGCACTGCATACACTAACACAACACACACACACTGCATACACTAACACAACACACACACATACACTAACACAACACACACTGTGTATACACTAACACAACACACTGCATACACTAACACAACACAAACTGCATACACTAACACAACACACACACACTGCATACACTAACACACACACCCACACTAACACACAACACACACTGCATACACTAACACAACACACACACACACTGCATACACTAACACAACACACACCCTGTACACACTAACAGGCCACACACACACTGCATACACTAACACAACACACACACTGCATACACTAACACAACACACACCGCGTACACTAACACAACACACAGTGCATACACTAACACAACACACACACACTGCATACACTAACACAACACAACATACACTGCATACACTAACACAACACACACTGCATACACTAACACAACACACACACTGCATACATTAACACAACACACACACTGCATACACTAACACAACACACACTGCATACACTAACAACACACACACTGCATACACTAAAACAACACACACACTGCATACCCTAACACAACACACACACACTGCATACACTAACACAACACACACTCTGCATCTGCTACACTAACACACACTCTGCATCCGCTACACACTAACACACTCTCTGCATCCGCTACACACTAACACACTCTCTGCATTCACTACACTAACACACACTCTGCATCCGCTACACACTAACACACTCTCTGCATTCACTACACATTAACACACACTCTGCATTCACTACAAATTTACACACACTCTGCATTCACTTCACATTAACACTGCATTCACCACACTAACACACACTCTGCATCCGCTACACACTAACACACTCTCCGCATTCACTACACATTAACACACACTCTGCATTCACTACAAATTTACACACACTCTGCATTCACTGCACTAACACACACACTACATTCATTACACTGACACACTCTGCATTCACTACACACTAACACACACTCTGCATTCATTACACACTAACACACACTCTGCATTCACTAAACTATGCACACACTCTGGATTCACTATACTGACACACACTCTGCATTCACTACACTAACATACACACAGCATCCACTACACAAACATCCTGTATTCACAGTACACACACTACATCCACCACAAATTGAAACACTCTGCATTCACTATACACAGACACTGCGTCTAAAACACACACTACATCCACTAAACACATTTCATCTAGTACATACAAACACTACATCCACTACACAAACACACACTACATCACTGTACACACACTACATCCACTACTCAAATACACTCTGCGTTCACTATACACAATGCATCCGCTACACAAACACACACTCTGCATTCACTGCACAAACAGTATCTAATACACACAAACACTACATCCATTACACACATTCTAATTCACTTCCACTATACACACACCACATTCAGTCCTGCATCATTGTGAGCGGACTAGGTAGGGCGTGGGCGGGCCTGGGAGGAGGGTGGGGGGCCCAGACCTTGTGCTTTGTCATGGGCCCCAAATTTTCTGATGGCGGCCCTGCTGCCACCCATCCCATGTGTACGATGTCAAAGGGTTAATAAGCACGCAGGGGTTTAAAATAAAAAATACCCCTCTATGTCTCATTAGATATTTTATTTTGCCTTAAGCTGAAGCAAGCAAGGTGAATTGTTAGTGTAACAATCCCTTGACGTGGCAGGTATACTTACATCTATCGGCCATTGGAGTGGAACTAAAAACCTTCATTTATATAAATATGCACAGGAATTTGGAATAGTGCGCAAGTAACTTTTTTTTCTTTGGTTTTACCGAAACAACTTTAGCTTATTGAAGTCGTTTTGGTGTATACATCATGCACTTGCAGTCTCACCGCTTAAATCACTTTTGTTTTTGGTTGTGACCGAAAGATTCCATGGCAATAAATGGTTTGAGAAGTTTCTTTAGAAGTTTATATCTCCTGCTCTGGTAATGGAACTTTAATCACACAAGTGAAATCCCTGCATACTCTAGCAGATTATTAACAGAGCAGGAGATAAGAAATTCTA
>OW240915.1:92150576-92165691 GCA_933207985.1 Pelobates cultripes
CTCACCCCTATCAGCTCCTGTCCCCCCTCTCAGCTCCTGCCTCCCCTCTCAGCTCCTGTTCCCAGCTCCTGTCCCCCCCTCTCAGCTCCTGTCCCTCCCTCTCAGCTCCTGTCCCCCTTTCTCAGCCCCATGCCCTCCCCACCACAGCATCCATAACACCCCCACTGCAGCTCCTCTCCCCAATTGCAACCCATACACCCACACCACAGCTCCTTTCCCAAATTGTAGCCATCAACCTACTTCAGCCCCTATCCCCCCCACTACATTCCCTAACCCCCCAATTACAGCTCATACCCTCCACTACAGCCCCGTCCTCCCACTACAGCCTCTAGCCCCCTACTACAGCACTGTCACCTTACTCAACCCCTGTTTACTGACTTTAAAAGTTTAAAGTTTGTGTGTGTCTGTGTGTGTGTGTGTGTGTATATGGGTATGTCTATGTGTGTCAGTATGTCTGTGTGTCAGTATGTCTGTGTGTGTGTGTGTGTGTCAGTATGTCTAGCTGTGTGTCAGTATGTCTGTTTATGTGTGTGTCAGTATGTCTGTGTGTGTGTGTGTGCTAGTATGTCTGTCTGTCTGTGTGTCAGTATGTCTGTATGTGTGCCAGTTTTTCTGTGTGTGTCAGCCAGTATGCCTGTGTATGTGTGTGTGTCAGTATGTCTGTCTGTGTGAGTCAGTATGCCTGTAACAGTGTGTCTGTCTGTCAGTGAGTGTGTGTTTGTTAGTGTGTGTTAAATCAGCAAGCGTGTGTGTGCCTGTCAGTGAGGTTGTCTGTTTAGGTGACTGCCCTTCCTTTCAATCACATGGGAAATGTGTTTTTACTCTCCTCTTGGTGCAATGGGCCACTTGACTGGATTTGCCCCCAGGCATGAGGCTTCCAGTCCTCCCCTGGTTATGTATATAGAGTAACAAGATAAATCTTTATTTTTCCTTTAAAATGATATAGAATATGTATGGGTGTACCTAAACAGAAAGGGTGGTAAAATGAACACAAGGTAACAGAACCAAAAAGGCCCTAGTCACTAACTTACTGTATCTCAAAAGAGCCTTGGTCCTTAAATGGTTACTCCAACAAATTTTATATGTTCATTAATTAAAATTGTTTAATAAAATGGATTCAACTTACCTTAAAGACAAGCACTTGATTGGACCGATCTCCAGGCTGTGGGTACTTATGAGCCAGGCATGACAAGAGGGGTGGACAGAGGAAGGGACAAGGGAAAAAAATGTAATGAAACTGAATGTATAGAAGCGGGGAGGACTGGGAGCAAAAACACCAAGGGAGGAAGGAATTTGTAGGGGAGACCAAAACATCCCTTTGTAGATGCTCAGTATGGCTGTTGCCATTGATGCCCTACATAGTTTTTGCACAGCAACCAGGACACAAGTAGAAATATTTCTATATGTGCAGTGTTTCAAGCAGAAACAATGCACATACAGATACCTTCCTTAATGACCACTTCTAAAAGTAGAAGTGCTCATGGACATCGGAGTAACCTATTTTATCAGTAAAATATTTTGTATTTTTATCAACCTTTGTATGTGTTAAATTGTACATTTATTAGTAGATTTAGTTATATATTTGTTATATAATAGTGTATATATATTTGTTATATAATTGTTATTATATAGTGTAACATATTGCTGAACACATAATAATATGAAAGGGACACAAGACCTTAACCAAGAGCTTACACTCTGGCAAATGCTCCCATTGGTCAATTGAAATGCGTTTCTGAAGGTGGAAAGCAATCATGGATAACCATAGACTACAGCAGAGGTTCTGTGATCTGTCATGTGTCTGTGAACAGTGCATGCTCTCCGAGCTCATGTTCACATTGGGAGCTACCTGACTTTTCCCTGGTTCAATCTCACATAGCAAATAATAGTTGACCAGAGCAACCTTATTTGAGCAGATATTTAATGAACAGATGTGATTGTTGGTATTCTGTGACTGTGTGATGTTATGCCGTGATGTAAGCAGTACAGTTCATCCATTGCTGGAATTAGCTATGAACAGCATGTAACAGCTTGGTTTTATACATCTGTCAGCAGTGGTTGTGGTTGCAATATATGAATTGGTGTCTACATACTTCAGGTCACATAGTATGTCTTGTTATTATCATTATAATTACCATGATTTATATCGAACTAGCACATTCCACAGCACTTTACAATTATAGAATGGGGCTATTAGAGACACCAAAGACACTTACAGGTAACGTCTGACTGATATTCAAATATGGATTCCATGTGAGTGACGGTCCAGTGCAAATTGCTTTTCCAATGTCCACTTGTGAGCTACTGAACCCTGTAGCAGAAAATCTATTCTGACTTCATTTATTCTATGCCTGGTGCATTTCATGCATGCACATAAGTAAATGGAACTAATGTTTCTCTTCAACCTTATGTTTGTGTTACGTATGCTTTTTGTGTTCTTTATATACGCTGTACACATTTCAAGGATGTGGCAGCATACGCTTCCTGGATGCATTCAAAATGGCGGAACCTCAACAGCCTGAGATAGTCTGGAGGTTAATAAAACCTACCAACTTCACAGACTTTCACAAATAAACAGATGAAAACAACAGATAATTTTTCCACTCATCAAATAGTTTAGTTCTTTTTTTGCTGTTTTGTTTTCTGTGGCATATTTATCTTAGCCGGAAGAACTGTGAAAGAAAGTGGAATGGCCTTTTGGGACAGGAAGAATACTGTTTCTGTAGAAATGTTAAATACATTTTTATGGTGATGCGAAATCAGTGACTGGTTGTTAAGGGATGGCTCTCTGCCATTGGGTGGAGTTTTGTTTTGATATCCCATTCTAGTGCTGCAGGTGTTTGGCACAGGCTGAAATCATGGCCAGCTGTTATATTTCACTGCTGATTATCCCCTCTTAGTATTTCTCAGCAGCGATGTATCACGAACAGTGTCCTCCACCTGATAAAGTCCACTTGGGTGGCATAATCAGAGATGCCCTGTTAGTATAATTGGTTGTATCTTTGCCATTGTAACTGCAGCTTTTGATTATGTCTGCACTGACAACGAAAAATATATTATCTGCACATAAAACATTGTAACTCAAGCTTTATTGCTCACTTTAGTTGCAAATTCAACACATGTGCACACATTGTCTTTTCAATTACTAAATTCCGAAGTTGACATTTGTAATAAATTCTTGAATTGTGACCCGGAAGCTCTTCGTAATCCCTTTTGTGCCGTAGAAATGAGCAATGCACTGTGCAGTAATGTTTTGCTAACCTATTTGGTAAGGAAGGGGTTATCTGGATTTAATTCTATATTTCAGGAATGTAACTGTCTTTCCTCTTGCTCATAATGTACACGTTGTGCCTTAACAGGAAACAGCATTGTAGGCATAAAATATATTAGGCAAACATTTTACAATGATCAGCCAATTTCCTTGAATTTATTATTTAGTTACAAACTCCTATAGTAAATTCTTCTGTGTGTCACATATTTTATCCCCTACCAGTTGTAGCTATCCGAAAGCTGAGTTCTATTTATGTAAAAAAAATACTATTCACTTTTAAGCTTGTATATTTGTTTATGTTTAGGAAAACCTCAAACCGCATTGTATTCAGTTCCTAAACTCCCGAGGCTGCTGTAAATAAGACCAGATTAAGGTCATCCATTAAGATGTAGAATCTTGTTAAGAATCTGTTTAATGTACTGTTTTCCATGATTAAAGGGTGATTACCTTTTCACAAAAAATATGAAAATAGAAAATTTTGAACAAGTTACACATTTCTTTTCCAGTTGTCATATAAACGTGTTATTTTGTGAATAATATTCTGTTAAGAATTGAACATGTTATTCTGTGAAGAATTGACTTCCTCACCCCTCCGGTGGTATTTTTGTGTATTCTTCATTCTTGGGTACTCTACCAGAGGCTTGGTAGTCTTGCACTCCTAGAACTGCACTCTTGGTACTCCTGGGACTGACCAACTCATCATATCTCCCACAATGATGGTGACTGGTTCCTGTCCTGGGAGCATGCAGTGGTCTGCTTTCAGGTCTATTAGCCACTAGGCTTGGTGTTATGTGATGCTTCTTTCTCCCAGATGGTCTTCCTATACTGTTCAGGCTATGCTATGGGTGGGTCTTGAGTGGATGTGTTCTGGTCACCCTGCCGTTGTGCATACACCTTGGATTGTTCTTTTGTTAACAGAACATTTATTTTATTTTCATCTCCTTCTCTGGTGTATCTATCAATCTGCTTGACAGTGCTGTCAGCCTTTGCTTAGCTGTTTCCAGTGCCTTCGGTATTGGCATTTGACTTGTATTTCCAGGACCTATCCTTGATATTTTCACCTCTCTGAAGTTGATTCAGCTTGCTAACTTCCTTATGTGTTGCCTGTATCTTGGCTATCAGTCATGGTGGGCATTATTTCCTCTTTAGCCTGATCTTGTAGTCAAGCTGTTAGAGGACCAATAATGCTGTGGTACATTTCAGCTTGTTGGTCTCTGTGATGATGTTGGTTGGGAATGTGAAAAGTGCCTCATTAACCACTCCTATCAACTGGTGGCAGTTTTCCAGTGATCTTAGCTGGTGTTCAAGGACTTTTCTATTACCATCTTTCTTATATCTGATCTCGGGCAGATATTCAGGTTGGCAACTCTCTGTAAGTATGGAAATTTCTTGTTTCTCATGGTTCATGCATGGTGTTACGTGTAGTCCATCTAATTCTAGTTATGTCTTGACAATGCAACTCTAGTAACAACTAGTAACTCGCTGTTTTGGTTGTAGTGTAGCTTAATGTCCCTTATTTATCCACAAATAAATAAATATATATATATATATATATATATATATATATATATACAGTTGCAAGAAAAAGTATGTGAACCCTTTGGAGTGATATGGATTTCTGCACAAATTGGTCATAAAATGTGATCTGATCATCATCTAAGTCACAACAATAGACAATCACAGTCTGCTTAAACTAATAACACACAAAGAATGACATGTTGCCATTTTTTTATTGAACACACCATGTAAACATTCACAATGCAGGTGGAAAAAGTATGTGAGTCCCTAGACTAATGACATCTCCAAGACCTAATTGGAGTGAGATGTCAGCCAACTGGAGTCCAATCAATGAGATGAGATTGGAGGTGTTGGTTACAGCTGCCCTGCCCTATAAAAACACACACCAGTTCTGGGTTTGCTTTTCACAAGAAGCATTGACTGATGTGAATGATGCCTCGCACAAAAGAGCTCTCAGAAGACCTACAATTAAGAATTGTTGACTTGCATAAAGCTGGAAAGGGTTACAAAAGCCTAGCTGTTCATCAGTCCACGGTAAGACAAATTGTCTATAAATGGAGAAAGTTCAGCACTGGGGTTATTTCACATTGCTGGGCTACCCTATGGTCTCAAAAGGCAACACAGACCCAGCAAACCAATGTGGCAAACTGATTTGGAAAAGCCCTATATTGACTTTCCAACGAAGTGGAGTGGACAAACCCATATTCACCCTGGAAGACAGGAAGAAGATCTTGCAAGAATGGAATATCCCGCTGCGCTTTGATGACCCAAGGAATACCTTTGTGGCCCCCGCGCCAAAGTCTCTACCTAAGGCCTGGCTCCTGATGCCCAGATCCACACGCACATTGGCCAACCACAGAGCCTTCCAGACCGGAGTGGACTTTCATGCTGCAGTGCTGTTCCTGTTACCAACGAGCTAAATTACCACTAAGGTTACTTGTTCCTGTTTATTCAATCATTCACCCACTGTTAATCTAAGGCTGTTGCCAATAACATAATTGACCCAAGGTTTAGACCACAGTCAGCCGCGTTAGCACCCGAACGTTTATTTCTGATTCCAACATAGCTGACGATCTTTCTAAAATCTCACCAATCTCGGTGCTTCTCTCTTCCTACAACTACCCTCCAAGGCTTCCTCTATAGCCCTTACTGTCCGTTGCTTTCAAGCAGCTTAATGCCATACTCGTATGGAAGCAGAACATTGTATATAGTTATCATTTTGTTAACCCCCTTTATTTTATTATGAGTATGTTACCTACAAAAGCTACACTCAGTTGGGTGTTGTATACGGGTCACAGGGTATCGAGAGGCAACCCCGCACGAATGGAGTTGTTGTGGCCATTATCATATAATTTTCCTGGCAAGCTATTACAAGGTCTCTTAACTATGACACAGCTGATATCCTAGGCCATTTACAATGGTGTTAAAAATTCTATCTTTAAACGCTAAAGGGCTTAATTCCCCTAATAAACACAGGTTGGCTATGAGGGAAGCTAAACACTACAGAGCCCTGGTAGCGTTATTTCAAGAGACACATTGTAAATGGGACAGCAGACCTAAATTTAATTCCAATTGGTTTCCACATGATTTTCACGGCTGCTACTTGGCCAAAAAACCTGTTGTCTCCACCTTAATTATGTAAGGATGCGTAATTTTCATTGCTCCATAAAATTAGCGATAAAAAAAAGAGCAATACTTAATATTGCAATGTCTCCTCAATAATAATACGTATACCCTGGTCAAAATGTACAGCCCCAATGAGAATCAGCAATTTTTTTTTGCTTACTGTACTAGCTTTAACTGATATGTATAAATATGGGGAGGTAATCATTGGAAGTGACACACATTTTTTGTTAGATGGCATGGCAGACTCATCCGCTTCTGCAGATCTCTCTTCTTGTACCCTACAGAAACGATCAACCTTGTTGGCAAGAATCTGTGCTACATTAGCCTCACATCACTTTGTAGATCCATGGCGCATCCAACACCCGACAGAAATTGATTATACCTGTCATACAGCAGCACACAAGTTACTCCCTAATTGACCATTTCCTTATTCCCGCCACCTCATTGCCCACAATCAAAGAGTCCACCATTGGACTCATCTCATGGTCGGACCATGCTCCAATTACCCTGAACATAAGAGAAAACTTCCCAAATAAAGGACAGGGTTCATGGAAGATCAATTAATCCATTCTCACTGACCCCTCCATAGTCTCCCACATCTCTACAGACCTACAACACTATTTCTGTGAAAACACAATTATTGACTCCCCTATTGACCAGATCTGGTTAGCGCATAAAGCATTCATTCGATGCAGCTTTATCAAGAATGACTGCCACGCCAAGAAATTAAGAATTGGCACATATAACTCGCTTATAGCAAAGATAACTAAATTAACGCATTCTAATAAACACAAACCTAGCTCAACCACGTACACTAAACTGCTCCATCTCCAGTCTCGAGGGAAAGATATGAAGCTAGCCAAAACAACATATTTACTCTGCAAGTCTAAATATTTTTTTTTTTTTTGCCAGTGGCAACAGGGTGGGTGCCAAATTGGCATCACAACGAAAGCACAGGTCTGTCGCCTCCAGGATTGCCTTCCTAGAAAATAGTAAAGGGAAAAAAAACACATGCTATTGTTAACCAATTTGCAGAATGTTATGGTGATCTGTACAAGCTAAAAAAGGATCCACAGACAATCCTTCCTACCCAAACCGAAATTGATGATTTCTTAACAGACCCCGACCTTCCCCGATTGACAGAGGGAGACCTTGACCTTCTGTAAAAACCTTTTCCTTAGACGAAATCACAAAAGTAATATCCCACCTGCCAACTCACAAATCTCTGGGCCCAGATGGCCTC
The DNA here is from genome assembly GCA_933207985.1 of Pelobates cultripes. Lineage (NCBI taxonomy): Eukaryota > Metazoa > Chordata > Amphibia > Anura > Pelobatidae > Pelobates > Pelobates cultripes. The sequence goes on from OW240915.1 coordinate 92,158,235, forward strand.
TCAAACAAGTATTATCAAACCTTTTCCTCTATCGTATCCCCACATTCCCTAAACCTGGTAAACCCCCGACCCAATGCAAGAACTTTAGACCCATCTCTCTACTTAATGGGGACTCCAAGATTTATGCCAAACTTGTTAACAACCGACTTGCCCCTTTAATCCACAAGCTTGTACATAACGACCAGTCGGGCTTTATCCGAGTCCGCCAGGGATCAGACTATACCAGAAAAATACTTAACATCTTGTCAACCCTGGAGACACTGGGTACTGAGGGCTTTTTGCTTAAATTAGATGCAGAAAATCCCTTCGACCGGTTGAACTGGGCATATATGACCAAAGTATTGTCTAAATGCAATTTTTCAGAAGAAAAAATTGGCACCCCTACAGCCAGAGTCTTGCACGGGGGATTCCTGTCTACGCCCTTTTCCATCACAAATGGAACCTGACAGGGCTGTCTCTTATCGCCCCTACTGTACATACTGTCCCTTGAACACCTAGCCAGTGGCGGATCCGGGGGGGGCAACAGGGCAATTGCCTCCTCCCCCCCAGAAAATAGTGCAGCTGCCATCAGTTGAGCGACCTCATTAGGGGCTCGGTCGGGTGCTGCAGTTGGCAGACCGGGCCCCTTTAAAGTTGCTGGGAGGAAGTGACTGTTACTTCCTCCCAGCATACATACAATGTGATTTTCACAGTGAGAAGACGCCAGTGTCCATAGGAAAGCATTGACTGGATGAATGCGCGCGCATTCAGACGATGCTGACGAGAAGGAGGAGAGTCCCCCTCCCCGGTGCTGGAAAAAGAGGTACATTTTTTTTTTTTGTAAATATAATCTTTATTTGTGTTTTTCGTATCGTAGTAGGTGGAATTGAGACTCGCAGGTCTCCGTGAGAATCCAGTACATGGTATTGTTTGAGTCCGTTATTCATATGCGTTATTGGGCTCGCAGGCCCACCATGATTCGTTCTTCAGCGTGTTGATTAGCATTCAGACTCGCAGGTCTCCATATATATTTATTTTGCATATTTGTTGGGTTCAGTTAGGCATATGTGTGGTTGGGCTCGCAAGCCCTCAATGTTGTCGGACACGCAGGTCCCTTACATTTTGTAAGCTATTATTAGGGCATATGTCCTATGTGTTGTGTTTAGGTTTGTTTCAGTGTCTTGTTATCATGTCAGTGTTCTACTCTACATCTACTACTGTGTGTGTTGTGGTGGATTGTTAGTCTGCGTGTCGGGTTCCAGTTTGTGTGTGTTTAACTTTTCATGTCTTATTAAGTTGCAATGCATGACCACTTTAATAGGTGGTGTAAGGTGTGTCTAAGTATCTACCGCATTTGGTTTATTCAAAAGGTTTAGGTGGTGCATATTGTTTTGCTGGTTTGCGGTGCCTGTCTCTTGATTCGCATTGGAGTGTCGAGGTGGTTCGATAGTGGGGTGTCAGCCCCATGTCAGTCTCGGTCTCAGGAAGAGGTGGGGGGGGGAGGGGGGTCAGGATTCTGAGGTGTTATTGCCCTTAACTCTCAGTGTAAAAGCGTCTTTAGCGGTCTCAAGTAGCCACTGTGTCCAAGTCTCCGCGTAAGTCTGGGGCATGGCTGTCATGGTCAGGTCTTCTATTGCCATGAGTTCTTCCATTTGATTGAACCATGTCTCTAGCGGGGGTGCTATCTTTTGCTTCCAGTATTGGGGGAGTACCTGTTTGGCTACGTTCAGTATCCTAATTGTCATGGATTTATTGTATTTAGATCTAGGTACTGTGGTGTGGTGGAGGAGCATTGCTGCCGGTTCCAGGGGTGGCGACGCGTCCAAAAATATTTCCAGTATTCCGTGTATGCCCTCCCAGTTTGGTCTAATTACCTTGCATTCCCACCAAATGTGTATCGCAGTTCCCACCTCTCTTTCGAACCTCCAGCATAGGTTGGTGGGCTCTGGATCGATGTTGTGGAGGAGGTGTGGGGTGCAGTACCAGTTCGTCAGGATTTTAAAGGCAGTCTCTTGGGTCTTACTGTATACCGAGCAGTGGTGGGTGAGGTAGCATATTTGCTCCCACTCCGCGTCGGTAAACGTCCTATTCAGTGCTGTTTCCCATTTTCCCACAAAGAGAGGTTTGTCAGTGGGGGTCTCCGTCTGTAACATGTATAAGAAAGAGATTCCATGCAGTAGTGGGTCTGGGTTGTTGCATAGTGTTTCGAATGTTGTGTGATGTCTGGTGAGTGCGGTTCCCTGTGGTAGGGTGTGTACGAAGGTGGAGAGTTGTGCATGTTTGAATCTGTGTAGGAATGTAGGTGTAGTGTCTCCGAGCATGTCCGACAGTGGTTTACACTTGCCGTTGGAGATTATGTGGGGCAGGGGTAGGGTGCTAATCCATTTATCTTCGAGGTCCTATGCCACACGTTCATGGTGTGTTCGGTGTATGGGGACATATCTCGGTTTCCCGGATCTCTCCGACCCCAGGGTATGACTGATAGCGGCACGCCTGCCTCTGTCTCCTCTGCTACTTTCCAGAGTTTATGGACTCCGCTCTTCGTCCACTCCATCACCCTTTGGAGATGCGTGGCTGTGTAGTACAAGCGGAAGTCTGGCAGTGGCAGGCCTCCTCTGTCTTTGGGTTGCATGAGTGTGTTGGCTTTCATCCTGGGACGCCTTCCGTCCCAGATGTATTTGATCGTGGCTGCTCTAAGAGAGTTGTAGAATGCCCCTGGGATTTTGACAGGGATGGTTTTAAATAAATACAATAGTCAGGGGAGGAAATTCATCTTTATGACGAAAAAAAGGTAAATTTAACCCCTTCCACCCCCTAGAGCCTAGCAGGAGGGGGGCCTTGAGGGTGGGGGGGACCTAGAGACCCTATAGAGCCAGGAAAACGAGTATGTTTTCCTGGCACTATAGTGGTCCTTTAAGGACCCAAGTCCTTCCTATTAATCTCCTTGGCAACTGACTAACTCCCTCCGCAACAGCTACTCATTCGACTGGAGATCGACCTCCCTTACATACCCAGGGCTGAAAATTGCACCCACTATTGCATTATGTAAAAATGAAAGTAATAAATGGAGACAGGTACTACACTCCTGGCTCTGAAAAGTTAATTCTTCTAAAATGATGACCCTCCCTCGTATCCTATATGTGTTTAGGATGTTACCTATTAAAATCACGACACAATATTGTAAATCCCTACAGAAATTATGTGGTGCATTTATATGGGGAGGCAAGAGACCCCGGGTGTCTCTTTCTCTCTTACAGACCACACCACGACTTTGTACACCAGATATAGTTGAGGAGCCCTATATTGATCATTTAGGATGTTGATGATGCACAGATGGTGTGATGTACCCTGGTTAACCTATTACCCTTTTTCTTTCTGTACCCTTATTTCTTTTATTATACAAAACTAATAAAATTATAAATAAATAAAAAAATAAAAAAAATACCACCATTTGAAATACCGGAGGGTGTCTAAAATATTTTTCTAAAATATATGGTTTGATGGGGGTAAATTACATTGGCCGGCTTCAAAAATGTCCCAAATAGGACATGGGTGCATGATGACCACCTGTGAAAATTCCAAGTTGGAAAACTGGAATGTGCACCCTCCAAATAAGGTCCTTTAGCCCCCAGAGATTTCGACACATCTGTACATGGGTGGTATCATTGTACTCAGGATATGTTGCTGAACACATATTGGGGTGTTCTTTGTCAGTAATACATAACAGGAGCTGAGAATCCATGCCTAAAGTACAATGTGTTTGAAAAAAAACACAAAAAAATAGGACATGAGTGCATGATGACCTGCTGTGAAAATTCCACGTTGGAAAACTGTAATGCGCACCCTCCAAATAAGGTCTTTTAGCCCCTAAAGAACCTGACACACCTGTACATGGGTGGTAACACTGTACTCAGGAGATGTTGCTGAACACATATTAGGGTGTTCTTTGACAGTAATACATAACAGGAGCTGAGAATCCATGCCTAAAGTACAATGTGTGTGAAAAATAACACAATAAATCACTACCCAAAAAGTTGAAAAGACTGGTGGTAGAATTAGTGCATGGAAAGTGTTAAAATGCCAACATTTGAAATACCCTAGGGTGTTTACTTTTCGAAAATATATGGTTTGATTAGTTTAAATTACATTGGCCGGCTTCAAAAATGTCCCAAATAGAACATAGGTGCATTATGACTATCTGTGAAAATTCCAAGTTGGGAAACTGGAATGTGCACCCTCCAAATAAGGTATTTTAGCCCCCAGATATACATGGGGGGTATCACTGTACTCAGGAGATGTTGCTGAACACATATTGGGGTGTTCTTTGGCAGTAACCCTTAAGGTTCTCAGTACATATATTCTTAAATTGCAATGCGTGTAAAAAAAACTAAAAATCACAATTTTCTATTTAAATTTGGCATAGATTGGTGGTAAAATGGTTGCATGAAAAGAGCATTAAAAGAGTCAAAATACCCCAAGTTTAATACCTTAGGTTGTCTTGTTTTTTTTATATATATATATATATATATAACGTGGGTGCTCCCAGCGCATCTTGATAAAGACCCTGGAGGGTCGAAACGTTGATTCTTGAATAAATACACGATTGGAAAATTTCCTTGGAGTGCTCCTTTCATTCATCTTCTCTCTCTCTATATATATATACATATGAAGGGTTATTCAGGGATTCCTGACAAATATCAGTGTTACAATATAACTTGCATTAATTTTGAAAAGAAATGGTTTGGATATAGCAAAGTGCCACTTTCAAAAAAAGCCAAGAACATATTAACATTGGGTATTTCTAAACTCAGGACAAAATGTAGAAACTATTGAGCATGAGTATTTTTTGGCGATTGTAGATGCGTAACAGATTTTGGGGGTCAAAGTTCGAAAAAGTATGTTGTTTTACATTTCGTCATATTTTATAATAATTTTTATAGTAAATTATATGATATGGTGAAAATAATGGTATATTTAGAAACACCATTTAATGGCGAGAAAAAGGCGTATATAATATGTGACACAAACACTGCAGAAATGTAAAAACTGCCCTGGTCCCAAATACCAAGAAAATTGAAAAGTGGTCTAGTCACTAAGGGGTTAAATAAACCTAAAATAATATAGCATAACAAGACACCATGCAGCTGTTTTTACTTATGTGACTGTTTTGTTGTATACTAATTGGTGACCTTATTTTGATTGAGAACATTCTTTTGCCTGCTGATGTCACCATTGGTCAGTTCAGGGCTCTACATAATGTACATCAGGAAAAGTATGATTAGTAATGCCACATTCTGCAGTAAAATGTACAACTAATTCAAGTATATTAGGGTGGAACAGTGGAAACATTTTCCTCAGATGTTGTTGGACTACAACTCCCTTAATGTTCCGATAGCCAAGATTGTATGAGAGTTATGGGAGAGAGAGTTCATTAAATTATTTACTGTGTTTGTGTAGCAGGAAAATAATTGCAACAAAACAGTGACAACTTTCAAGTAATGCCAATTGAGAGTTGGTGGATCAGAAACATTGTTGAGTAACTTAACACTTGGGAACTTGATGCTCTGAAATTATAACACGTCACATTTTGTAGATAAAAAAAGATTTATGAAAACTAAGCTGACTAAACAAAAGGGAGAAAAAACGGTCCAATCGATGTATTGCAAAATATACATATAATATAAAAAAACTCAAAATGGTCCAATCTGTGTATTGCAATATATATATATATATATATATATATATATATATATATATATATATATATATATAGTGACCAATTGAGGAAAAAAAGGAGTAAGAAGTGACCAATTTAACATTGATTATGACAGCGTGGCAGCATTTGCGATACTGACTCCTATGATTCAAAGCCATCAATTCAGCTCACTGGGTATTATCAGCTTGTACTATTTATGCCCTGTATAAATACATAGATAGATAGATGACAGCTGAAATGATTAAACGTATTTTGCTGATAAAGACATTTGACAAGTTTACATGCTCTGACATGTATAATCCCCCCTCGCCCCTGATACATGTGATGATAGTTGCTCTTTTTTTCTCAGTGTCATTTTCAATATGTTGGGTTTCTAATGGACATTGTTTGTTCATGACATATTTTATTAATCATTTCTGTGTTGTATCAACCTCCATTCTATATTTCTCAATGTAAATATTGCAATGAGTCACTTTCTCCAAACCCTATCTAGAATCAAGTCAGTATGTGCGTTGGAGCCTCTTCTGTAATGTTATAAAACCTCAGGAGGAATTATTAGATTTTCTTTCTTAACAGGTACTTGCTGCTCAGGGTCAGACTGGGAATACAAAGCAGCCCTGGAAATGTATGCCAGCCTTTTAAGTCATTGTGCCATGTAGTGTGTGTGCCACTACTACATACTAATTCATCTTGACCTCTCTGCTTCCCGTCTCTTTAGGAAAGCTTATGGCCTCCCAGAGTAACCTCTACCTCACATACCTGTCTCTTGGTCTCTCCTAAAGGGTAGCAGTCTAATCTCTCCTCCAGCTCTGCTTCACTCCCACCTTATTTGATTGATATTTCCTGTCCTAATGTGTTTTATACCTCACCTCCTACAGACTGTAAGCTCGTTTGAGCAGGGTCCTCTTCAACCTATCGTTCCTGTAAGTTTTCTTGTAATTGTCCTATTTATAGTTAAATCCCCTCTCATAATATTGTAAAATGCTACGGAATCTGTTGACGCTATATAAATGGTGACTATAATAATAATAATAATAATAATAATAATAATAATATACTTTATATATAAAATAATGCTATGTTTATAAATAATTCAATTGTCTGGGGTAGCAAGATATACCCATATTTTAAATGTTATAAAGTAATATTTGCCATTATATATCAATGTATATAATATTATTGGTGTATTTCTTTTTTCTGTTTAAATCCAAAATATTGTTCTTTTCAGAGAAAAAATAATGTAATTTTACAGTAAGCATGCTCACATATTGTAGAGTAAAAGAATATATACTTTGAGGGCTGTGGGAGGACTGGGAGGTGAAGTTGCCATATTACAGCCTCGTTCTGCTGGTGAGGTCACCTGTTTGAGGCTGGTAGAGCAGCTTGAGTGAGGAATGCAGCTGGGAATTGTAAAGGGAGCCTGACGGTGCTCCCTTAGGTCAATGGCAGCCTTAATGCGGCCGCACCAGCCTCCTGCACCTCCCACCTTACTTCCCTCGCACTGTCACAGTTCGAGAAAAAAATTATTCAAATGGCATTAGGGCTACCTGCCCAGCCCCAGGTGCCGCAGCTCACCAGAAAATTTGCCAGTATCCTGGTGGTCCAGTCTGGCTATGTTACTGCTTTTACCCCCTGAGAATTTGGTGATCATTTGCCAACATTCTTAAAATGAAAATTTCTTCTGTATTAATTAAAGAATGTTTTGAGAGGGGAACTGTTCAGAACTCTGGGTATAATCATTCTCAAAGCTTGTTTGATGCAG
>OW240915.1:92167194-92196203 GCA_933207985.1 Pelobates cultripes
TTCTGATTCCATATTTTAAGGCAAAGGGAAAGAGAATGTATGCCTGGTTAATCTGTATATAATATGGTCTGATAAATCTGATAAATAAATTATATCAATAATTATAATACATTATAAAATGTCATTTTGGGTTTCAAGAAAAAGATAAAAATTGATAAACTTACCCAAAAACATTCTAAGGTTTATCCTTAAGTCTTGTGCATATTATGTTATTCTAACTTGTATTCTTAAGGACATTTTTAAGGAAATTACATCTATCCACTGTTGAAGTTCATAAGCCAAATTTTAAGTAATCCAAGGTTATACCAATAAGTACTTTCTGTGACCCCTAGCAGGTGGTGTTTATTGAATGACATAGTTTTTTTGGTAGGGCCCAGTCATTTAACCAGTCTGAAGTATATGACTGGCTATAAGAACGTTGGCCAGCACAGTTTGGTCAAAACAAACAAAAGCAAAAGGAAGTAAATCAGATTAAATAAAAGCATCCATGTTTTATTGGGCAATAATTCTCAAGGAAACAAAGGTGCTGTAAAATGGTAGCAATATTTATCTCAATGGAAATAAGATAACAAAACTTTATTGAGGCGGTTTAAAAAAAATATTGCAAAGGCCTCAAAACTGTTTAAAAGTACAAACCATATGGCAGTGATTATTCTGTAATCAGACTAAAAAGGGAAATATGGTCTATATTCCATTAGAAATGAAGCTTAAAGGGATACAAGTATAGAAAAAGATTGCATGTTTATTGTTGATTTTACATATCTTTACAATTTAGTTCAAATGTTTTACTGCTGTTGCGTATGTTACACACGGTCAGGAACTCATGCAAAGATGATTTGTCAAACACAGTTATTGGTAGCCCTTTTATTGTGCTCATATGGTTTATATTTAGATTTTTTTTTTATAATCTGTTGCAAGTACATAAAGTTGACAAATATGATGTTCTACTTTGGTATTTGTGTCATGGCACTGTATATTCTAATAAGCCTCAAAATCATTATTATTAGGCCCTATGTGAAAGTTAATACCGTCATGGACAATTGAAAATTTCATGTAAAATTCTATGAATGCAGCTTTAAAAAGCGTGACCACTTATTTGTACCATATAGTCAGGCTGCAAAGTGTTTCATACAACCACAGTGAGGTGAAATACTATACTTGACAACTCTCCTGGATATTAAGGGAAATACTCCACTATTGACTTCCTATCCCAGTATCCTGCTGTCCTAGCATCTGTCCTAAGTTAAAATCTGGGATTTAAACTCCTTATCATTTAAGGGTTCATTAACTCTGCTTTTACAGTGATATAACATGTTCATATTATGTTAGATTATCTTCATATGTAATAGGGCATAGAATTGTGTTAAATTGTAAAACATACTATGGCTTCTGTTTAACTTTTTTTTTTCTTCTCAATCTCATGAAAAAATTAGATATATAATACACATAATAAGGAGTTTATCTATACATATTATACATATGTAATTATTACAAGGAGATGAGCATAAAGAGTGAAACTCCTAGAGAAGTCTGTCTCATTTTAAAGTGATATACCGACATATGAAATACAGGATAGCAAATATATCTATGCAAGGTTAGAGTAGAAGAAGTCATAAACCTGGTACATGTTAATCACGAAAAGATAAAAACATATCAGGAAAGGGCACTGTATAACATGCCAGATAGGTGTACAAGAAACATAACCATATTTATCAATATGCTGAAGCACCAAAGAAAAGAAAATAGCTCAAAGAATGTACCATAATGAATAGCAAAACATGATTAGAGAATGCCGTCTGTCTATATCAAAATAGGGTTGGACGGGGGGCGGGGCCTGGCTGCTGACTGAACAGGACGCACGGTGAGGGAGCTCCTCAACCCTAAAGCCTATCTAAGCCTAAAAACGACAATCTACCCCAAAAATCTTACCAAGCAAGGACATACCATGACTCAGGAGCATGCTGGCAACGAATCGGTGTGAAAACTCGATGGCGAAATATGCCCGTGGTGAAGAGCACGCCCTGCGGCCTACTAATAGACGCTGGGCGGGAGACGAGGCCGGTCTCCTGTCCATTACTCGACTTGCAAGCAGCCTAGATCTCACTTTCCCCCCCTCTGGGCCGGTGGGGGTCATCCCGGTCTTCACTGTGCCACGCGCTGGAGTCCTACTTGGTCGTTGCGAACTGCCCATACGACAAACTAAATGCTGTGCAGCGCCCAAGATGGCGGATGCGCCTATGATTCAAACAGCATCGCAGCATCAGGCCGACATCACTGACTCACTCGTTCACCTCGAAGTGCGACTGGATGCAGCCTTTAAAAAATTCAACCTAATGGAGAGGATGAAAAGAGTGCCCCCTGCAATGCCGCCACAGGTGAGCAAACAGACGCTTGGCGAGAAGAGGCAAGAGGGATCCCCCAAAGGCAACCCGACCATACAAAAGGCACGCCACTCTACCTTAAGCCCTCCCGGGCCTAGAGCCACCTGGGGAATACCCCCGAAGCACAGATGCAGAAGTGAACAACATGCCGAAGCCAACGTGGTAAAGCCCCCTGCAACCTTCCAACTGGGAAGAATTTGGACTCAAAGAGGACCCACGTTCGTGGCAACATGGTGCAGGCTCTAGAACAAGCCTGAGGCATGGGGAGTACCTCGCTCTCGACAAACAGCATGGCTCACCACAGTGGACATTGCTCGTATGTAAGGCGAATGCCTAGCCAGGGTATCAGCTAACTTGGCTGGAGGCCAAGTTAGGTTGACAGACAGGGGCTCTGATGTGGGACCGTTGGCCTAGCGGCATAATGTAACTTATTGTGTGTCTACTTATTACCTAGGCATACTATGCAATAGCAAAGCTTTGATCTCGAATGCTAAACATATATTATTGAGTTCTGTTCACTCGTGCACTGTACCTGTCATGTTAACAGAATAGCAGAATCTCCTTGATAAGCAACACTAATGTGTATAGATTTTATATATATATGAGCATAGCGAATCTAGCACCGTAAAGCGATGGTTATCTTACGACATATGTTCATGTTTCTAGCCTGTTACTACTAATGATACGCGATTACACTAATCGGATTGCCCATAGCATGGTTATTGCACCATTCTAGCAACACTATTGTGTATAAATTTTATATATATATATATATATATATATATATATATATATATATATATATACACATAGCTAATCTAGCACCGTGAAGCAATGGATATTTTACATCATATGTTCATGTTTCTAGCATGTTACTACTAATGATATGCAATTACATTACTCGGATTGCTTACAGCATCATTACAGCACCGTTCTAACTTACTTATACTTACTTATAGGTGTTTAAATCCAAATGTTTAAGCCTGATTTAAAAAAAAAAAAAGTGCCTGTCATTCATGTGCCCCGCATGTCAAGCGTGGGAAAAGCCAGAGGACTGCTTTTGGGGCACCTCTCGCCTGCCTGTACAATTTACGTGCACAGCAAAAATAAAGAATACAATTTTTTTTACAAAAAATAGGGTTGGATGCAGGAAGGGGCCCATTGCCATATCAGCCGACTTCCGAAAGTGGCAGGGCAGGAACATGTCTTAAAAAGTCCATACGGAAGCATAATACTTTTGTGTGGAGGCTAAGAAGGTTACAACTCCAGAGAAGTTATAAGGCCTCCCTCCCACACTATCCATAGTTATATAGGGTCTCGTATAGTCCAAGGTTGAGAGAAAAGGCCTGATTGGTTCATCGCTGCCTATGGTAGGTGGTTTTCTGTCTGTGTGAACAATGCAGTGGGTCTCTGCCCCTGTTGGCCTTCAGCCCAGGGTGCTAGTAACATATAGTATCTATACTTGCATGAGGTGAGTACCCAACAGAGGGCCATTCGCTGTCCAGCGGTCACACTTCTGTTCTTCCTTCTGCTTGTGATGTGGTAAGACTGTTATCTGCTGGCCCTCCAGGGAGGCCCAAAAGCACTTGAAAACTTTGTCCAACCACCTCAGGAAATGAACAGTGAAGTCAGGATGTTCCAATCCAGGTTGCTGGTTTATGGAACTACTATGAGAAAGGGCTGCCACTATCTTGCTGTGTGCAAAGAGTAAGTAGATTCTGTATCAATAATTCACATTTGTGCTTCCTGCAAGCCAGTGAAGACAGGGATAACCCCAGCTGGTCCAAAGGGAGGTGGAGGTGGAGGATGCTTGTTAGGGCACTGTGTCGTTATCATTAGATTATCATTAGATACCTGGGGCTCCAATTAATGGCCCCATCCTGACCAATGACCTTTATGCAGTGCTAAATGTGAGCGCTGCATTCTGATCTGTAAATGGGGATTTATATACTTATTTGCTGTATTGTAGCGTGTGCAGTGTTAAATCCCTGCTCACACCAGGGGATCAATTGATACCTGGTGCATTTCTCCGAATGTGTGGCCCCAGACTGACCAATGAGGTGTATGCCCTTTTGTGTCTAATAAAGTATGCTTTGTAGTTACCGTCGAGTGCCAACTCCAACAGCTTTGTTTCTACTTAAGTAGAAACAAGCAAACTAAAGCTGTGTCATTCAGTGGTTAAGGGCCAGTGAACCATCAGCCTGTTTTAACAATACCTCTAATTTCATACCATGTCTGAGTTATTAAAGGGGCATTCAAGACCCCTAAAGTACCCCAGCTTGCTAAAATGCTTATTGTATGAAGAGTGTGTCCTTTTCTTGTGTCCTTTTTTCATTTTACAAAAAGTGCAGATTTTAATAGAAATTTACACTTTTATAAATTAACCTTGCTACACCCCCTGGCTGTCAGTCAGACAACTGGTTCTGTTAGTTGGTTGTTTTGCTCAGTGGAGCTAAACTCAACAGGCAAGCAATTGCCTGGAGTACCTGCCTGGCAAAAGACTTCTCATTGAGCTGCATTGGTTTAGAAGGTTAGAAGGGGAATGACTTGAAAAGGCTGTGGACAAGAGATCTTCAAATTTTGCAAGATGTTTTTAGATATTACCAGAGAAAAGTACATACTTAAATGTGTAGTGTAACCCAACTGGTTACCTCTGCTATTTTCTCCTCTCAGCCAGACTGGAACCGTTATATTATCAAGCTTGATCTCCACCTAGTAACTAGACAAGACATAGTTCTTGGAGTCATTTGATTTTTATTTGGCCACATATGGTCTTTATGCACTGACCCCTAGCATTTGGTCTCGATAGCAAAAATACAAGTGTTTTTTTTTCCCAGGACCCTCTGTGTCTGAGAGATAATTGAGTCAGAAAACTATAACTCAATTGTCTCTCAGTTACTGGAAAATATAAGAAATATTATACAATCCCCAAAAGTATCCCCAATATGAACAGGAACCACACAAGAGTTACATACCCCAATAGCCCTTGTCTGCACGCCCAGGTTGGTCAAATAGTGCTTAGATCTGTTTGGTAGAATGGAATAGCCACTGGGGTGAAGTTCTGACCAGCCGGCCACAAGGTGAAAGCCCAAAACAGTTCCAGGGAAATAGGTGTTCCGGACAGTCTCGGTTCGGGCGTTCCTGTGCGAACACTGTAAAAGGTATTCCCTTGGTTTCAGAGAATACTCCCTCCAGTAGGTAGTTCCCATCTCCCGAACGTCATTCGATTAGCTGGTCGGGAAGTGGGACGGGCCACAATATAATCTTTGCTGGAGTTCATGCAAGTGCCTAGTCGAAAATAGTTCCAGGCACTCGACGACCAAGTACCGCTGCCCGCGTTCGGGAGACAAAATCACCACCATTCTTTTGTTGACCTGGTGTATTCAATTACACAAAATGGCGGCCACCCAGGGGAAGCATTCATCAATCACTTCCCTTGCAGTTTCACACTTATGTTAACTGTTGTGATGGTTCTAATGGGGTACAAAGGTGGTCCTCATTCGGGAGTCAAATACAGTGGGTTCGGGTAAAATAACTCCTGAACATTTAAAAAGGTAAAGCAATCGAAAGGAACGGTATGTTCCGCCACAAAATACATGAATGTTTTCATTTGGGGAACTGTATATCTACTAAGTAGTGATTTTTTAAAATTTGGGCAATGGAGTGTCCCTTTGCAAACATGGTATTGATTCTCTCTAGAAGTCCATTTTGAATGATCTACAGTGTCATTGTCAAACTGATAGCCTTTGCCGTTGGCTATTCAATTCAATTGTTTTATATTGTCTCTTCCATCTAAAAAAAAAACCCATAGGTCCTATTGTATTTTATCATTAATTTAAAATTTCCCAAACTAAAGCCTAAGCTTCAGAATAGTGTGCCATCCTTAACATTTAAATGTGTGACATTTCCCTAAAGCATGGATTTCCAGTGGAAGATTAATGAATAAGATATAGCTCTCCATGTCTTTTTTAGACATTACTATCCTAAAATAACCTTTGAATTGCATTGTACTATACTATTCAATTTACTATGTTCTGCTACTATGCATTTACATATTTTATAGCTCATCCACTCTAAAAATATAGGCATCACTGAAAACATTACCAAAATATCTTCTGCCTTTGTTTTCATACTATGCCCCTTTCTTTCTTTACATGCCCCATTTATTGCATTAGAAATCCCTTACTAACAATATTTTAATTTATATTTACACTGATACATATTTTGAGTTAGTATTTTTTCTATAATATTCAGACATATTCCATATCTGTGCAATAGGGTATTTTTATCATGGTGATTCTTATGGTGATCCTAAATAAGCCTTTTTTTTATACTGTTTAGTGCCTTGCTTGTTATATATATATATATATTTTATTTCAACATCCAATTCACTATATGAAGCAGCTACATTTCCTAGTAAGAGCTATGCCTCGTAGACTGTGATGGAAGTTGTTAAAACTATATCAGAATATCAAAGTTTAGCCCATTATGTCATCATGGGGAATGCTAGTAAACAGAGACACCAATATTCATCAAGTGACCTTTAGCATTTTATCACTATCAGTATGGAAGTAACAAGTGTTGTGTTGGCCATTGACATGCGTGGTTTTGTCAATAACTTAACGTGAGGTGTAGGTGGAGGATTCATCTTGGATTATAGTGAGTTTACATAATTCAGGCCATGACTAAAAAGAAATATAAGTACAAATTTGTGATCTAACTGTGTCATATTTATGAGCTAATTTCTATTCTGATCATTACTTTACAGTCTTAACCATCCCCAGCATATGCAGTTCACGTAAACTGCACTAATTCATTCATGGACCTTCCAAGTGTCTCATTAAGGAAAGACGATCTCTCTTCAGAACTTAAATCCCTCTTTTCTGTCCTTGTGTCTCTATTTTTTGAGAAGCGATTCAAATTTTGGCATGTAGTGATGCCCTATAAACAGGGACAATATTGCTGAGAAAGTGAAATAAATACAATGATCAGCCACAACATTAAAACCGCGAACAACGGAAGTGAATAACATTGATTATATCATTATGATGGCATCTGTCAGAAAGTGGGATATATTAGGCAGCAAATTAACAGTCAATTCTTTAATTTCATATGTTGGAAGCAGGAGGAAATGGCAAATGAAAAGATCTAAGTGACTTTGACAAGGGCCAAATAGTGATGGTTAGACCACTGGGTTATAGCACTTACAAAATGGCAAGTGTTGTGGGGTGTTACCGGTATGCAGTGCTTAGTGCCCACCAAAAGAGGTACAAGGAAGGACAACTGTTGATCAGGTGTTAGGGTCATGGACACCCAAGGCTCATTGATGACCATGGGGAGCAAAGGCTAGCTATTCTGGTCCAATCACACAGAAGTACCACTGTATCTCAAACTGATTAAAAAAACTGAATACTGTCCATGATATAAAGGTGTCAGGGCACATAGTGCATAGCAGTTTGCTGCATATGCGACTGCGTAGGTGCAGACTGCTCAGAGTGCCAAAAGTCCCTTCAATGAGAATGTAAGCTTCAGAACTGTACCATCGAGCAATGGAAGAAGGTTGCCTTGTCTGATGATAAGGTGGATGGCCATGTGCATGTGAAATGGTTTACCTGGGGAAGAAATGGCAGCAGGATGTATTATGGGAAGAAGGCATGCTGACAGAGGCAGTGTTATGCTCTTTACATTTTCTGCTTGGAATCCTTGGGTCCTGGCATTCATGTAGATGTTACTTCGACAAATAGCACCTACCTAGAGATTGATGAGACCACGTACATCTCTTCATGGCAATGTTGTTCGCTGATGGCAGTGGCCTCTTTCAGCAGGATAATGCACTGTGCCACATTGCAAGTATTGTTCAGAAATAGTTTGAGGAACATGATGAAGTGTTCGAGGTATTACATTGGCCCCAAAATTTCCAAGCTCTCAAGCCGATCTGAGTATCTGTGGGATGTGCTGTACAACAAATACAGTCCATGGAGGCCCCACCTCACAACTTGCAGGACTTAGAGGATGTTTTGGTTCCAGATACCACAGACACATTCAGACGTCTTGTGGACCTCAATGCATCAGTGTTGTTTTGGCAGCATTAGGTGGAACTACATGAAATTAGGCAGGTGGTTTTAGTGTTGTGAATAATTAGTGTAGATGTTTACATTGCAGTGTTAACTTTCCTGTGGGGAAGTTTGACTGCTGTTTGTGTGATACTCGCCACGCATGAGCATTAGGTCTTCAATGCTTCTCTATGAGAAGCATTGGATTGGACATCTGCAGAGATGCCGCCTTCATGATGTTGCAGTACGCGTAGAGGTGAGCAGCGCTAAGAAATCCACTGCACTGGAAAATTTTTAGTAAAACCTTTGTTGTTTACATTTCATAGTGAACGGGGGACCTGGAAAAAAGAAGGGACAGGGACACTATAGCATTAGGAATAAAGTTTGAATTCCTGTCACTATAATGTTCTCTTTATGGAATAACTGTCATAGTATTACAGTTAATGCACTCTGCTTCTCAAACATGGCCTTACATGCTCTAGCCATCGACATTCCTCCTTGTATCCTTTTCTTGTCTTGACAGTTATCTCCTCTAGAATTAAAATTTGTGGGCAAGGCTGTCATGTGTAATCTAATTGCTCTAAACAAATTCAGAGTTATTTACTGAAGTGATAATTGTCAGGGATTCAAAGTGAAGTCCACATTTTAGGTGTACCAAACTGAAAACAGTTGACTAGGATATTTTTTTTTAAAGGGCCACTATAGTGCCAGGAAAACAAACTCGTTTTTCTGGCACTATAGGGTCTTTAGAGTCCCCCCCCCCCCTCCACCGTCCCACTCCCACTGTGCTGAAGGGGACTGAAGGGGTTAAAACACTTAACTTTCTCCAGCACCGGGCTCCTACGGCGCTGGGGAACTCTCCTCCTCCTGCCAACGTAAGTGCCGAATGCGCGGCAAGAGCCACGAGCACATTCAAACAGTCCATATGAAAGCATTTCTCAAAGCTTTCCTATGGACGTCCAGCGTCTTCTCACTGTGATTTTCACAGTGAGAAGCGCGGAAGCACCTCTTGCAGCTGTCAGTGAGACAGCCACTAGAGGCTGGATTAACCCTAGTGTTAACATAGCAGTTTGTCTGAAACTGCTATGTTTACAGCTGCAGGGTTAACACTAGATGGACCTGGCACCCAGACCACTTCATTGAGCTGAAGTGGTCTGGGTGCCTATAGTGGTCCTTTAAGTTTGTGCTATTTTGCTCTAAAATTTTAAATTCATTTAAAAACAACAGTTCACACTGTAGTGAATAACCCTGTAGGTCTAATGCGTAGTCATTTATAGATACACATGAATAATACCCAGCTTCACTGACACACGTAGGTGGTGTGTCTAAATGTGTATTATGAATTGTCACTGAATAGCACTGTTCATATTGTTCAATGTTAAAATTTGTAGCAAAAATAATCAAGTACAAGAAAGATAGCCCAAGATTTTATTGTAATGAAAAACAAAATGATTGAGTTCTCCACTAATAACAATAAGTAGCATTTTTTATTTAAAGTAACATTCCAACAGCCTGCTGTTGTGCTTGTAGTAGTTATAGTGCCCTGGCACTCTGGCACCCTCCCAAGGTAAGCAGTCTGAAGGCTGTAGTGGTCATGGTGCATAGAGCATTTCTATAAAACTGAATTTATTTGACTTAAATGTTGCTATACATTTCTTAAATCACTTTTTAATGAATAAACCTGTACGAATTATGTTATGAATAAAGTTTAAAATGATTTTTTGGTTTAAGAGCAGCCTAATAAATTGTATGTTCTGTTAATATAAAGCTATGTTGCATATATATCCTGACAATGCCAGACTGCAATTAAACTTAAAGCAAGACTATTAAATTTAAACTCTATTGTTTTATATCAAGTCACAAACTCTCATCCTATTCAATAATATGCTCATAGGAAAAAGCCTTTGATAAAACAATTTGATTAAGAATTTGTTGGCTGAAGCCATAGACAACCTGCTTTCAGAAGTCAACATATATTTTGCCAAAGCAAATAAAATTCCTATATATATACAGTGCATTTAGGGAGGGTTTTAATGTTTTCACCATTCATAACTTTAAAAGACAGAAAAGTAAATCTATTCACATGGGTTTTTCCTGTCTGGATTTAACGGCGGGCTGGGTATCCGCCAAATTTGATGTCTATTTGACTCTAGCACCTCTTCGTAGAGCTGAATTATTCCCCCAAAGTATAGACTTTAACTCTTCAATTTACATTTGGCTTTTAAAGCATAATGGCAATTGAATATTTTGAGAGCCAGTAATAAATAAGGATTTAAAACTATGATTGTTCTGTCTAGTAGTTGCGTGCTATGCAGTTTTATAAGCATCCTTTGGTAACTATAGTAAAATTCATATTCTATCACATCTGCTAAGGTCACCGAATGGCTATGGGTTTCCTCTTTCTAAAACCTCCAGTTCATCCTTATTTGTCTGAAATTAAATGAAACAAGACAAAGCATTTTTAAGGAAACATTTTAAATAGCTTTGTTTTCTAATGTTATGTTTTGGAGATAATGTCTTGTGCTTGGGGCTCTTTTCTTAATGGAGTTTGAGAAAGTTATGATTATAATGCAGTAGGATTACTTAAAAACTACTCTTGATTTGATTCTTGACCCACCGAAGGGCAGGCTATTTGAGCTGTTTTCCGTTCTCAGTACTCTCTTGCATCTTGTTTTTTTGCTCTTCCCAAGTCTAAAGGGTAATCCAGACATGAACCCGTTGCTCACGGAGCCTAGAGCGATATCGACTATACCTCACGGACAATGTCTAACAAGGTTGAAATAATCCTCTAGGTTTGCTGTATCTCTTGTGCAGAGAGAGCCGGCCTGCATTTTTGATCTGTTCTGCCCTTTTGGGTAGGATCAGTCTGATATGCAAATGGCCTGGTTCTTTTTGTAATGGTACAAGATGAGCTAAAACTAGCTTGAGATCTAAATGGGGACCCACCGAAGGGCAGGCTATGTGAGCTGTTGTCCATTCTCAGCACTCAGTACTCAGAACTTGCATCTTGTTTTTTTTTTTGATAATTTTTTTCATTTGATATAGAATGATATATGGTATCAGATTGTATGAGGTTATCACGATGCACAGCTTTTCACCTACTGTGGATCGTTATAACCTCATACAATCTGACACCAGATGCAATATATCTATTTGTCCATGTGTCTGTCTATATATCTATCTCTCTCTGTCTATCTATTTGACAGTCTATCAGTCCATCTGTCTGTTAAAGAAACTCTGCAAGTACCATAATCATAATAGCTCTCCAGGAGTACGTTGACACTGTTACCACATACTTTGTTTAAATATTTTAAGATAGTTTGATACTTATTTGGGACCCATTGGGTGTCTGCACTATTTCCAGTCTTCTTAAAAAGGATGTTGATGTAGGCATTTGTTCATTGGCTGAGAGGACCAGCTAAGCACTCACAGTCAATGAATGAGTTGAACTAATAATGTGAGAAAAGAAATTGGACACATGACAAAATAAAAAAATGAAATACATTGAATAATTGATAAAACAAAAGAGAACTTGTGATCTTCGTTACAGTATCCTGGAACATGTACAGTAACTATGTGGTGTTTAAATGATGTCCTTTGATTGTTATCTGATTTGACAACACGTTTTTTTGAGATTCTAATGATGACAACTGTGATGCTCCAACTGCTAAATATCAACAAGTTACCGTCTCAACCAGTGTAATTCACTTAACTCCAAATTTTCGTGAGATAGATCTGAACAGCACAACTGAGATAAGAAGGATCATCTATAGTCACAGCTTGACTATTTTTGCCCCAGTTTTACCATTCTGAATTAATTTCCATAAATGTAAAATGTATTAAATATCCCTTAGAATTAACGAAGAACACAAAAAGCTTCTTAACATGGACAGCAGTTATTTAGTAACAACTCCCATATAGCTTGGTTGCTACATCTAAGTGCTGCTTCAAAGTGTGTGATTGAGATATTCTGGAGAGTTTTAAAGAATCTTCAACTGTCTAAGATTTTGCTAAGAGTTTTATTTTTTACTGTCCGAGGTAACAGTAAACTGGAGGTAATCTGAGGTATACAGGAGGACAAAAAAATAAAATAGCTAAGATTTGATTTATTTAAATTATTCACCTCATTAAAATGGCACACTTAGTTCAGTGTAATAGTTGTTATGCATTTGTTTCACGTTCCACTTTTTGGATATTTGGATGTTGTCTAATCTGTAGACAGTTCTTCACATTGTGGCATGAGGTTGCATTTATGTAAATTATCTGGTAAACAAACTCAGGCTGGAACTGCTGCAAAGCCACTGCCACAGAGATGTACTAGGAATGGCAGATTAATTACTGTAGGATCTGGTAGACTTAGAGTTGTGGATAAAAGGCATATTGCACAGTCTGTTGCTCTACATAATTCATTTTCAGCACTTTCAGAGTGTAATGATGTTATGGAGACAGGTTCAGGCACCAAGTGTAGTGGTGTTATGGAGACAGGCTCAGGTACTGAAGGTAGTGGTGTTGTGGAGACAGGCTCAGGCACTTAGGGTAGTGGTGTTGTGGAGACAGGGCTCAGGCACTGCAGGTAGTGGTGTTGTGGAGACAGGCTCAGGCACCAAGTATAGTGGTGTTGTGGAGACAGGCTCAGGCAAGGAGTTTAGTGGTATTATGGAAACAGGCTTGGAGACTATGGTGAGGCCTAATAGAAAGTAGTTGTTGTTGAGGATTCTATAATAAGAGGTATGGAGCTGGACAATGGTGGTCTTATGAGATATCTTCCCGGAGCTACTGCTCACAGAGACCGTAGACGTATTTGTAATATTGTTAAGCGAGCAAAGCGGGATTGGGAATTGGATATTCTTGTCCACTTTGGGACAAATTACCTGGCTTGCAATGAGGTTTCAGAGGTAAGGGAAGTTTTTAGTTTTTTTGCCAATGATATACGGCAGGTTGCCTCCATGCTGTCATTCTCTGAAGTTATGCCTGTGCATAACAATCAGAACGACAGGCAGATGCATATTAGGGACTTTAACTTGTGGCTTGGTGAATGGTGTCAGGAGCAAGGATTTGGCTTCATTTCTCAAGGTAGCTCTGTTTGGAATGGGAATAAACTGTACAAAAAAAGATGGTTTGCATCTTTTTCAAAAGGGAACAAATGTTCTCAGTGAGCAGTTCATTTTTTGTTGCCAAGATGTATTTAAACTAGTTTAAAACATCAATCCACTTGCCCCTCAAAACAAGGACAGAAGGTGCCCGTAGCAAGTGTGTTAAAAAATGATAAGCTTAGAGTCATGTCTACAAATGCTCGCAGTTGAGGGAATAAGATCCACGAACTTGTGGTAATAATAGCAACTGATAATGTAGATTTAGTCGCTGTTACTGAGACATGATATAATGAGAAAAATGACTGCAACATAGCAATACCAGGGTATTCTTTATATAGAAAAGACAGGGAAGGTAAGAAAGGGGAGGGGTGGCTCTGTATGTGAAGGATAGCATAATATCTAGCCTAATAAAAGTTAGTGAGGCGAACATAGATTCCGTTTGGGTTACGTTAGAATTTGGTAATCACACAGTAACTCATGTAGGTGTGATTTATAGGCCCCCAGGACAACTAAAACAGTTAGATAATCTACTAGTTGAGAGAATAGCTAAAATGACAATGAAGGAGGAAGGTATCATCATGGGTGACTTTAATCTTCCTGATGTGAATTGGAAAACCAAAATAGCTGCTTGTGCCAGGAGCACACAAATTCTAAACTCCCTATTTAGATTGTCTCTAAAACAAGTCGTTGAGGAGCCAACTCGTAAAGAGGCCATACTAGATTTAGTGTTAACAAATGGAGATTTGGTATCAGATATTACTGTAGGTGAAAGTTTAGGATCCAGTGATCACCAGTCAGTGTGGTTTAATATAAGAACAGTGACTGAGTCACACCACACAAAAACAAAAGTTTTAGACTTCAGAAAAACAAACTTTTCTAAAATTAGAATATGTATTAAAGGAGTCATTATCATACTGGAGCGATTTAAATGGAGTCCAAGAGAAATGGGATTATTTAAAAGTTGCACTGCTGAAGGCAACAGAAAATTGCATTATACTTGTCAGTAAAAGCAAAAAAAAATTCAAGAAACCATTGTGGTACTCGGCAGATGTGGCCAAAATAGTAAAAAACTAAAAGTTAGCATTTAGTAATTATACAAAAAAAAAACAGAGAGAGGAAGACAGAATGATCTATAAGATTAGGCAGAAAGAGGCTAAGCAAGTTATACGAGCTTCCAAATAACACACAGAAGAGAAAATAGTACAGTCAGTAAAAAAAGGGGACAAAACATTTTTAGATACATAAATGAGAAAAGGAAAGTAAAACAATGATTAGTTAGATTAAAAACAAAAGAAGGAAGGTATGTAGAAGAGGATAAAGGTCTAGCTGACTGCCTCAATTAATATTTTTGTTCAGTATTTACAGATGAAAATGAAGGAACAAGGCCTTAGTTAGGAGAAAGGACAAATTAGTCATTTGTTACATGTGAGTGTACAGAGGAAGAGGTTCTATTCCAACTGTCAAAAGTAAAGACAAAAAAGTCAATGGGACCTGATGGAATACACCCAAAGTTATTAAAATAACTTAGTGCTGTACTAGCAAAACCATTACCAGATTAATTTAACCAATCATAGTTAAGAGGAGTAGTTCCAGAAGACTGGAAGTTAGCAAATGTTGCGCCCATTCACAAGAAAGGTAGTAGGGAGGAGTTGGGCAACTATAGGCCAGTAAGCCTTACTTCAGTAGTGGGGAAAGTAATGGAAACCATGTTAAAGAATAGGATTGTTCAACATCTAAAATCACATGGATTTCAAGATCAGAGACAACATGGGTTTACTTCAGGTAGATCATGCCAAACTAATCTTATTGATTTTTTTGATTACGTAATTAAAATAATAGATCAGGGTGGTGCAGTAGACATTGCTTACCTAGATTTCAGTAAGGCTTTTAAAACTGTTGCACATAGAAGGCTTATCAATAAACTGTAATCTTTGAGTTTGGATTCCAATATTGTTAAATGGGTAAGGCAGTGGCTGAGTGACAGGCAACAGAGGGTTGAAGTCAAGTGAGTATATTTGAAGCTTGGGCTTGTCACTAGTGGGGTACCTCAGGAATCTGTACTTGGACCCATTCTCTTTAAAATTTTATTAGTGATATTGCAGAAGGTCTTGACGGTAAGGTATGTCTTTTTGCTGATGGTACTAAGATATGTAACAGGGGTGATGTTCCAGAAGGGATAAGCCAAATGGCAAATGATTTAGGTAAACTGGAAAAATGGTTAGAGTTGTGGCAACTAACATTTAATGTGGATAAGTGCACAATAATGCATCTTGGACGTAAAAACCCAAGGGCAGAGTACAGAATATTTGATAGAGTCCTAACCTCAACATCTGAGGAAAGGGATTTAGGGGTAATTATTTCACATGACTTAAAGATAGGCAGACAATGTAATAGAGCAGCAGGAAATGCCAGCAGAATGCTTGGTTGTATAGGAAGAGGTATTAGCCGTAGAAAGAGGGAAATGCTCATGCCATTGTACAAAACACTGGTGAGACCTCACTTGGAGTATTGTACTCAGTACTGGAGACCATATCTCCAGAAAGATATTGATACTTTAGAGAGAGTTCAGAGAAGGGCTACTAAACTGATTCATGGATTGCAGTATAAAAATTGCAAGGAAAGATTATAGGAACTTAACATGTATATCTTGGAGGAAAGATGAGGGGGGGTGGGGGGGGGATATAATAGAAACATTTAAATACATAAAGGGAATCAACACAGTAAAGGAGGAGACTATATTTAAAGGAAGAAAAACTACCACAACAAGAGGACATAGTCTTAAATCAGAGGGGCAAAGGTTTAATCATAATATCAGGAAGTATTACTTTACCGAGAGGGTAGTGGAAGCATGGAATAGCCTTTCAGCTGAAGTGGTAGATGTTAACACAGTAAAGGAGTTTAAGCATGTGTGGGATAGGCATAAAGCTATCCTAACTACAAGATAAGGCCAGGGACTATTGAAAGTAATTTAGAAAATTGGGCAGACTAGATGGGCCGAATGGTTCTTATCTGCCGTCGTATTCTATGTTTCTATTTCTCTTGGGTGGCAGCAATGACTATAGTACACATCAGCCCCAATACATACAGTGAATTCAAAGTGTTATTTGCACACTAACTCAAATCCCTATGCACATTTAAATAACTGGAGGATTTTTAGTATCACTCCAATGGCCATTAAAATGTACCTGCCACGTTAAGGTGAAACCTCCTTTTTAGTAGTTAATTTGTGCCTGTGTAAAATTGATACTCGTTTCCTATTCTAAAACCAGTTACTCAGACTTTGCACAGCTAATCTTGTGCCGAAAGTGCCAACTTTTCCACAAAAGCATTTTTTAAACAAAATTCTACATAAAACATATTCAGATCTGACTTTTTTTCTTTCCTGTAACTTTACTCTTGGCATGTCTGCCAAAAGAAACGTATTTTTAAGTAACTCTAATTCCTTATTTCTTCGTTCCTTGAGTAATAAAATTAGGAAATTACTAAAAGGATTTTGCTAGCCACAAGGGAGGCTTAAATAAAAATCCCTAAAAACAGGGGTATATGGAACTATTGACGATAAGTGTGTACTGCTGGAAATAGGAAAATTATCTCCCAGAAAGCCACATCTTATAAAAAGAAACACACCATTCAAATAATGTATATTCTGTATTGGGGATTTTGGTGGACACAGCTGTTTTAACTTACAGTTTGATTTGGCATTATGCATTTGTAAAATCCTGTTTTGTATTGCTTCTATAAACACTGAAGTCTGTAAAGAGAATATAGTTTTCCTGCCATCAATTTTAAACTAGATTCCTTTGAAGGAACAATGTTCTGTTAAAAGGACTTTCTAAGCACTATAACCACTATATACAATTTTAGTGGTTATAGTACTATGAGTCTCTCGGCATCATCACCTGATTTTCTTTCAGACTGTTTTGGAAAGGATTGACAAAAAATGTAGCTCCCCCCGCACTCATTACATAGGCCTCCTGCAACTTCATGGATGTAATAGAAATTGCACTTCCTCATTATCCATATAAACCTATCCAATGATAGGATGAGACTGTTGGCCCTATAGTCTCCCTATTCTAAAAATAAAAAATTAGCTATGTGACCCAATAGCTAGTCAACTAGGGGACTCATTGGTTTGTCAAGTAATGTAATTAATATAAAAAATAAAAAATAATTCCATTTTTTTTTTTTATTTTATTATTCCTGTATCAAAATGGTTTCCATTGCATTGCGTAAGCAGTGCTTCTACAGTAAAGACCCTATTGTTGCCAGTTGCCTGGGGACCCACTGTAATGACATGGCACCCATTTGTGGGTCTGTATCAAGGGGTTAAACACTATATTAGGTAGACTAACATAATTTTGAAAAAATAGCTGCTTATATATCATCATAGCTAAAATGCATTTGTGAAAAAAATTTTTTAACAAGTCCAATGTAGTGGACTTTATCTTCTGTGTTAAGTTTACATGTCCTAATCTTCTAATAACAAGGTGAAAGACCATCTTAGCTATGTGAAAGGCAATCATGACCGTAACTGTGTGTTACAACACACATAGCCACCAATGCTGCCCTACAAGTATAACTTTATTTTTGAGTTAATGGTACATTATAACATCCAAATAAAAGTTAACAATGAGTCTTGATTTAAAAAAAAAAAATATTTGGACTTGTATCAAATACAATTCATCCACAAGTATGAAACAGCACTTACCCATAATGGTGCACAGGAGTCCAGCCTCTGCCTAACTCCCGTCCAATAAAACGTGCAAGCCAAACAGCAATACTCCTGCATGTTCTTAATTCTTCAAAGAGCTTTTATTAAAATGCACAATGTGAGAAGAGCAGTCAAATAAAAGGCTGTAATGGCCTGATGTACAGGGGCAGGGCCGCCATCAGGGGGTGACAACCATAACGGTTGTCATGGGCCCGGCGGCCTGCACGTGGAGCAGCGAAAGTGCCGCAGGTGCATCTGCACCTGGGCCCATTAGGTGGCATTTAGGGCCACCCGATGGGCCCTATATCTTCAGGGGCCCAGTCAGCGCTACGGCCGCGTAATTGCGCAACCGGGCCCCTTTAAAAAAAAAATTGCGGATACACCGCAAGTGCTGCTGGGAGGAAGTGACGGACGGTCACTTCCTCCCAGCTTACTAGGGCGGGGAGAGGGAGAGGACCGGAGAGGATAGGAGAGGAGAGGACACCAGAGGCATCCGCTCCCATCATCCCTAGCCACCCTCCTGCAACTTAAAGGTAAGAGGAGGGTGGCTGATAAATGAGGTGTGTGTATATGTATGTGTCTGCATGTATGTATGTCTGTTTGTCAGTATGCATGTATGTCTGTGTGTGTATGTGTGTATGTCTGTGTGTGGATGTCAGTATGTATATATGTCTGTGTGTGTGTCAGTATGTATGTGTGTATGTATGTCAGTATGCATGTATGTCTGTGTGTATGTGTCTATCAGTATGTATGTATATATCTATCTGTGTGTGTGTATGTCAGTATGTATCTGTGTATGTATATATATATATATATATATATATATATATATATATATATCTGTGTGTGTGTGTGTGTGTGTATGTCTGTGTGTATGTACATCAGTATGTATGTGTATGCATGCCTGTATGTATGTATGTATTTATGTGTATGTATGTCTGTTTGTATGTCTGTATGTCAGTTTGTATGTATGTCTGTTTGTCTGTATGTGTGTGTGTCAGTTTGTGAGTATGTATGGACGTCAGTGTGTGTGTCTGTATGTCAGTATGTGTGTGTGTGTGTGTGTGTGTGTGTGTATCTGCATCTCCTTATGCATGTGTATGTGTCTATATGTGTGTATGTCTGTTTCAGTATTTGTGTCTGTTAGTATGTGTGTATCTTTCTGTGTGTGTGTATTCCTGTGGGTGGGATTTGGAGGCAGGCACCCGGGGGCACAGACCTTGAGCTGTGTTAGGGGCCCCACAATTTCTGATGGCGGCCCTGTACAGGGGCAAAGGTTTAAAAATAATTTTAGAAAGTATTACTTTACTGAGAGGATAGTAGATACATGGAATAGCCTTCCAGCTGAAGTGGTAGAGGTTTACACAGTAAAGGAGTTTAAGCATGAGTGGGATAGGCATAAGGCCAGGAAACTAATGAGAGTATTTCGAAAATTGGGCAGACTGGATGGGCCGAATGGTTCTTATCTGCCGTCACATTTATGTTTCTATGAAGAGATCAGGCACTTGAAAATACATCCACTAATGTCTAATGGTAACAAAAAGCTATGTTTCGGCTGACACAGCTGACCTTCTCAATCTTGAGAATGACTGCTGTATCAGCCATATCTTTGCTTTGTATGTAATTTAAATGACTCTAGATGGGTTTTTTTCTGAGTGCCTGTTCCTCTTTTTCTTTGATATGCTATTTAGGGTAATGTCTGCCCTGGATCACTAAAGGGACATTATAGGCACCCAGACCACTTGATCTCATTGAAGTGGTCTGGGTGCACCATTCTTGTCCCCCTTAGTCTTGCAATGTAAAACATTGCAGGTTTTGAGAAACTGCAATGTTTGCATTGCAGTACTATGACTGTCTCTAGTGGCTTTCTACTGAATGCTCTCCATTAAGATGGATTGATTCAATGCATTTCTATGAGCGTTTTGCAGTGCATTCACAATAGCCTCCCGATGTTTTACTATGGGAAAGCATTGGATTGGCTGAGATCGGCAAATGCGACTAAAAACCCCTTTTTAATGTAGAGAAAGGTGATTTTAAAATAGTTTTAAAAATAGTTTTTAAATAGTTTTTTTTTTTTTACCACTATATTCTCAAGAATACATGTTTGCGTTCCTGACATTATAGTGTTTATTTGAGCCACAATAATGGAATTGTAAAGATCAAGTCAACTGTGCTTTCAATTCAATGTCCGACAATTTACATTTAAATGAATAACCCTGTGTGACTTAACAACATGTCATTACTTATTTTAATGTGATAAAAAGGAACTGGAGAGTTTATTCAGCAGACTCAAAACTCTACAAATTATCACTGGTTTTTGGTCTAGGGATTACTGTTTCCTTTCTTTTCAGGACAGACCGCTTTGTGGTTTCCTAATCTGGTTTTATCTTCCATCCATAAGGTTTGTTCTAAAAACGATTTTGATCTATTTAATTCATATTCCTGGCTCAGCACTCTGCAATTATTTAGCTTTTGATATGTCAACTGAAATGAAAAAGATCTCTGATATGATCTCTGATATGCTGAACTTGTAAAGAGTCCATTGCTGCCCTGTTATCACAAAATGTACAGACCCATATAATTCAGTGATGTATATGATACATTTGACAACACAAAAGGGGGGCTCAGGAGCAAAGTAGGATTAATAGGTAGAATGTCCTAAGGAGTGGAAAATCCCTCACAGGGACTTGCAGGAGTAATAAGGCATGAGAGTCACTCCAGAGATGATAAAACTTAACTTTTAATAACTATCCTTAAAAATGGGGTGAGCTAACCAAAAATGAAAGTATTTACATACATAAAGTCTGGTAAGTGCTAAGTCTGTTTACAGAAGCTTCAACGTAGTACAGTGTGCACCGCCTGTGGACATCGTAGGGAGCTTCAGCACTAATGTAAATTATCAGACTTGCTACAATAGAGACAATAGTATAAGCTATAACGTTATTACAGCACATGGACTCAAAAGAACAGCAGAGTCACAGCAAACTGCAAACAAATGTGAGATCTCTGAAATGAGACAGTCATAGGTCTGAACCGTGTGAAGTAGCGTCTCAGGTAAGATTTGAGATGGTGTTAGTGACTTTGGGGTGCGATGTAGGTACTTATATTCATTACAACCTGTGTCAGCTTAACTAGTATCACAGTGTATATCGATAGTATCGGGAGAGAAGCATAGATATTTTATAAAGGCTAGTATGATTAGCTCTAATCCCTAGTATTACCAGCTGTACTTTGTTTATTACCAGCTGTAACAACTCGGCTTTTGGCACAATGTATCAAAGTGCAGACAAGGATCGCAGTAGTAGAACCAGCTATTGAATTCCGGCTCAATAAAATCTCTCAAATTCTTATACCATCAAATAGCAGGAATTAAATGATGGTGGGTGCGAAGGAGGTGAAAATGGCAGCGATACCCTGTTAGATGTATCTATATTACTAATACCTCTGTGTGTCCAGATGAATGGAGTGGCTGAGGATACTAGGATGAGTAGAAATCTGATACAAATATTCTGCCGTTAATGCAGCGTAAGGGTGTCTTACTATGCAACCAAATCCCTATAAACTTGTGCCTTCAAAGACACACCTTAAATAAAAAGCCTGATATTGTTCTACAATAAGCCTTGTTGGGATAGTAACGCCTCCCGCCACATTAAACAAGATGGAGTAGAGATAAATACCT
Source organism: Pelobates cultripes (assembly GCA_933207985.1). Lineage (NCBI taxonomy): Eukaryota > Metazoa > Chordata > Amphibia > Anura > Pelobatidae > Pelobates > Pelobates cultripes. The sequence goes on from OW240915.1 coordinate 92,189,112, forward strand.
AACAGAAGCTACATAAGCCTGAAAGCTCAATGAACTGCTATTGATATTGCAGTGTGGATTGCAAGCTGGTGAAATAGATTGCTAAGATAGTGTAGAAAATAACCAAGCCACTCTTAGTGCAGTGACTGTGTAGATAGCGCCAGTATGTTCCCCTGACGCGCGTTTCACCTCACTGGTTCATATGATACATTTGAAAATATTTTGCAAAATTTGTCAAACTCAATGAAATGGCACTGTTATCTGAGTAACAGTTTTCCGTAGTAATGTAACTTTTCACGCGGAAACATTCACAAAGTACACTTCATTTTCATGATTTGTAAAAAAAAAAAAACTGTGCAGTTTTAAGGTTTCCCCTCAAACTTATGAATGGAATATTCATAATATTAAATGGAATGCACAGGAAGGGGGGTTGCTGGTGTGCATACTTTAACGTATGGACAATAGTGATGTCGCGAACATAAGATTTTCGGTTCGCGAACGGCGAACGCGAATTTCGGCAAATGTTCGCGAACCGGGCGAACCGCCATAGACTTCAATAGGCAGGCGAATTTTAAAACACACAAGATGTTTCAAGGGGACTAACACCTGGACTGTGGCATGCAAACTCCGATCCGCGGCTGCATCTTGCAGCCGCTTAGTAGATAACTCCCTAATTCCCACGGTATTAGGGAGTTATCTACTAAAAGGCTGAAAGACCTAAATTGGTCTTTCAGCCACATTTACTAATACTAAGTAAAGATTACTTAGTATTAGTAAATGATCTGCCCCTACTCGCTATGCAGCGAGTAGGGGCATGTCTAGTAAGCAGTGAGCAGCCAGTGGCTGCTCACTGTAAAAAAAACAAAACAAAACAAAACAAAAACTATTGGCTCCCACCCCTGTGCAATGGGTGGGGGCCATTAATTACAATGGGGGGGAGGCCCTACTGTCCTCCCCCCCGGCCCCCACCCCTGCACGGTGGGTGGGGGCCATAAAAATAATGAGGGGGGGACCTACTGTCCTCCCCCCCGGCCCCCACCCCTGAGCAGCGGGTGGGGGCCCTAAATACTAAAAAGGGGGGGGACCTAAGGTCCTCCCCCCTGGCCCCCACCCCTAAGCGGCGGGTGGGGGCCCTAAATACTAAAAAGGGGGGGGCTAATGTCCTCTCCCCTGGCCCCCACCCCTGAGCGGTGGGTGGGGGCCCTAAATTGGAATAAGGGGGGGACCTAAGGTCCTCCTCCCTGGCCCCCACCCCTGAGCGGTGGGTGGGGGCCCTAAATTGGAATAAGGGGGGGACCTAAGGTCCTCCCCCCCCTGGCCCCCACCCCTGAGTGACTAGGGGTTGGGGCCTTAGGTCCCCCCCCTTTTTAGTATTTAGGGCCCCCACCCGCCGCTCAGGGGTGGGGGCCAGGGGGGGAGGACATTAGGTTCCCCCCCCTTTTTAGTATTTAGGGCCCCCACCCGCCGCTCAGGGGTGGGGGCCAGGGGGGGAGGACATTAGGTCCCCCCCTTATTCCAATTTAGGGCCCCCACCCACAGCTCAGGGGTTGGGGCCAGGGGGGAGGACATTAGGTCCCCCCCTTCTTAGTATTTAGGGCCCCCACCCGCCGCTCAGGGGTGGGGGCCAGGGGGGGAGGACCTTAGGTCCCCCCCTTTTTAGTATTTAGGGCCCCCACCCGCCGCTAAGGGGTGGGGGCCGGGGGGGGACAGAAGTTCCCCCCCTATTGTTTTTTTTAGGGCCCCCACCCACCGCTCAGGGGTGGGGGCCGGGGGGAGGACAGTAGGTCCCCCCCCCCATATCGGCGGGTGGGGGGGTTGTCAAAGTTAACTCAATGATATGGAATAGGCGGCGGACCGAACATCGCATATGTTCGCCCGCCGTGGCGAACGCGAACATGCGATGTTCGCCGGGAACTGTCCGCCGGCGAACTGTTCGGGACATCTCTAATGGACAATTTCCCAACCTTTTTCCTGTTTAGGTTTTTAAACAATTTTGTTTGTTATCGTATAATGCATTTTTTTTTTTTTTTTGCTTGAAACTGTTTTTATTTTATATTTAAATACATATGTTCACAGACATTCATAAGGCACAGAATAGAGTACATTCCAACATGTAACTTAATAAATTGTCACAGTCTTCATGTATCACAAAACATAGTTTAGCATGTATAGAAGCATGTTTTGAGTATCTTGGTGTAAGCTTGTAAGACATTCTCTGTAAGCACCTTGTTATCTTTGGAGCAAAAATGTGCCTTTTGTTAATCTTTTATGGGGGCAAGATTTAGGGTTACAGATTTGAATTCTGGCAGGGACAACTCTATTTTTCAAAAATTGATAAAAAGAGTAACATTACTTTATTTTGAATCTATTAATCAGTACTTGTTTAAAGCAGCATTGTCACTGTCTTGTGGCTTTGCAGAATTTGGTGGCTGAGGGGGGAAGGTAAAGGTGAGTTCTAATTACCTGGACCCTTCCCTCGCGGGAGTGGCCATCTTATTCCGGCTCGTTCTCTTCAGCTGCCGATGTCACAGCTGTACTCTTGCACATCCTCCATAGACAGAGACAATTCCCTGCAATTGTCACTGATGACGGGGTGGGGATTGACACTTCAGGCGTCATGTTACCTGTTATCTTGTCATGTCAGTGTCATGTTACCTGTTATCTTTGATGTGGACAGCTCCACTGCGACTTACACTCAAAATAACTCCAGGCCTGCATAAGTCCAATTACAACAGTCACGTGCCTTCTGTTGCTGTTAAATTGATGCTAGCTAATACGATGTCTTTGGCATATATTTAAACGTAGACCTCACTCTAGAACAGTTTTTACAATGTGTGGTTTTTCCAGTTACTGACTTCAGGCTTGGACTTATAAGCACTCCATTAATATTGACTTCCACACAACCCAAATCTATCTTTTGTTAGACAAATAAATTAATATAAGACCATGATGTTGCAATTAAAGATCAAATAGCCTTACTGTTGACTTTTCAGGATACTTCTGCTTGACAAACATGTACTGAAACCTGCCAGTCTAACTATCAAGATAACTAAGTAGTTACATTTACAAATAGATATCTGTCTGAACTGATTAGGCCTCTAACAAAGATCAGCTTTCTCAAACTAAAACAAACACAGCTTTAAAATATATACTTTTCCCCATCACTTTAAATGTTAAAGTAGACCTGTCACATGTGGGTTGAAATGGTAATGTACATATACACAGGTAACATGACAGGCTGAACTTTTAAACCTAGAAGTAGAGTTAAATGCAGTTATATGATTATAACTTAAAATAATCATCATCTGCACCTCTTGGTAGTCTAGCTTGCCTATCAAGGCAATACACAGATAGATTCAGTGGTGTATCCTGGTTTTGTGCTGCCCTAGGCAGAACAAAACTCAGGTGCCCCCTCCCCTGTGCCACCCCCACCCAATCCTTCCCTCCGCCCCACCTTCTAAATACACACACACACACATTCACTGACAGATACGCATACACTAGCTAACAGAAACACACACACACTAACAGACACACACTCACTAACAGACACACACTCACTAACATACACACACCCACTAACATACACACACACACTAACAGACACACACACACTAACACACACTAACAGACACACACACTAATAGACACACACACACAGACACACACACACACACTAACAGACACACACACATATACACACACTCACTCACATTAACATATTTTTTTTATTTATTAAATCCCCCCCCCCAGCCTCCTTACCTTTGGGAATTCTGGGGGGGGGAGGAGTTCCTTTTTTCCTGGTGATCCAGTGGCTGCTGGGCGGGCGGCTGGTGATGGAGCTTTTGCCCTGAGCTCTCTGCTCAGCTCCCTCGCGCGCCGCAGAGTGAGGCTGGGAGCCGGAATATGACGTCATATTCCGGCTCCCAGCCTCACTCTGCGGCTGGCGAGGGAGCTGAGCAGACAGCTCGAGGAAGAGCTTCCCTCGCCAGCCGCCCAGCAGCGCCCAGCATGCCGTTAGCCGCAGCAGTGGCGCATACATGACCCATGGGGCCCCCGGAAGCAAAATTGATCCGCAGGCCCCCTCGCTACTCGGCGCTGGGTCGGGCGCGTAAATACATGGTAAAAGCGGGCACTGTCGCAGGGCTGCACCCGCCATCATGTATGTACACACAATACCCTGGGGTGATCACTCACAGACACCCAGACGTATATCAGCTCAATGAAGTGGTCTGGGGTGCCAGGTCCTCTAGTTTTAACTCCTGTAGGAAAACATAGCCGCGGAAAACGCTATGTTTCACTGGAGGGTTAATCTCACAGCTCTCTGGTGGCTGTCTCATTGACAGCTGCTAGAGGAGCTTCCGCGATTCTCACTGTGAAAATCACAGTGAGAAGACACTGAACGTCCATAGGAAAGCATTGAATAATGCTTTCCTATGGGCGGTTTAAATGTGCGCGCGCGCCTCTTGCCACGCATTTGCATTCGGAGCTGAGAGGCGGACACTGGGGAGTCCAACGCTGGAGAAAGGTAAATGCTGAAGAGACACACACACTCTCACGAACAGACGCATACACACTCACTTACAAAACATACACTTTCACTAACAAACACACACTCACTAACAGACAAACACACTCAGTAACAGACACACACAGTAACACACTCACTAGCAGACACACTCACTGACACACACACTAACACACGCACTAACACAAACACTAATACACACACTAACACACACACATACACTAACACACACATACACTAACACACACACTCATACACTAACACACACATACACTAACACACATACACTAACACACACATATACTAACACACACATACTAAGACACACATACACTAACACACACACACATAATAACACACACACTAACACACACATACTAACACACACACACACACACTAACACATACACATACTAACACACACATACTAACACACACATACTAAGACACACACACACATACTAAGACACACATACACTAACACACACTCATACTAACACACACACACACACACTAACACACACACATACTAACACACACACATACTAACACACACACTAACACACACACATACTAACACACACACACATACATACTAAGACACACATACACTAACACATTTTTATTTTTTAAATTTAATCCCCCCAGCCTCCTTACCTTTTGGAGTGCTGGGGGGATTCCCTGGGGTCCAGTGGTGCTGCTGGGCTCCTGGGCGGCAGGTCACTGGGTGGGCGGGCTGTCTGGGCAGGCGGGCGCGCGAGGGAGCACTTTCCCCAGAGTGCTTCCTCTTCAGCTCCCTCGCGCGCCGCTTAGGGATGCCGGCGCCGGAAGATGACGTAATCTTCCGGCTCCGGTATCAGTGCGGTGCGCGAGGAAGCTGAAGAGGAAGCACTGAGTGCTCCCTCGCGCGCCCGCCTGCCCGGTGTTAGCAGGGCCAGCCTCTGGGGGCCCTGGGGTGGTCGGCTCCTGGGCCCCCCAGGTGAAGAGGCTGGCCCTGTGGCTACATACCGGGTCGCAGGGGCGGCCGGGCCCCTGCGACCCTGGTATGTACGCCACTGGCCACAAGGCTGACAAGGCATTTGCCCTGGGCATTTGGGGGGCGGCTTTTTTTGCCGCCCCCTGGAAAATGCCGCCCAAGGCAAATGCCTTGTTTGCCTCGCGGCTAAAATGCTGCTGGATAGATTAGAGATCACACAAGAGGATGAGTATTACAGAATTAGACAGATTATATACATTTAATTATAGAGCAGTTGCTTATTATGCAATGCTCTATACCCTACTGACCTACTGGTGTACAAATATTGAATGTTTTACAATCTGGAAAAACATGTATCGCTTTTTAGATCAAGTTGTCACTATTTTGCCTTAAAAGATCATTGTAAGCGACATATCCACTCAGGGCCGGCCATCCATTGGGCCAAGTGGAGCGATGGCTCCAGGTGACACCTAGACAGGGGCGGCATTTTGCCGCACCTGTACACTATAACCTGTGCTAGGGATCGTGGCTGGCTTATTGCATTCCTGGGACCTATCTTCATTGTGTAAAAAAAGAGGGGCCTGGTAGTCTGCAGAATTACCTCCTCTCTTCTTGCAAGCCGTGAGAGTGGGACCACAGGTTGCTATGGCAACACTCTGTCATACATTGCGTGTTGCGCAAAGCGTTGCCATAGCAACCCATGGCCACGTTATCACGGCTTGCAATAAGAGACAAGTTAATGCTGGAGATGGAGGTGCACCTGGCCAACCCATCCTTATACATAGTGTGCCACCGGACCACCAGGGAGTCCTGTTTCTCCCCTCCCTGACCACAGGTAAGAGGTTTGTTTCAGCACCTTGTCCATTCGTTTTCAGACAAAAGTCGGTCATTATCTACATTTCAGAATTTCATGTGTAAAAAATGTATTCCATTCTGGGCCACGGCTGCATCTGGTACCCTTGTGGGATTGCCATATAATATTAGACAAGCTATTAGGGAGCTGTCTTACAAAAGACCAAAATTAAGTATTTTCAGCTAACTCTGGAACAATTAAAACTCAGATGCCAGGCAGTAAAATAATACAAATGGTAAAAAAGATAAAATGGCTAACTTATAACAAAGAAAGTGGCCAAAAAAAACTTTTTAAAATACAATCAGTTAAAAGTTCCACAACACGTTTCTTCCCTTAGGGCTTTCTCATTTTTTATTATTTTACTACCTGGCATCTGAGTTTTATTTGTTCCAGAGAGATACTACTCCAAAGCATCCTTGGTGGGGATTATACCACTTACACCCTATCTTTGAGCAGTGCATCTGCCCAATTAAATGTGAGTAGAGATGTCCCGAACAGTTCGCCGGCGGACAGTTCCCGGCGAACATCGCATGTTCGCGTTCGCCACGGCGGGCGAACATATGCGATGTTCGGTCCGTCGCCTATTCCATATCATTGAGTCATTGAGTTAACTTTGACAAAGTTGTCAAAGTTAACTCAATGATATGGGGGGGGGGACCTACTGTCCTCCCCCCGGCCCCCACCCCTGAGCGGTGGGTGGGGGCCCTAAAAAAAACAATAGGGGGGGAACTTCTGTCCCCCCCCGGCCCCCACCCC
>OW240915.1:92196303-92207297 GCA_933207985.1 Pelobates cultripes
TTTAGTATTTAGGGCCCCCACCCGCTGCTCAGGGGTGGGGGCCGGGGGGGAGGACAGTAGGTCCCCCCCCTCATTATTTTTATGGCCCCCACCCACAGCGCAGGGGTGGGGGCCGGGGGGGAGGACAGTAGGTCCTCCCCCCCATTGTAATTAATGGCCCCCACCCGTTGCACAGGGGTGGAAGCTAATAGTTTTGTTTTTTTTGTTTGTTTTTTTACAGTGAGCAGCCACTGGCTGCTCACTGCTTACTAGACATGCCCCTACTCGCTGCATAGCGAGTAGGGGCAGATCATTTACTAATACTAAGTAATCTTTACTTCGTATTAGTAAATGTGGCTGAAAGACCAATTTAGGTCTTTCAGCCTTTTAGTAGATAACTCCCTAAAACCGTGGGAATTAGGGAGTTATCTACTAAGCGGCTGCAAGATGCAGCCGCGGATCGGAGTTTGCATGCCACAGTCCAGGTGTTAGTCCCCTTGAAACATCTTGTGTGTTTTAAAATTCGCCTGCCTATTGAAGTCTATGGCGGTTCGCCCGGTTCGCGGGTTCGCGAACATTTGCCGAAATTCGCGTTCGCCGTTCGCGAACCGAAAATCTTATGTTCGCGACATCACTAAATGTGAGTAACTATTTGGTATTTTTATACACTCTCCTGGTTTTATCACAGTAAGCACTATTGTTGTTTTTTACATTTCATATGGAACCCATCTGATGAGATATCGACTTAAAACACTCCCTCATGTATCCCATAGGTGGGGATTATACCACTGTACGCTGTTTATACTGCAGCTAGTTTTTAGCTCTCAAGAACGTGCGTAGGACCATATAGACCAATTTATTGGCTGCTACCTATTTAGATTTTATTGAACTATTAGATTTTCTTTTCTTTTTAATACGGATCCCACGAACCCCTCGATCCCACTACTCCATAGACGTCTCTACCTCAGATAGAATTGTGATTGTTCTCTCATCCAAAGGTTTTACTGGACTCTTTTTGGACTGTTATATAGAGAGGACCGACTAGAGAGGAAAATCAGTCTGGCGGCAGCATTCATTACTGACTGTAGTGGGGCAAAACGGCTTTTGGGAAGACCAATCAGGAGAGGGTTGTAATAATCCATGCGGGAAATTACTAGAGCATGGACAAGCTCCTTGATAGCATCTTTGGTAAAAAAGGGGTAAATGCGGGCTATGTTTTTCAGTTGGAATCTACAGGATTTGGCAACAAAGGATTTGAGGCTCAAAGGTGAAGCCAGAGTCAAGTATGACGCCAAGACAGCGCGCTTGCAAGGATGGACTTATGTGGATACCACTGACTTGAAGGGAGAGCGAGAGAGGAGGATCAGTATTAGGAGGAGGAAAGACAAGGAGTTCAGTTTTAGAGAGATTGAGTTTCAGAAAGCTGGAGGACATGCAGTCAGAGATGGAAGAAAGGCAAGCAGTGACACGTTGCAGGAGGGCAGGAGAGAGGTCCAGGGAGGAGAGATATATCTGTGTGTCATCAGTGTACAGGTGGTAGTGGAAAACAAAAGAGGCAATAAGTTTGCCAAGAGAGGCAGTATAAAGAGAAAATAGAAGGGAACCAAGGACAGAGCCTTGGGGGACTCCAACCGAGACAGGATGAGGGGAGGAGATATCCTTGGAAAATGAGACACTGATTGAGTGTTAAATAAAATGGGGATCTAAAGGCATTTGGTGGGACAATAAAGTGTAGAGAAGTCAGAAGAGGGGTTAAAAAATTGATGTTAATCCTACAAATAATTGTTTCAATTTCCAACTTTTTTGTTTATGCTGATTTCAAAGAAACTCTTAGAACATACGAACATGACCTCATTGCAAATATTACATATTGCTGGCTCATGAAAGCTTTTCATCTCCATTAACATTTTATTTTTACTGATTTTGTAACCTAAAAAAAAATATGAATCCTTGCACTGACAAATAGGCCTTATTTTCTAAGCAGAAAAGAATGAGACATTTTCGTCTTGACAGATGTTAAGTCAGACTTTGTGACGTGGTACTCACACACATGGTAACTGCAGTTAATTCACAGTAATGTGGATTGTTTAGTTAAAATGAATGAAAACAAACAATTGGCATTCAATGCATTCCTTTGATCTGTTTGGAATTTGTCACGGTACTCGCACGATGCCAATTATTGTCGGCTTTAATAAAAAACAAGTGTTCCCGTTTATTGATATTAATGTTAAAAGTTGGATTTCTGCAAAATGATGATTCTTCCTTCAAATATGTCCTTGATGACAAGCAATATAAATGTGATTACATTAATTTAATTAATGGTCACATCTATAGGTATTGTATAACTGATAGAAGAATAGATTTTGACAGAAGATGAGAATGAATTGGTTTGTCTTGTCGAAACATGGTTAAAGTGACAATCTAAGCACCGTAAGCACTACATTTCACAGGGTTATTAACTAAGTGAGAATTGTGAGGATTTCAAGTGAACTCAAAGTGAGTTTAAAATGTAATTGGACTAGAGATTTCTCCAAGCCAGCTATGCTTCCAATGTGGCTATTTTTGCCCTATATTAGAAGTTCACCTTGAATTTAGTCTGAATTCCTGGCCATTCTAGCTTTATAACTTAAAGGAACACTATAGTCACCCAGACCACTTCAGCTCAATAAAGTGGTCTGGATGCCAGGTCCCTCAGATTTTAACCCTTCAGATTTTTTATTTGTTTATTCATATCTAAAAATACTTGAGAGATGAAAACTTTTCTTGAAACTTCATATAATGTTCATATAATGTTTCGTAAGAGAAGGTGGCTGTTATTTATAGCCCATTTGCAGGCATTAAATGAGTGGAACCATTCCTGGAGTATACATACAAGGCCTTGTAGGATAAATGTTGCTTTTTCAAAGCAAAGTAAAAATGTGTGCACACATTTTTGGTAGTGAAGGGTTTAGCTCCCGATATCTCTATATTTATATATTTGCCAACTGCTTGCCTAACACAGTTTATACAGTATTTTGAATAACACTGTACCTTTAAGATTCTCATCTGGTCAGTGCGCATTAACAGAAGAGAATAGAGACTGCAGATGATTCTATCCTTTTGCTACCTATATGTCAGAAGGGAAATATTTGATGTAAATTAACTCATAATCTAATCAGGAAGCACCCAAGGGTGATGATATAATCAGTGGCAGTCTCTTCCAGTGACTAGCATGTACTTGAAAAGATTCAAGATAATCATGTGCTCTCCCCTCTGGCATACAAGAAGTTACAATACATTATTTTGCCTCTTAAATTATTTATAGCCATCAAACCACAGGACATTGCAATTCATTCAAAAGTTCAATATTATTTATCTATTTTAGTGAGAGAATTTACTCAATATATGTGACTTTGCAGATGGATAAAACAAACAAACAGACATTGTGAATCAAAGTAAGGGCATTTATGTTTTACTTCATATGTTGTTAAATGATTCAACTTGAATAGTCTGAATTATTAGAACATAGTATTCCTCTACTAAAATCGTACCAAAGACACAACTACACTCATGGATAGGAGTGTTGTATACAGACTATAAAATAAATGCATAAATAAATAACAGCTATTCACTAAAGGGAGAATTCAAAGTGGATTTCAAATTTAAGGTCAACATATCCAGACTGGAGAAGGTAATGCTATATTTTCAGGTTAGCTGCTCCAGCTATAATTTTTAATTTAATCAGAATTCACTTTGGATTCTCACTTTTTATTAAATAACCCTGTCAAATAAAATAAAAAATGAATAGTTGAAAATTCACCCGGGGATTGCAAATTTAAGATCAACGTAGCAAAACTGGAAAAAAAAATTGTGATGTTTCAAATGTGACTATATTGGCCTAAAATTAGTAATCCACAGGTGAATTGCTGACAATTAAGCGTTTAGCAAATAATTCTCAAAGTATAATTTTTCATCCAAACATATGTATGATAAGCATCATCTTCATTATTATAAATCCTTACTCTCAAGTTGCAAGAAATTTTATTAATAAATATTTTAAATGCAAGGGAAACAAAAAATCCTAATCTAATTCTTTGCAGAAATGTATCGGATTATCCCTACAGATTCTCTTCTGGCCATGAAAATATGGATTTAAAATAAAAAAACAAACAAAAACAAAACAAAAACAAACCTTAAAGGAACACAATAGGGCCAGGAACACAAACATGTATTCCGGATCCTATAGTCTAAAAAAACAATCATGACCTCATGGTCCCTCCTTAATATAGTAAACTCACCTATATCCCAGCGCCACGCAGGTCTACTGTTGCTGGTTCAGCCCCCAATCTGCCTCTTTGACTGACATAATCAGAATTGATTCTAAAGGAAAGCATTGGATTGGCTGATATTGTCAATTCTGATTATCTCAGGAGGTGGGATGGGGCAGAGCCAAACACTGTCCTGGCCAATCAGCATCTCCTCATGCATTGAATCCATGAAAAGGCAGTGTTTACAGCAAAAAAAACCTGCAGCGAAATGTATATACACCATAACAACTAGAATTAGCTGTAGTTGTTTTGGTGACTATATTGTCCTTTTAAATCTAGCTTGTGTATTAAAATATTTGTATAAAGCCACATTGACAAAATTGAGAATTCAGTATGGTTAGAAAAGGAGAACAATATTAGGAAACATGGCTGTGAGGAAGGGGAGTATATCGAGTATGTATAAAACCGAGTAGGGCTGGGTGTCACATATTCATCCGCACATAAAAATGTGGTTAATGGTATTTACTGCCCTGACAGGAAAAATTGTGCCGAGCAACATTTCCGTCCTGACAGGAAAAGTTGTGCTGAGCAGCAATCATGCACATGGAAACCTGGTAATTACTTTTGGGGTCAAAGGCCGGTCATGGCCAATCAAATCCACCGGAGGGTTTGTGCTGATGAGCAAGCATACACATGGAAACCTGGTAATTGCCTTTGGGGTCAAAGCCCGCTAACAGCTAATCACATCCACAGGAGGGGTATTTAAACCCAATTCTCCTCTTGCTCATTGCCCTGTTGTGGTTTCATGCCTATGGGTTTTAGAGAGTGCGTTCCTGATCTTGATTTTCTGGTATTTGACTTTGGCTTTGTTTTGACTTTCCTTATATCTGGTATCCTTGACTTTTGGTTTTCCCTCATCTTTGTGTCTGATTCTGTGTCCCTGACCTCGGCTAGTATTTTGACTATTCTTGGAGACGTTAAGTCCGGCCATTCTAAGGTCCAGTTATATGTTATCCTTAGTCCTAGGTGTGACAAAGTACTGCGTGCTGGATCAACTTGTAATCCTGACACTGGAAAACAAATAGTCTAAGTAACAGGAAAGAGATGTCATAGAAAAGAGTGGGGAAGGAGTGGAGAAGCGAAGGAATGGAAGAGAGTGAGATCAAACATTGTAGGTGGAGAGGATGGGTAAATAATTGAAGACGTGGAGAAAAGAGGCATAGGGGCACTAAGGAACCAGTGGAACAAAAAAGCCAGTGACCACCTTAGTCAGGGCCGGATTTACAGGTCAGGTGCCAATAGGCACACAATTCTAAGGCGTCCCCTGCTCCCAAACAAACATTCATATTGAGAAAAGCATATGTATAAATGTATGTATGTGTATATTTCTGCCCTGCTTGTAATATATTTAGTTTGAATTTAATCTTTGAGTGTATGCAGCTGTGTAAATGCCTGCAGGATTAAAGACAATGTTAGAAGTGGTTTGGGTAAAAGGGTGTTTAAGGTTAAAGATGGGGTAATGTCAGCGTTAGATTACAAAGAGTGTTTAATGTTAAGTCCTCACTTAATGTTAAGTGCTGTCCTTTAGGAGAGAGCAAGGGGCAGCCCTTGCTCTGTCCTAAAGGGCAGCACTCTATTCTCTCCTCCGGCTCTGCTTCATCACACCTTGTTTGATTGCTACTCTCCTGTCCTGTTGTGTTTTATACCCCACCTCCTATAGACTCTAAGCTCATTTTTGCAGGGTCATCTTCAACCTATTGGTCCTGTTAGTTTTTATAATTGTCTCATTTATTGTTAAATCCCAACTCTGAGTATTGTAAAGCACTACGGAAAATGCTGGCGCTATATAAATACCAATAATAATAATAATAATAATAATAATAAAGTAGATTAACCCATTAAGACCGCAGCCAAATGTACAAGTTGTGATCAAAACAAAACGTAAACAAAACCTGGCATTTGCGCTATATGTCTGTCCAACCGTAATCCACCTCTTTCATATTAAATGCACCCAGACTTATTATATATCATTTTATTCAGGGGAAACAGGGCTTTCGTTTAACATCAAATATTTAGGTATGGAACATAATTTAATATGAAAAAAAAATATTTAAAAAATGGGAGAAAATAAGAATTATTTTTTTTTGATCTACGTGACATTTTAACTGTGAATGTCAAAATACTGTTTGCTTTTACTGCAGTAACATACACATATTTGTATTCAGCGATGTCTCACGTGAAAAACAGTACCCTCTATGTACAGGTTTTATGGTGTTTTGGGAAGTTACAGGGTCAAATATAGCATGTTAAATATTTCAGTTTTTTCACATTGAAATTCGCCAGATTGGTTATGTTGCCTTTGAGACCATATGGTAGCCCAGGAATAAGAATTACCCCCATGATGGCATACCATTTGCAAAAGTAGACAACCCAAGGTATTGCAAATGGAGTATGTCCAGTCTTTTTTAGTAGCCACTTGGTCACTTGGACCTCGCGATCACATGGCCCAGGGGGGCCGAAGAGGACGCAGGAGGACTCCCTGGTTTCACAGGTAAGTCCCCATACAGCGATCGCCGGCGTGGGATCGCCGGTGGCCGGGTAAGTACAAAAGATCGCAGGGCGTTCTATGCCGCCCTGCGGCGTTTAGAGCCATCTAAATAAGGATGGCATAGAACGCCATGCGGTCTTAAGGGGTTAATAGCTTGAGAAGGGTTAAAGTTGTGGTACAATGGCTGTTTAGGATTGCTGACTTTATTGTTAGAGTTGGGATATATTTTGTATTTTGGTACATGCAATGTTTAGTTTTAAACGTAGGTAAAAAGTTTATTTTCAAGTTTAGCCTTTAAATTCCAGAGTTTGCAAAGTATTCACCCTCCTATGTACTCTGAAGACTGGTCAGATTGATATTAGAGGTGCAAGAGTGGTTATACAGTGTGTATCACTGAGAGCTTCCTCTTCTCCTCCTGCAATGCATTTCCAGTGTTAGAGGTTACTAGTGGGCAGATGGGAAGTGATCCCAATACATATCTGTATTGATCATTTGACTCCCACGCTGTCAGGGTTTTTCCATACTGATCCATTACAGTCACGTTTTTTTTTCAGCTGTTTTAAACTATGACAAGACATATACATGACATATACATGAGGATACAATTTCCTTTTTCCAAGCAGGGAATTCTCAGGTTGAATCACACATACTGATTCAACCAATCTTACGTCTTTGCATTACAGTACTATCATATACAACTTTACATCATCACTTTGGAGAATTGTTTTCACCCCTTCCCCTTTGTGGTTAATTATATGTCGGCATGACTCATCTAAGTACAGGCCGTGGCCTCCCCCCCCCTTTTTCCTTACTTGAACCCCATCATACATCCCCGCTGTTTCTAGCCAGAATCCTGACATTAGAAGACACTGCATCACTTGGCCTTTTAGTAACATTTATGTTGTCATGGCATTCACTAAACTTTTGTGCCATTTACCAGTTTATCTCCATAACCAAGTCCTTAAAACACCTCTGGTACGGGCTACACAGACTACACCATTCCCACACAGACCACACTCACTATATTACCTTTTTTACCAGTTTCAGGTTATCCAGGTTTATATAGTTCACCATAGGAATTCACAGTGATATACCTATACTACCAGGTACGTACGCCTGCTCACGTGGTATTCTTACATACATTTCATCCCCTCCCAGGTTAGAGTACTGGCAATAGGGTCACAGGCTCCCCAATAGGTATTTACCCCTTCTTGGCATTTGCCATTGGTTTGTGGTCCCGGGAGGCCAACACCCCACCTCAACGTTCGGAGGCAAACACCCATCGGGCCACACGTGAGCTAGTCGCCTCGCATGTCGCATAGAGAGGGCCTCACCTGTCACTCCCTTCCCCTGTTTTCTGTGTTACAGTCACAATCAGGCCTACAATCCTGCCACTACGACGGGTTGCCTCGAATCCCCTCGCCCCAACGCATAGATAGAGCCTCTCAAGCCAGGGCCTCACCTGTCACCAAACAAGTTTAATGTTTCGCCATGCAGCTTAGT
This sequence comes from Pelobates cultripes, assembly GCA_933207985.1. NCBI lineage: Eukaryota > Metazoa > Chordata > Amphibia > Anura > Pelobatidae > Pelobates > Pelobates cultripes. The sequence goes on from OW240915.1 coordinate 92,204,581, forward strand.
TAGCCTGCCAGTACAATCTTGGTGGTTTTCATACACTAATTAATTGTTTTGTTTTAGTATGTCTCAGAAAGGGGTAGAGTATTTCTCCCTGCCTAGCACCCCGGCTAGAGCAATTACTCTTACACAAGGAGGAGAGGTAACCAGTCCAGCATCAATCAGATCCTGGACGATCCCTCATATAACTACCGAATTAAGGAGACGGCAAATTCCCTACCCCGCTACAGCAAGGAAAGCAGAGCTTTTCAAATTACTACGCACTTCAACTAACTACATGGATGCTGGGGAAGGGAGACATACATTCCATGTTTACATTCATCACTCAAGGCGTCCATGAGCAAGGTCAACTCCAGGCTCGAGAAACTTGAGTCGGTCACCACGGCCCTTACCCTAGCCGGGCCACCCGCGTCTGCTTCCCCAGCACCAGCCGACTTGCTATTAGTTGCTCCAGCCATCACCCAGGAGGACCAGGAAGGTAGCCCTGCTCATATGATCCCTGAGCATCTAAAAAGAGATATCCTGGAAGGTAAAGACGTCAACCTGGCTTCTCTGCTGATTGCCTCCCAGGATATCGTGGAAAATAAGACTTATGCATGTCTGTTGTGGTCAAATCTAGGGACGCCCGCCTAAACAGGAAACTGACTATTCCCGAGTTTGTACTAGCTTTTGGTATTTACCGGGACGTCATCTGTGCGGTCTATCCCAATAGACGAGAGGAGTTTGATCTTTGTATGCACAAGCTGGTAGACCTGGTCAACAAATATGGTGGATCAGCCTTCTATGATTACCATAGGTCTTTTTCTGCAAAAGTGTCTGGGGCGTTATCCCAGTATGGAACAAGATCCAACTGGGGTAAGATTGATACCGTCATATTTTGCAGACACTTTGCAGGTCTAAGAACACCGGCTTGTGCATACTGCTCCTCTACGGCGCATATGACAAATTTCTGTCCCAACACGGCGGACAGACATGCTTCCACGCAAGGAGCTAATTCCAGTGGCGTCTCTAGAATTCATTTTTAGGGGGGCACATGGAGGGTCAGGGACAAAAGTAGGGGGGCACATTTAACCCCACCCTCGCCGCAGATTGGCCCCACCCCTGCCGCATATTAAGCCATGCCCCCGACACAATGTGTTTTTTTTTTTAATAATCCCTGGTGGAGGATTCATTATTTTCCACCAGGGATTATTAAAAAACAAACAAACACATTACTCTTTATACAGTGCCATAGTTGCCAACATTTGAAAAAAAATTTCCTAGGACATTTTGCAGCACAGCTATCAATTACTGTCGGGGTATAATATCCCTGGACAGTCAGTGCTCTCTGTATTATACAGGGTTGTGTGTATAATAAGTTGGGACAGTCAGTGCTCCCTGTATAGTGCTGCTCTCTGAATAATACAGGTCTGTTTGTGTATAATATCCCAAGACAGAGAGAAGCACTATACAGGGAGCACTGACTGTCCTGGGATATTATACAGACACAGTCCTGTATTATACAGAGAGCAGCACTATACAGGAAGCACTGACTATCCCGGGATATTATATACACACAGATCTGTATTATACAGATAGCTGAGCATATACCCCATGTCCCAATCTCTAGACTACTAGTACCTGTCAACAGCAGCTCCCAGACGTGTGTAACAGGGCTAACGTGTGCGGCAGCCCACACAGATGATTCAGCGGTAAAGTGCACTCACTGGCAGAGCCAAACTGGGAATCCCTGGGAATTCAAAGCAGCCCTGGAAAAAAATTGATGCCATTCCTACAAGTCAATACATATATATATATATATATATATATATATATATATATATATATATATATATATATATATAGTACAGTAAGCACACAAGCTCACTGACATGCGCAAATAGGCTTACTGACAGACAAAACTCTCTGACTCACACACAAGCTTACTACAGACAAACTCACTTGTATAAACAGAAGGCTCACTACAAAGAAGTTCACGGACACACACAAGCTCACTAACGACAAGCTCACTGACACACACATGCTCACTAAATAAAAGCTCACTGACACACAAAAGCAGTACCATTTTAACAGCGTTAAGGCCCCCAGGCAAAGCAATGCACTGGGGCCCTTCTTCAAAACAACTCACGGGAATTTTAATTATTGATAGACTGCTGAGTCCATTCACACACAGACTGCTGAGTCCATACACAAACACACACACAGACTGCTGAGTCCATACACACACAGAGACTGCTGAGTCCATACACACACAGAGACTGCTGAGTCCATACTGTAGCGGAGCGGCAATATTAAATCCCGCAATCTCCGCTGGTTCAGAAGGTAATCCACAGTCAAGCGCTGAAAAGTAAGGCAATATCCCAAATCTCCCAGTAACCGGACGAAACACAGTTCTGAGAGTCAACTGAAGGCTTTATTCACAGGCTCCACAATTTATACAATTCCCCATGCAAGGGGTTTCCTGAGTCCTATCCCAGGGGTATTCCAGGAGTGGACTACGTGGGGAACTTACAGTACAGAGCATTTCTCCCATCAGGCACTGCTGCACGAGAGGGATCCTCTCACTGGAATGTACTGTTAAGTGGATTATCCCTCCGTGCAGCAGAACCGGCAATTCACATTAAAATATACAACTTTTCGAATATTAGGTCTATTTGCACAAATGGACGTTCGGTAGATAGCTGGGGTCTGAGCGCATCATTCGTGAGATTACCGCTCAGATC